>VWZF01001225.1:0-165009 GCA_013396755.1 Sclerurus mexicanus
GTTGGAAGGGACCCATAAGGATCCTCAAGTCGAACTCTTGGCTCTGCACANAAGGGACCCATAAGGATCCTCAAGTCGAACTCTTGGCTCTGCACAGGAGTCACACCATGTGCCTGAGTACTGTCCAAATGCTTCTTGAAGTCTGTCAGCCTTGGTGCTGTGACCACTTCCCTAGGGAGCCTGTTCAGTGCCCAGCCACCCTCTAGGTGTAAAAACTTTTCCTAATATCTAATTTAAATCTCCCCTGACACAGCTTCAGGCCATTCCCTTGGGTCCTGTCACTGGTCACCACAGAGAAGAGATCAGTGCCTGTCCCCGCTCTGCCCCTCACAAGGAAGTTGTAACCATAATGAGGTCTCCCCTCAGTCTCGTCTTCTCCAGGATGAACAGACCAAGTGACCTCAGCTGCTCCTCACATGGCTTCCCCTCAAGGCCCTTCACCATCTTCTTTGCCCTCCTTTGGATACTCTCAAACAATTTAATATCTTTCTTATATTGTGATGCCCAAAATTGCACACAATACTCAAGGTGAGGCCATCCCAGTGCAGAGCAGAGTGGGACAATCCCCTCCCTTGACCAGCTGACGATGCTTTGCCTGATGCCTCCCAGGACAGGGTTGGCCCTCCTGGCTGCCAGGGCACTGCTGGCTCATATTCACTTTGCCATCCACCAGGACGCCCAGGTCCCTTTCCACAGCACTGCTTTCCAGCATCTCATTCCCCAGTCTGTACGCACATCCAGGGTTGCCCCATCCCAGGTGCAGAATCTGGTAGTTTCCCTTGTTGAACTTCCTATAGCCCTCTAATCTGTCAAGGTCTCTCTGCAGGGCCTCTCTGCCTTTAAGCGACTCCCTTGCACAATTCCTAGTAATGGACTGTGTCTCTACATATATGATCCATTTAAAATATTATAATGATACTTTCATGGAGGTATTCTTGCTTTTTGGTATGTTGCTAATCAGTTGCTTCTTCTTGCAACACTCACACATCTGAGTAATTTCTTTGTTGTAGCTCTCAATAGTAAAATGACTAATATAGGTGAGTGTTCAGAGATTTAGGACCCAATAAATCAATAGAACAAGGAAAACCTATATTTATATTATTAATCTCACTCTGTCATTTTGAAATTGTCTAGCCAAGAGAAATAATCTTCCCAGATATAAGAACTTGCTGACAAAATAGGTCATAAGAAAGATCTTTTGAAGAAACAAATTTATCATGAAGACAAAATCTCTTTTTACCCCAAAACATTATGAAACTTATTTCATTTTTATAGTTTTTCTTGTCTAACCTAAATGATAAGAAGAACTAAAAATAATAAACCCAGACATATAAATGCCAACATTATTTCTCAAAAGAGCTGAGTCCAACATTCAGTTTTAAGGCAGAGTGAAAATAAGTTATTCTGCTAAACACGTTTACCTTTCCTTCACTGTATATACTTTTCTTGTATGGCTGGTGTGAGTATAATAAAATCACATTACATGGAACTTATATGGCAGAAATAATATGCAAAGGTGAGAAGCAGTGCTGGGGCTAACTTGTTACCTCAGCACCACATTCAGAAAATGGATGCAATCTGCCCATCAGACTACCCCTTGAATAATACCACATCCAGTTTTGTATCTCCCCTTCATTTGTGTAACAGGCCTTTCTGTCTCTCTTTTCATTTGATACTTCCAGTTACCCTTTGCAGCTTCCCTGCTGCCTATATTATTTTAAATTTTAATTAGAAACACCTATGTTCTCTATTGATTTTATTTCTCTATGTGTTTTTGGGGTTTTTCCCCCCATTAAATCTATTTACTGAATGGCCAAAAAACCAGATAGCACTCTTATACAATTACTGAATATTGCTGCCTATTTGAATCCACAGTTCAGGGTATCAGAGGAAAACTGGAAATTATTTTTTGTTTCACAGAGAAATATGGTTTACCTCACAGTTTGTCTTTTTTCCCACCATTCACTTATGCAAAATAATAATAATTTAAAAAATGATGAAAAAACAGATCAAGTTCCAGTGAGGAAAATTTAAGAGATAGTGCTTTAGATTTTCATTCTAATAACAAGAAACACAACTGTTTCATCAATTTCATCAGCATACTATGTCATCACGGTCTCTTTACATGATTTTACTGATGTCAATGAAACAGAACTCTGTGACACTCAAAGAGACATAGAGTAGCCATGCATTATATTAAGATTTAGTGCAGCTGAAAAGCAAGGCATAATTTAAGGCTAAACGGTGAGTCTTCTAAAACTTTAAGGATTTTAATCCCATATTTTGTATCTAGCCAATAAAAGGTGACAGCATTATGAACGATGTTTTGCATTCTCTTTCCTCATGTGTATTTTTTTTCTCCTACATATTTTGCTTTATCTGCAGCTTTTTCCTTCTGTTGATATCTCATCAGTGCACAATATCATCTGCTGAAACATCAATGTCACAGACCTGTATCATAAACTGCAAGACTTTATCATCTCCACCAACATTCTCCATTCACAACCATCCTCTTTGTTCCACACTGATGCCAGAGCAAATGCTTTGGAGGTCTCTGTTCCATGTTCAGTCACCCATGTAGGTAAGGCATTGAGAGACACCTACAAAAACCAACCAGCCTTTTCTTCCAGAAAGCCCATTTAACCTACAGATTTATTTTTCTGAAATGTCCTCTAAAACCTCCAATGTCAGGGATTAAAATCCTCCTTATGCAGATGGAGAATAAAATTTTTAATGCACTTAGGAAAACATAATAATATCTAATTGAAATACTCATTTCCTTAGGTTTGGGGTTTTTTTCCCCTATTCAAAGTCTTCAGTTTTTCCTCACAGTTACGGTTGGTAGTACTCATCTCATCTTTGCTGTTCTCCAACTTAGCCACATCCTAAAGTTTTAAGTGCCCCACAGTGAATGCAGTACATGACCTGAACCCTTTGACTGCCTGGTACAGCAGAATATTTACCCTTGTACGATCTCTTATATTTTTAAGAATGCCATTGGCCTAATTTAGGGCAGCAATATCTTCTTGGCTCAAATGAGATATCATCTCATCCTTTTGGACAGAAATTTGACTAGAGGTACCTGAAGCAGTCACCATCATAAGAAGGAAGTAAATCAAGGATACTTTGTTGGTCCATCTTTGCAGTAAGAGCCCTACATGCAATCCATGTAAGCCAAGTGAAATCCACAAAGCATTTTAGGTGCTTTTTACAATTTCCTATTTGAAACTATGAAGTGGCAAAAATAATCAAAAAGGCACTATACTAAACCATTGTATTTCTTAGAGTATTTTGAGTGCTGACAACACAACAGGAAGTGAAAGCAACTATTTTTGCATTCAGATATTATTTGGGTCCATTTTCATGAACAGTCACAAAGTCATAAAGGAAATAAAAATAATTTCCATCAAAATAAAATCCAAAAGAGAACATTTGTGTGTGTATATGTACATGTATCTGTCCATCTTGAAACCTGTTTTTTTCTTATCAACAACAGTACTTACACAGGCAAATAACAGTCAGTTCATCATACAGAACATGCTGAAGAACATAATAACAACAATTTTTTAGAGTTGCTGTGGATATGGTCAATAAATGTATTTCTCCCTTTGAAACTATTTCTACAAGCACTTGCTGAGTGTAAGAGCCTAGCTGCCTGCCTGCCTCTCACTGTTGATCATTTACTGCTACGACCACTCAGGATGAGATTCCCTTGCGTTTGCAATTTCAGTTTTCTTGAATACTTCCTTTTGACTGTGGTATTTATAACAAAGGGCTTTTTACTGCCCAGGATCGGGCCTTGGGGTTAGGAAAAACAAATAGCTAATAAAATTTTGGAGAATAGAAAAAATATAATAGGATAAAAACCCCCAGCTGCCTGTGAGAGACTCACAGCTGGGCTATATTGGGAAAGATAGAGTATGGGAAATGAGTAGCCCTTAGAAGGGCAGATACTGAAAGAACTTTAAATAAAAATAGAATACAGAATAGCCATTACTAAAATAGAATGAGCCTAAAGCAGAAGAAAATCAACGAACCTGGCAACAAACTTTGTATCCTTTTGAGCAAATGAACTGACATCCAACCAAATGCATAAAGCAACCATTAAGAGCCCATTACTTTCCCCAGACAAAAATATAAGGTTCAAACTCAAAGCAATGCCAGAATCTATTCATAGTACTTGCATATCGGATCCTTCTCCATATGGAGTTTAGACATTACATATGCATTAACCAAGTCATAAGAGATCTCAGAAAAAAAAAATTATGAGACCAGACAATCAAATATTTTCATAGGAAAACAAAAATAACTGAAGCAATAAAAAGGAAAATATTAGCCACTCAAGAAATAAAAAAGGAGGTAATGTTTCTCTTGGTGATCTGAACACAAATGGTTTTTTTCCAGAGAAGCAGTCATAAACACAGTGATAAAAAGGATGTGCTTTAGCACACTTCTGATACACATTTCAAATGCACAGTATCCAAGTGGAGAGTTCAAATATCCCAAATGAGTCCAAAAAAGACAAGAAGATGGGTTTATATAGAGCAAATCCATATGTCTTTCTCCTCCTTTTTCCTTATTTTCTAGTATTTTACGTAGAGGTTAAAGTGAGTCATATTCCTCTCAGCCAAGGTTAAGAAGCTTGTCATTCCTTAATCACATTGTGGCATCTTTATGAAAAATATCAGGGAGGGTAAAGGTGGCAATCAAAAATTGTGCGAGTGACAACCTATGAGAGCCCTGTGAAATACAAAACAGAAGACAGTCTACACCTTGCTTGCTCCAAAACCCCTCTGAAGCCTATGTAAGTGGCATTGGAGTTCAGCTCAGGGTCAAACCTTAATAGCATACTAATGCAAAACTACCCAGGCTATCTATCACCATTGCCCTACCTTGTGTCTTTTTTTTGTCTTTTTTTTCCCCTCTTTCATTTTGCTCAGTTTAAGGATTTCACCAATAATCTCAAAGCCTCATAAGAACAAATGGTACAAATTTAAGCTGAGCGTGATATAACAAAGAACCAAATAGAAAGATGGCAAAACTATAGGATAGAACAGCACAGTTATAGAGACGATCAGGTACTCTGATACTCCGGGACACTGAAGGTTAAACTAATTTTTTTTCACTCCTTTCTTTTTCTTTGCTTTCATATAGGAATCAGATTTTAAGAGCACGTAAATGGAGTGGGGAGTTAACTTTAGAAACAAATTGAAGCAGGCATTTTGAATTACAAAGGGTGTACAAAATTTATGTAACCATTGGAAGGAGGTGTATCCATACCTGGATGACACTGTTGAATTACGTCCTTCATATAAAGTCAGTAATATATATCGACTTAGAACAGTACGGTTTGGAAGAGACATCCTGAGGTTGTTAGAGTTTATGCCTCAGTGTAGAGCACTGCCAACTTCAAAGTAATATTAGGTTTCTCAAGGCATTGCCCACTCAAGTTTTGAAAATCCACCAGGAAGGAGAATTAAGTTGCTCTGGGCAACTGTTCCACTGTTTGACCACTGGCACCATGTAGATCTTATACCTCACATCTAATTGAAACTTCCCTTGCTGCAACATCTATCTGTTCCCTCTCCTCCTTACACTGTGCATGCCCATTAAGAGCCTGGCTCCATCTGGCTGTAATGGCCCATTAAACAGCTGAGGACAGCAATTAGCTCTGTTCTCTTAGCTTTCTCTTCTTCAGGCTGAACAAATCCAGGTCTCTTCAGTATCTCCTTGTGCATTGTATGCTTCAGTACCCTGGCCATCTTGGTGACCATCCTCTGGACATACTGCAGTTTGTCTATGTCTTTCTTATACTGGGGTGGAGGTGGGGCAAGGGCTAGAACTGGGCCCTGCTCCAGCTGCAGCATCTGAAGTGCCGAAAAGAGTGGAATAATCACTCAGTTTAACCTACTAGCTGTACTGATGGAGCCCAGTGTGCAATCAGCTTTCATTGCTGCAGATACACTTCTGAGGTCCCAATGAGAGTACATTCAAGCACAAAAAGACTGTGACATACAACTAAAGCTTTGACCTGGTCCAGTCCCAAATACGCAGTGACCTCACATGTTAATGACTACTTGAGGAGACTACAGCAGCAAAGTCTGATGTGCCAGGCAGTGTCTATCAACAGCTAAAGACCACAGCTCAAGGCCTGATTGGTTGTATAAGATTTTTCCACTGTTCGGAGAAAGAATCCACTATGGGTTCCTTCTTAAATACAGGCTGGGGGAAACAAAGTTTGTTTATGAGAGCGCTGAGCTATCCTCTGTAAAGATTTCTGTCTTGACCAGTCTTTCAGATCTGATGATGTTTCTAAATATATCTGCATATCTCAGTAGCAGAGCTTTCATATAGTCTCTGCTTTCCATCAAAAATGCTGTCTGCAGAAGAGAGTGAACAAATACATAAGAAAAACAAATTTAGTGTGAAACACTAAATCTGATTTTAAGAACTTAAATCAAAATCTGTTTATGCTATATAGCATTTGCTGCCAAATAAATAAGTATTAATAAAACTAATCTGGAGAAATTTAAAAGTGAATATCTTTTTTTTTTTTCCCTCATCCTGAACACTCTCAGGGTAAAAAAAAAAAAATCTGCTGTGATAATGATTTGAAACACTTTCATCTCACTGGATATATAAACATGACCTCCACCATAACCATTAAAAAGGCACAGAGAGCTCACTGCAGAATTCAGACCTAAGCTCAAAATGAGTGCTTAATTTTAGCTTTTAGAATAGAAATTAAAGATTTATTTGGGGTAATAGAAACTTTCTAGTGATCTAAATAGGAAAAAAGGTGTTTGCTATTTTCTCTAAAACAACTATTAACTTCAGCTTTAAGCTCCCAACTTGTTCTGGTGAAGTACTCATCCTGACCTGTACAAAGCGCCTCTGCTGGAACAAAGTGTAAAATTGAGCATATCTGGAAACCTTTTATGCATGGTTTTTCATAATGAACATTTCCTTATCAATATTCATAAACAAAACAAACACAAAATTCCTGTTGCAACTAAATGAACATTAATCAAAACTGTAGATAAATCCGTTAACAAAAAGTTGGAAAATTGCAATAAAGAAATAGGAGTTGAGAGTGCAAAAAAGTATTTCATTAAGCTAAAACTGATATGAAATTCAATGACTGAAAAACAGTCTGATCTTTTTGCAGAAACCCTCATTAATTCAACTTCTAATGGCCAAAACCAAAGTTCTAACAGCAGATTTAAAAATCACTATTTCTTTTCAACTATGAGTCCCTTTGCTTTCTTCGGTGCACCATATACACAGCAGCGTGTACCTCCTCCAGCCAGCAGCACCTTTTATGTTGCTGCAGCAAGGCAGCTTCCACTACCAGTGATTCGACCTTCACTTCCTTTATGCTTTTGTAATGCTCTGGTGGTTTCTTTAATAGCTAGCTACAAGGAAGTCCAGATCTGCAGTATTAGAAGTCTATGTACAGAGTACAACCATTGAAAGGTCAAAATACAAATTTTTAACACGCACTATGCCACAGTTGTAACTGCTAAGTACCATACTAGGCAACATATGTTGCCCAGAAACTTCAGGGAAACTGAAATGCAAACACCCAAAACTCACATGGGATGCTTTTGTCTGATTTTTAAAACATTACCAAAATTAGAATCTCAGCACAAGCCTTGGGAGTATTTTAGATATTGTTATTAAGATACTAAGTCCTTTTAAAAACTGAAGACTAAACCACTGAGTAATCTACTCAGCTAATTAAGTACAAATCACTGGCATTATCATCATTGGAGCAAACTTCTATTGACCAATCTAGCCTAAGGGCGCGATAATGCTAATAGTCCCATCTGAATGTTTCATCAGAATGTTTTTGCCTTTAGAAAATAAATGTTTTGTTGTATCAAACATAAGATGGAGCTGTATAATTAAACATCACTTTTGAGAGAGTGAAAAAGCCGAAGTTCAAAAAATACACTGGTCCATATTAAATGCCTATAATTTCTCAGATTAGTCAACTGAGTTTAGAGCAATATCAGTTTCTCTCCATTTCTTAGAACTACCCTTTTTTCCCCCCTTTCAAATGCATTAAATAAAATTTCTACTGAAACTGTCTCTTTCAATTTTGGAATAACAAGCACTGTCCTCTACTTTCTAATGATACTGGAAGCAAGTTTACATACAAAAGTGAAAAATCACAGATTAATTAAGTAGTTTCTCAGTGTTCAAAGTCTATGCCAAGGAACTGCCACCTTCAGTTTGTTTTTGCGACACAATATTTAAAGGGGAAAAAAAATCGCTTCAATCATGAGAAGCTTGTTAATGCAGCCTTTTCTTTTAGACTGCTGACTGACCCCTAAACAGTCGCATAAGGAAGGTTACCTGCAGGACTGGCCATGAATTTAGAAATTATAAACACACACATTATATGTCTTCCACACCTTTACTGGCCTCCAATGAATTATTTGCAAGATGTAACTAAGGGGCAAATTCCTGAAAATTTAAAACTAAGGAGATTACGATTAACGAGGAGATAATATTGAATTACTTGCAGGAGACAAGTAATGAAAAAGTTATGATCCAGCTTTCAACACTCAAATGATAAATAATAATACACAAGTTAGTCATAAATAAATGCCATAAATGACTGGTTTATAATGCTAAATTCTCTTAATCACAGAAACACCACTGAGTTACTAATCAACAGAAAACAGACATACACAGGTGTGAAATGAGTTATCTGTCAGATTTAATACTTCACCCTTAGAAAAAAAAAGAACAGCATAATTTATCATAGCTATTTTTAACGTTCTTATTTAAAACATATTAGTTATTGGATGATATAATTAAACAACTGCTGTTTGACTTCAAAAACTATTGTATCTCAGGTGTGGTTGAAAAGCCATAAACCATAATGTTGGTTAAACAAACAATTTTCCCAATACATATAATTTTTTCATGAATAATTCAGGCTGACATAAATTTATCTATTAGATTTATAAATGCTTTGCCTTACACAAGGTTTTACAGTATAAATTGTCTATCCTAGCCTCATGATTTCCAGTGTAATCCAGCAAAAAATCATCTGCTATCTAAACTACCCAAAGGAATCTAAATGCTTAGAGAATATTCATAAAACCTTTCTACACATATTTTTTTTTATTTTTCCATGTTCTGAAGGCACACAAGATTTTCTCTAGGGTTGTAATTTTAGTTCCAACTGGTTCCATAGCATTAAAATAAATAACTAATCAAATTATTTTTCACAACAATAAAACAAAATTCTGAGTGGGAAATTACAGGCTTTCACATAATTAGATGGAATGCAAAACCTACAAAAGTGAACACCTAAATATTAACACTGATTTCCACAGAATAAAGTACTCTTTTATACATTTTTCTAAAATGTGCCTGCTCTGAAATTGGCCCAGATTAGGAGATCCTTAACTAGTCATACAATACAGGAAAGGAAACTTAAGGATATCCATTCCACTCTCTTTACCCTACTTTCTGTCAATTGAGAGAGATCGATATACATATTTATGTTTTGGTTGGGTTTTTAAAATTTATTTATTTATTATGACTGTGCAATAATAAATTGCAGAATGAAAAAATTAATTAAATTGTAAACCACAAATATTCATGTGAAAAAGTTAAATTACATTTGCGAGGGAAGAAGAAATAAGCTCTCAAACAAAGCCTCAGGTAAATCCCCAAGCTAGCATTGCCTCATGTTGCAGGCACTGAATGCAATGTTTCCAATTACCATTCAACTGATATTTCGTTGAGTTAAGCAGAAAAATTGAGATTAATGGCTACTTGCTCTTGAAAAAGTAATTAGGAATACAAACTGGTAGGCCTAAGGAAACTCAGGTGTTTTTGAAACTGTTCTTCAGCTTGCTCTTCCAGCTAACTAGAAGCCCAAACTCTGCTTTTAAAAAGGCTTTTGAAAAGAATACTATTATTGCTGATGCACAAGACCAAATATTGCAATACAGCTGTACCCTATGGCTTCATGCCCTTGCCATGATATTTTAGTCACACTGCTCAAACTAACAATTTACAAGGCTTATGCCCATATGAAACACTTTTTCCACAGTGTAAATAAACAGTTCTGTATGGTTGTCATGCTAGGTCTCCTTACTGTAATAGCTTCATAGCTCCAAAAATCCAATTCAGCTAATTTGAAACTAAAATCTATCATGAAAGAGAGAAATTTTCCTACATAGACTCTAGGAAAAGAGACACAAATATACAGACAGGAACAAAGGATAAGAATGGACTTTGTGAGAAAGAGCTTAGTAACAAGAATCTAGAAGTGAAGATATCAACTCACAAAAAGAATGTTTTTCACCAAGTAAGGTAACAAGTATTAGGAAATAACGAGCATCAGAGAATCCAAGTACAAAGCTCTAAAAAGTGCCTACACCAAAATGGTGTACACAAGTATTGAGAAGATGGGGAAAAAAAATCAATAGATCCAGAGAAAGAAGAAAAGATACATATGAGAACTCAAGAGTGTTTTTTAATGCTGTAAGCATTGATACTGCAAATATCTGCAGACATTCACATATGCATAGCCACAAATGACTGCTCAGTTCATGTTTACTGAAAGACTGAAGCTCTTTGGAAGTGCTAGTAGCTTCATGTGAATTCCCTGGAGAGAGTACAAGCACAGTATAGCTAATGAAATACTCATACACAGTAGGAGTATGGTCTAATTGTGGGATATGCAGCGTCAATACTGTATATGAAAACCGAGAGAAGTGTGACTCAGATGTTTATTTTTTGAAAGATGGGGAACTTAAAATACACAACAGTGGGAAGAGATCAGGATCTCAGTATGTATTAACATGGCTCAGCCAAAATCAAAGGAATCTCACTTTTTTATCAATTATTTGGCCCAAGATCTTCCAGTCTGTGGGTAGTAACACAACTGGAAACAGAGGCAGCAATTAGGAGAATGCAATCGGATTCAAAAGGTTTTCCATTATTTTTTGTGACTGGATGAGCAGATGGCAAATGCAGCTTAACACAGAAAAAAATGTGAGATAATTAGCAGGAAAACCAAACACCAAGTTAAAGAATATGCACTAAATGGAAATCTCATCTAGGAAGCTAATCAAGAGAGGAATTTGGGGGTTATTATGAAAAATAATTAAAACCATCAAATAATTTCACAGCTGTTGGAAAAGAAGGCAAAGATGATAGCAGGTTACATTAATAGATAGATATACCACAAAGTAAAGTGCTATTATTAGTGTTCAAGGCATTTATTAAAAACCATCTAGAATACTCCACCTGGCTCTGGCAGGCATGGGAGTGTGCAACAAGGTAGTGCATTACTGATAAAAATTTGGTGTGCTAGTTGCACTCCCCAAACATGAGACTTCTAGGGCTGTTGACAGTGAACCTCTCCCAGTCTCATTCATGACTTAACAAACTCCACCCAAACCTAAGTAGGATTTTTTTTTGTTTTTCTTACAGCACTGTCCAGATCCTCACTCTTGGAGGATTAAAACCATCCTACTAAATTGGCTACATTACCACATTACACATTACCACATTAACTCATGGCCAGTTTATCCTTATGCTGGCAATATCATTTAGACTATAACACTTCTCTTTATTCCTGTTGTTGACCTCCTTGAAATATTTATAGAGAGGAATCATGTCCCTTCTTGGCCTTCCCTTTGCTGTGTAAAACTTATCAACTTATTTTTTCTCTTGTAAAGTAAGCACTTCTCTTTCTTGGTCACCAAAGGAGCCCTCTAAGCTCAACTGCTCACTTGTATTCCAGTTCAGATTTCTGCTCTGTGAACTGTCCCTATGGTTGCAAAAATCATTTCCAACATCGATATCTATGTTAGCAAGCAAGGGAAGAGACATGTTTAGCTGTCACAGTAGCCAACAAGTTGGTCCAAGCGACTGTTGGGAACAAATCCAGAAGGTAAGGGCAATGCACCAGCTCAGACCTATCTGTGTAAATCAAAGTATCTGAATGTGGTTGAGAAAAGAGGTAGATGTGTATGGGGCACTGAGCTTAGATGTGACCCATGGGAGAGGTAGAGGCGAAAAGGCTTAGGAACAGAGGACTTGTAGTTGCTGGGTTGAACAGGGAGTCTGGGGTAGAAACTAGAACCAAGGGTGGGGGCAGGGCTCAGAGGCAGTAGGGTCACTGTGGGAGAGAAGATATGTGACTATGGGCCACAGGTAGGGGAAGTCATTTGAGGGATCAGAGAAGAGTGTACTGTAGGTAGCTTCAGATGGGCTGAAAGGAATGAGGTTACTTTAGAGAAAATTCAGAAAACCTGGGGAGGCTCTAGAACAGTGTTGATGCAATTAATTTGGACTCCATTTGTGGACAGGAATACACATGCAATCTGCCCCTTTGCTCCCACTTTATTCTTTTACATTTAGTTTCAATAAGGAGAGTAAATATATGTGACTGAACTGTCCATCCATTTGGCAGTTCTCTGCCTCTCCTATGCACTATTCCCATCACCTTTGCCAACTCTTCTGCATTTCCGAAGGGAGCTTGAAACCTAGAAAACAAGTTGCTAAGAGATCTGAGAATATTGGCTTCTGGCAAGACAAAACAAAAGCCCAACATAAGACCCACATTGGAAAGGCAGCCATACAAGCTCAGCAACTATCAGGTTTATTCGATCTCTCAATCAGCACACATATTATGTTGAAATCAGCTATTATACAAGTTTCTCCTTCCTCAGCAGCTGGGATTTAGGGGACATGGGAGAGAGCCAAGCATAGTGTGAATAGGGAGGCTTAGCAGATGTTACAGAGGAAGGAAAGATATTACTTGGGGTGGGAGGAAGGTTATTTATAAGGAACAAGAGAAGAGGGGACCAGGCTACTGCACCATAGGAACATAGGTCACAAATCTATAAGATAATTTCATTAGTTCCAGCATTAATCAAACAACTTGGTTGCTTTCCAAACACAATGTGGCATTGAAATGTTCAGCATTAATCTAATTTTGAACTAGTAAATTACAACAAGTCATCAAAGCCAGTATTTTCAGCAGAAGAATTTTAATATAATGGCTGATATATACCAGGTATTAATTACAATTTGATCAAAGAACAAAACACACAAATGTTTTCTTTGATTGTTGTCCCTTAAGTTTGGAGAGAATTGTGATCTCAAAGTACTTTTAAACCATTATTGAGGAAGCATAGTAAATGTTTTTAACTGAATAGATAATCGCTAAATTACTCTTAGAACATTTCCCTAGAGCTTGACTGTCCTTTGGCATACTTTCAACCCACATCTAAAAGACAAAATAAGAACTTTACTGTAAATTTTTGTATGAAAAATATTTCTTTCTTGTTCCATTACCTGCTTCCTCTTTTCTACCTGGTAGGTGGGAAACATGCATTCTTATCTTCATATAACAATACAACCATAAATTTAGCTGTACTGAGTAAAGTGGTACTTTGCTTCTGTTATTGTCAGTCATCTCATTTAGTACTTCTCTGAAGCAATAGGAATGAAACTGCCTCTGAGACCACAGTCACTATGAGACCATCCTGCAGGATGCTTCTAGGTTCATATAATCACATATAATCACATTGCCATTTTTCTTTGGGAATAAATAACATATTTAGCATACAAATTAAGACTACTTTTAAAGTAACATTGTAATTCACTGATATCCTATGTACTTACTCTCACAACGTAGGTTATAAAATCACAATTTCTAACCATTGGTAGTTCGTAGTTCCTGAGAAAACATAGTCCGGCCATTTCAGCCAGTAAATCGGCTTCATCTAGGACCCAACTAAAGTGCCTCTATACAAACACACACACCATGTGGAATAAACAAGAGGAGTTAGAGATGTGTGTGCACCTGCAGGTCTGTGATCTTATTGGCATCATGTGGTGATGTGGTGGGATGGACTGTAGGAATGGAAGGATACAGGCTGGTCATTTTATAGAGAGTCCTTTTAGAAAGGATGGTCAAGGGAGATGAGGAGGGGGTGTCACTCTTTATGTCAGTGACCAGCTGGAATGCATGGAACTCCACCTGGGGATTGATGAGGCACCAATCAAGGATTAAAGGGAGGGTGGAGACAGGTGACATTATAGTGGGGATCTGCTACAGCCCACCCAATGAGGAAAACCAAGCAGATGAGGCCTTCTATACACAGATAGGAGCAGACTCATATTCACAAGCCCAGGTCTTCATGGGGTATTCAACCCACTGATACTTTTTGGAGGGACAATACAGCAGGGCACAAGAAAACCTGGAGGTTCCTGGAATGTGCAGATCATAACATCCTTCAACAAGTGATAGAGAAGTCAATAAGGAGAAGAGACTGCTTGAAAAATCTACCCTTGAAAGAGAGTAGGTTAGATTAGATATTAGGAAGAATTTCTTTACTGTGTGAGTGGTGAGGCGTTGGAACACGTTGCCCAGAGAAGCTATGGATGCCCCATCCCTGGAAGTGTTCAATGGATGGTGCTTTGAGCAACCTGGTTTAGTGCAAGGTGTCCCTACCCATAGCAGGGTAGCTGGAAGTAGCTGATCTTTAAAGTCCCTTCCAACCCAAACCATTTTATGATTCTATGATAAGAGCATGTGTACCATGTTAAAAAGCCCCATTCAGGAAACCTGTTCCATCAAAGGAGTATGGACACAAGGAACCCTCTAAAAGTTATTCAAACCACATCAGCTGGTGCAGTTCAGTTTCTATTACAAAGAAAAACATTCCAGCACAGCACAACTCTGAAACATGGCTGACCTAGCCTGGTATAGAAATAATTTATTTTCATTATGTAATGATCAACAAATTCAAAATCTGGTAGTTTTTTTATTTGGCAGGAAATTTGTTTCCCGGTCCTCAAATATAGAATAAACATTCACAGAAATTAACTTTCAGTAAAGGTATCTGTCACAGGCATAACAAAACCTGCAATAAGTTACTTATTATTAAAACAAATTCATGTTTTTTACCATCCAACAAAAGGTTCCTAACTATTAGTGATATTTTTATTACTGTTTCTGTTGCAACCTTGTTCTGTTACCTATGTAAAGAATTTTCTCAGGTAGAAAATAAGAAGCAGGAAATGGACTTGTGCCACTTTAGTTAAAAAAAAAAAAACAAACAAAAAAAACCCCAAACACCACCACCCAACTGCAAAAGGCTGCTGCAACCTGTTATGTCTCCCTCTTTGGCCCTTAGTCTAGGTAAGTGCTGGCTACTTTTCTGCTAGTCATTCAAAACTGTCACTCTTTCCCTCACAAAGCAGCAGCCAGTCAGTCTGGCTTAATATAAAAGTTCACATAAAAAAGTGGCTACATTTTCGTTTCTCTAGGAAGCTGGAGAAAAGAGCACTGTGTGTGAAGAGTTAGGTATGTTTTACAAAACTCTGGTGCATTTGAAATCTAATCATAAAACAATGCCTCGTGCTCAAAGGTTTTCATAAGTGCTTTCACTGTTTTGTCTCCAGTGGGTACCATCAAGCGTTTTTATTCTTTATGTTGACAGTTTACTGTTCAACAAGTAGTTAGAGAAAGGACTGTGATTTTTCTGAATGTGAACAAGTGGCCATTGCGGGATACAAATGTTATGCTCACGTGCATCCAGGTCAGAATGCCCTAACACACGTTTTCATAGAGTACTAAAAAAACCCAAAATCTTTCAGTGATTCTTCACTGAAAACCTGTACATGAGCTAGGTGAGGCACGACATCTTAAGGGGAATATTGGAAAGCAAAATTCATCCCTTAGCTTCCTGTCATCAGTGGTGACTACTCGTTTTGAAATTCATAGTCTAAATAAGGTCAAAACTACAGTAGAGGCATAAGAAATAAATGATTCCAACACTTAACTTTGCCCAGAGAAGCAAAATAATGATTAACAGTTATATTAATGGTCATTACTAAAGATACATAAGGGCTTCTTGCTGCTTGAATACAAGCTGGGTGTCAGCTCTACCTACCTTGCATCTGTCTTTAGTGCCATTTTTGCATTTCTGAAGGGGCACAAAGGAATTTGATATGCTGTTTTATAGCATATGCTTTAGGTAAGGTGGTTGGGAGGGCAGGTTCCAGAAAATTAGCTTCACAATTCTATTTTCTGAAAAATTACACCCTTCTATTAGTGTATTCTTATAAAAATTATTTGTTTAATCTGTCATTAAAAGAGCTAAAACAATACTGCTACAAATCATCTGAGACCATATTAATATATTAGATTTCAGTAGCTGAGGAATAAAGAAGGCTTCTATAAAACAGAAATCAGGATATTCAAGTTTTGTTAAAATGGCATACAAAATGGTCATTAAATTCTAATAGGGTCGTAGGAAAATTGATAGGTGCTATTGTGTAAGTTTCATAGCCCCTGCCTCAGATTCCTGCTAGTTACCAGAGCAGTACTGGACAAAACATCTATCCAAGCAAAATATTTCAAATTTAATATAACCTACTCACTTTTCCATCATCTGAAGTATTCATGTAATGCTCTTCCATTCACTGTTGATGCTATCTAGAGTAAGAAAGCAGTTATTCAAATACCTAGAGATGACAGAGTGGGAAGCAAATTCCCACTGCCCAGGGCTTGCACTGTGCACACAAAAATCACAGAATCGTAGAATCATTTACGCTGGAAAAGACCTCTCAGATTATCAAGTCCAACTGTTAACCCAGGACTACACAATTTGTCCCTCGTTCTAAGGTTCAACAACATGTTGCCAGTACACACATGTTGTGTTTGGTGCTTCCACATAGAAATCATTCTAACAGAGCTACCCTTGCCTTCCATTGCAGAATCCTAGAATCATTTAGGTTGGAAATGACCTTTAAGATCATGGATTCCAGAAGTTAACCTAACTCTGCCAAGTCCATAACAATGTTCCTAAGTGCCACATATACACATCTTTCAGATACCTCTAGGGATGGTGACTCCACCACTTCTCTGGGCAGCCTGTTCCACTGCTCGATGACCCTTTAGGTAAAGAATTTTTTCCTACTATCTAATTTAAACCTCCCATGGTGCATTTGAGGTCATTTCCTCTAATCCTATCCCCTGGAACTTGGAAGAAGAAACTGACCCCCACCACAATCGAACCTCCTTTTAGGTACTTCTAGAGAGCAATAAGGTCCACCCTGAGTCTCCTTTTCTCCAAGCTGAACAACCCCAGCTCCCTCAGCTGCTCCTCATAAGCCTTGTGCTCCAGACCCTTGACCAGCTTCACTGCCCTTCTCTGGACATGTTTCAGCACCTCAATGTCTTTCACATAGTGAGAAGCCCAAAACTGAACACAGGATTCCAGGCAGTTCCACACTACCAAGTAAAGGGGGACAATCTCTGCCCTGGTTCTGCTGGCCATGCTATTGCTGATATAGACCAGGATGCCACTGGCCTTCTTGGCCACCCAGGCACACTGCTGGCTCATGTTCAGCCAGCTGTCAACCAGCACTTCCAGGTCCTTTTCCACCAGCCAGCTTTCCAGCCACTCTTTTTCAAGCCTGTAGCACTGCATGGGGTCATTGTGACCCAAGGTAGGACCCATCACTTGGCTTTGTTGAACCTCATACAATTGGCTTTAGCACATCAATCCAGCAAGTCTGGATCCCTCTGGAAAACCCTCCTACTCTCCACCAGATCAACTACTACCCAACTTGGTGTGATCTGCAAATTGACTGAGGGTGCACTTGATCCCATTGCCCAGATCACTAATAAACACATTATACACGACTGACCCTAATACTGGGCCCTGGGGAATACCCCCATGACCATCTACCAGCTGGATGTAACTCTATTCACCACAACTCTCTGGGCTCAGCCATTTATCCACTTTTTTTTAACCTGGTGAACAGCGCACCTGTCCGAGGCATGAGCAGCCAGTTTCTCCAGGAGAATACTGTGGCAAACAGTGTCAAAGGCTTTACTAAAAGCCAGTCTCAAGATGATCTACTCCATAACCTTGCCCAGCACCAAAGTCAGACTGACAGGCCTATAGTTCCCCGGATTCTCCTTCCAACCCTTCTTATGGACAGGTGCCACATTTGCAAGCTTCCACTGAACTGAGACCTCCCCAGTTAGCCAGGGCTGATGGTAAATGATTGAGAGTGGCTTCATGAGCTCTTCTGCCAGCTCCCTCAGTACCCTTGGGTGGATCCCATTCAGTCCCATAGACTCATGTGTGTCCAGGTAGTGTAGCAGGTCACCAGCCATTTCCCCTTGGAATATGAGGGCTTCATTCTGCTCAGGGAGCTGGTGCCTGGAGAACAACTGGCCTTACTGTTAAAGACTAAGGCAAAGAAAGCATTAAGTGCTTCAGCCCTTTCCTTATCCTTTGTCACTGTTTCCCTCTGCATCAAATAGGGATGGAGATTCTCCTCAGCCGTCCTTTTGTTGCAGATGTATTTATTTATAGAGGTGGCAAAGATTGGCAAGGAGCTACACAAAACAATCAAGATGCCTAAGCTTTGAAGATTGAAAAGACGGTGACAGCAGACACCACTGCCTCTCTCAGGTTGCAGAGGACGCAACACAACCAGCTTTCTTTGATGCAAGGCATCATGCCAAACCGATCATGTCAGACAAGTGCTTTTAACTGCTGCAATTAAAAACACACCAGTGTCTCTAGAGAAATATATTTTCCTTCTTAAAAGTGCATTTTTCTGCCCTTCTCTCACTTTCATTCCTCCCTCATATGACACAACCCTAAGGTCCAAAATGTAGACTTGAACCAGTGACAGGCCTGACATTCAGTATCTGGCAATTCCCACCAAGATAGCAAATGGCACTTCATATTACTGGGAAATGAACATTCCTCAGAGAATCCCACCATATGTCTCACAGACCACACAAAACTGAGATATTTTTATTTTTTTGCTGCTATACAGAATACCAGGTTACATAATTTTAAGTCAGATCTTAGTAATTTTGGTTATAAAGACAAAGAGGTATTAAAAAGAAATTAGTAATAAGTTTAATCAAGACGCTACAAATAATTTCAAATAGGTTGGGTTTTTTTCATATGTAGTCTACAAAGAAATGTAACATCATGTTTATGGTACAAGTTTTACATGTAAAAATGTACTGACATTTCCTCATAAAGGCTGACAAGAATGTTCAGATATTTTACTCATAATACCTAATTTTTCTCATAGCTTCCTATGCATCATAGGAAGCTAACAGGCAAAAATGAGATGTTAATATATATGGGAGAAACTGCATCTGTAGATATTAAATCCATTTTTGTACCTTGAAAAGGCATTGATATATGGAACTGTTGTGCTTAACCGGAGTACACTCTAAGATAGCAAAGAAAAAGTAAAAAAAATTTACTGTGTAAAATCGAAGACTAAAAACACAACTTTGTTTAAGATAAGACATAGTTTATCTTTTATTTTTCTACTTCACTAATAGATTTTAGCAATTCTTACCTGTAACAGCATAATCTGCTCTATCAAATTGCAAAAATAAACAAGGAGAATTACTTGAATACCTACAACAACTTGGAATGTTATTAGTGATTCATCCATGCTGATTGTTGTTTAGAGACAAACAGATAAAGAAGTCTTTAAAGGGTTAATTAAAAAACAACTACAGTGACGTGTGAGTAGGGAGTGTTTTTTTAAGAGCTAAAAGAGAATGATTTGAAGTCGGTTTAATGTTTCCTACTGTGTCAAGTTCTTTGGATGGTACATTTAGGCTTTGGGCTTTTTCAGTCTTCAAATTCTAGTCTTTTTGAACAGAGTGACACATAAATTGAAAACAAAGAGGCTTTTGCAGCACCTGAGGTCACAAGAGGTAAGAGATGCATGTGAAAAGGCTACCAAGGCCAGGAGGTAAGACAGTTGGGCCAAAGGTATCACTCATAACCACAGCAGTGTCAAAATCTTGCAAATTAAAGCCCCTGGCTCATAGCTCCTTATTTGTCTGATTTAGATGGGGTCACTAGTACTTCATCTTATGGCAGCAAGTAATCATGAAGACAAGAACTGAGTTTTCCATTATGAGAAGCCTCTGAATTCTAACCAAATTATCTACATTTATAAGATGATTTGAATTTTAAGTCAAACATGTTTGATTAGCCAAGAAAATTTTATTTAGCTAATTGTTTTTATTTTTGTGAAGACAGCACACTAGAGGACAGTATAAAGTTTCAGCTGGGATCTGCACAATAACAACTCTAGAGCTGTGATATACACATACTACATTTTCTACCCAAATGAATGACACAAAGATTGCCTGTCATAAGTGAAGTCAGTGAACATTATATGGAAAAGACATCAGAACAAAGGAGATAATTTGCAGATGATGTTAGTTCTGTGAGAATAAGAATGTTATTTTATCATTGCAGAGTCAGAACAATAGAAATAATTTCCAGATAAAGTTTGAAAGAAAAGCAAGGGGGAAGTGGTATTTTTATCATGGATAAAGTCTAAAGTTTGTGATGACTATATTCCTGAAAGATTAGGATGATTCACTGCGGAAAAAGGAAGCTAAATAAATAATTCGTCTTCACCCAAAAACATGCCAGAGGAAATCCATGGGGATTTGAAATACATCGTTTCATAAGCAGGGGCTACAAAAGCATTTTTCTTTTAGGTTTTTTGTTTGGTTGTTTGGGGTTTTGCTGTTATTGTTTGCTTTATTTTCAGTTATCTCCTGACTCCTTACATACTTTTTACTGTATTCTAGGTTCGCCCTGTGCATGCAGTCCCTCATGTAGTAATTCCAGTTTCCTTCCACTCCTTTTTTACCTGTATTTCCCTAAACTAATCCCAGTCTTTCTCCCAGGCTTCTTAACAACTGCTGCCTGGCCATGTGCCAGTACTGTGCACTGACTGGCCCATGGGCACACACCTATTGCTTACAAAGCTGACTTTGGAACCAAGACTGAACTATTTCTGTCAATCTGATCAAATTTGTGTCTCTTTGCCTTCCCTAGCTGTGGTTACAAGAACTAGAGATCCTGAGATCAGTGAGTTTACAAGGGTTTTGTTGAGAAGTTCGTTCCATTCTTATGGGAGTTTCCTCCGTGGTGTTAGGGAAAGCATCGTGGCTCCCCCATGCACTGAAGCCAGGCAGACTCCATCACAGACCCAGCAGCAAGAGATATGCTGTCCTGCCGTAGACTTTGCTGGTCATGAACAGGCTGCTCAACAGGTATTCCCAAACATTTCCAAGCGATGACTTGCTTCACCTTCTACTCCCTTTTCCCCCTCTTCCCAAGCTATTCTCATTTAGCACCCTCAGCCCCTCCCAAATAAACCACCCACTCTATTTTCCCTTTCCTCACTGGCTCTGGTTTTGCTGACTTTATACCCTTACTTGGTGACTCTGACACAGTTGTCCCTGTACTTCCTGCCACGGCCCTCCGTTCTGTTCACCTGTTGCTTCCCTTTCATTATCTGTGGTGTCCTGCTGTCTCTCATGTGGCCACCTTATGAGTGTCACTGAAAGAACAGGATAGGTCATCTACATGTGCACTGCTCCCACGTGGCTATCTGTAGCACTCTGCAGCAACTCATGTCATTATCTTGTCAGATGTGCAATAGCTCAGGATCTACACACGTACCATAACCTTTTAAGCAGAATAGTTACAGACACACAAACTAACTGTACACGCTTAGTAAGATTAAAACCTAGGAACAAAGGCACATTGCCCTGGTAAAATCCAACAGCCAAACAAAATCCATCTCGGTCCCAAGGGAAATAGAATTTCAATAATCTCCAGAGACCACAGTGATAAGTGATAGTACCTGATGGGAAGCAGAAAGAGATTTTAGCTGGGATATGAGTAGCTAAATGAGGTTTTGCTACTACACTAGAGTAAGAGTTAGTTGTTGCAAGAAGCCCACTGCTACTTTCAAATCACAGATTAAACACAAATCTAGAAATTAGACATTGCAGCAAGACCATATGAGAAACAGTGACAATAATAGAATTTTATCTGAATCTTCTGGTAAATGCCAAATATTAATTAATACCAGTACTGGTAAGGAAAATATAGAGGTGTCTATACACATCATAGGTATAACAGAAACATGACGAAAGTGCTTTTTAATGAGCATAGGCGAGAAGGTGTTGAATTGCATATCTTAATCTAGAAGACTTATTTGGAAATTTAAGAAGACCTAATAAGTTATGGAATGTCTCAGGGTGTATCTAACAAGAGAAAACAGAATTGCCAAGAAGGAGGTAGGGGTTTGGGGATTTCTAAATTTTGGGAATTTCTAAAATTTCTTTTTAGGACATGTAATTAATCAAATCTTTAATGCAAAAGTTCTGTAAGTTTCCAAAGGTGAGAAAAGCTACTGGGGAAGAGCTATTGGGTTTGTTTTCATAGTGAAATCAACTTGGTAGTGTGGAGCTAATATGGGGTCATTGTGAAGTGATGACGTTTATGATACGAAAAAAAAAAAAAAGATTTGATGTCCTTGTTCTGAGTTTAAAAGCAGACTAAAAGAGGAAAAAACAAACTTACAGTAAGATCTCTCAGTAAAATAATCTAAATGATAAATGAGCATGAGAGCTACTTAACCTACTGAGAGAAACTACACTGAATACACAGAAGCAAATTCATTTGAAGTGTAGATAGGAAAAATATGAAGACACCATTCTAACTGCAGCAGTAGCTTTTTTAATGACCTGAAAATACAAAAAGAATCATTATAAAAGTGAAACCTAAAGCATAATTAATGATAATCATAATGGATATCTTACATGCCCCATATGGATGAAAATCAAAAGGCTGGGGTGCAAAATGTCTTTCAATTAGCTAGAGACACAAAAAGCCACGAGAAGAAAGTCTATAAATACATTAAGCAGTCATGAGAAGACAAAAGAAAGGAAGAGACCACTATTTAATTGGACAGGAGACATAAAAATGGATGATACACAGAGACGACTAAAGTATTCAACACTTTACTTCAGTTTTCATACATGGAAGAATTAACTACCAAAAATCAGCTACCAAACAAAATGTGTTTCAAACAGTAGCCCAGGAAAAGAAAAGAAGCTGAAGAAAATGTAGAAAAGGCAAACATATAAGGCTTCAGGAAATTAATCACTCTAGAGAACTTCTCTAACTAGCCAAGGCAGTTTCAACAGAGAGATCACCTTCAAGTACACAAGGAGGAGGTAGCAGAATAGAAAACACACCTCCTCTATCTATTGGGACAAAGAAAGGCTGAGGAAATTAGAAATATATTAATCTAAGTCTGGAAGTCAAAATATAAAAAAAGAAATCTATAAAAAGAATATAAGACAATCTATAAGCAGCAAGTAAGAATTTACCAATCATAGTAAAGCCAATGAAATTGCCTGCCACTAGCAAATAGAAAAAAGACTTTAATATGGTTAGTGATGCTGCTGCAGATTTAGTAAACAATCTTGTTGATGATAACACGAATATAACCACTACAACAGAGAAATAAAAATTTAGGAAAAAAACCCCCAAATATTCCTGCCATTATCAATTGTCAGTCATCAAACCTGGAGTCACCAAACTTGGAGGAAATCTTCAGTGTTGGCCCAAATCTGGGACTATAATGTATTTTCAACAATGACTTACACAATTTCAGAGGAACTGCATTCATATCACTCCAGGGATAAAAATCATCTTGCCAGACAGCATCAGAATTCAAAATGATCTTGACAAAGTTCAGTGTGTTCAAAATTGAGGATAAAATTCAACAGAGACCAGGGAAAATACTGATATTAAAAAGGAGCAATCATGTGCACTAATACAAAAAGGGGAATATATGGTCAGGGGAAAAGTGGCTGATAAGAATCTAGGTGTTAACAGTGATCACAAAGCAATCAGCAATGCCAATGGCATTTCAGAAAAAGGATGTACCTCTTTCTGGATTGTTTTAGTAGGTGATGTCTTGAGACAGGGTGTCAATCATTTTACTTCCTGAGCTGGCAGATGCCTCCAGAGATTATTTTACCTTAAAAAGCAGTTCCCTTTCAGAAAGCTATAAACTAGAGGGGAAAAAGAAAAAAAAGAAAAAAAGACCAACAACCAAATCCAACACATTTAAAGTGGTTTGACCAGGATGCAAGATTGAAACAGTTGTCATACTACCAGTGCACTCATATTATATATCATGATGTTTCATGCAAACCGCTTATTGCTAACTGCATATTTCGTAAAAAAAAAATCTGTAATCAGCACACACATTTTCATAGCAACTCTCCTAATACAATACATTCTCTGTTCTTTCTGATACCAATTAGGGCAATGACCTCAAACTGAAATAAAGATGCCTAAGTAGAGAAATGTAGCATCACTGAAACAATGTTTGAATCAGGACTATTTGGCAATCAATCTAGAAAACACATTACAATTTATTGTAGCATTCTGATTATCCTTTGAATAGTTATCAATATTTATAGTTACTGGAGACACTAAGCAGGGCATGTGTATTGTAGGGGCTTTTTATGCCTCCAGGCCTCCTGTGGCTCTTTGCAAGAGGCTTATTCTACATGTTTCTACACTTCATTTTGTTACTGTAGTAAAACAAACATCATGCTTCCTCATAAGAACAAAACATAAAAATATTAACGATCATTATTCACCATAAGATAAAATACTGAGGTCTAGACTGTGCTATTTGCAAAGGTAATGGACTCCCCCATACAAGTTGGATCTTGGCAGTGATGACACCAGCTGTGGTCAACAGCAGCCTTACAGAGTTTTGGTAGAGTAACTGCTCAGTATGGTTATAATACAGTCTGCACTCTGCAAGGGGTCCTTGAGAGTAAAAGCACAGAATGCTAATAGGTCCTGTGTGTTCAATTTGTATTGACAGAACAGACTCAGTACAACACTGAGGCCCCAGGAGATGAGGCACATAGTGCAAATGGTCTGTTCCTGGCCACTAAAGCAGTGCAACTTGGACAGCTCAGTAGAATTGCTTTTAGAGCACAATAAAGAAAATAAAACCCACACACCAAACACATAAAACTGCCCACATATAATGAAAATTCAAAGGAGAAAACAAGGGAGTATGTCAGATCACAGCCCCTACAAGAATGAGCATGAAGGAAAAGCAGGGAGAGTATTGCTCCAGCAGTACCTCCCCTGGTTAAGGATTCTGCACCTGATTAGTGTTCCACCCTCCTTCAGCAGATGAAGTGTTATTTGGTTTGTTATTCACCACATTTTGCTTCTGCCATTCAGAAATTGTATATTGTGTTATCTGTTAATATATATTTATAACGAGAATTTTAAAGAGAGGCATGTGTATGTGTGCTTTATTCACCAACACTCTCCTACACGGCAATGTGACTGATACTGCAGCCACACACTGATACCAAATCAGAATAAACTCAGATGCAACAGTAGATCATAGTTAGACCTGATAGGTAGAAGTTTTGTATACAAATGTTAAAATAAGCAAAGATTTTTTTTTAAATTCCTCTATAGCATAAAGGTCACATGCAGCAATGGCAAAAAGAAGCCTCCATGGATTGATGGATTTGATATCACCAATTAAACTGGATTGATATCACCAAGTAAACTGTCAAGAAACTTCCACTCAAAGCAGCAAGAGGATACAGTTCTATAGGCTGACAGATTATCTTTCAGACTGCATTAGGACTAAATTTGTTTGCTATGCAAAACTCTAAGCTATTTGATAAAGAAAAATTAAGTTCATGGATGAGTAAAATTTTCCAAATTATCAGTCCTCTTTTACTTGAATGACTGAGCCAAAACAAAATGCTATTTACTTTCTCTAGGCTGCATATCACATCTGGAGTCTTCTCTGTAAGGTTTAGTCTGTAAGTATGCACCCACGCAGGAGAGAATGGAAGAACCCTGCAATTAGAGCCCTACGCAAACCACCCAAATTTTAGGCCTGAGTGTGTAGGAGTAAACCAGACTATTTACCTAGCTATATCTCCTTTTAAACAGGTGAGCAGAAGGAACATAGGGAGGAACAGGGGGAAGACTGAAGTCTTTTTCCAGCCTTGTTGGCTAGAACAGCTGTGCCACTGCATAGAGATACTAATTTCCAGAAGTAAATTACTATTCCCTCAGAGCAAGGAAGAATCAGAAGAGAAAATGTGATTCAGAGGAAAATCTGAGTCACCATACTTCCCCAGGCTGGCATTACAGTGATGCAGTTCACACACCACCTCTTGCTCAAGGCTATGCCAATAGGCACAATCTTACCCTAAATAAGGAACAGGACAGTTGTGTCAGCAACTTATAGGTTCCATAAGTAAGCTTTACATGCTGCTGTTTAAGGCTTAGGGGAAGATCAAGAATCTAGGAAGCTATGAGACAGAGCATTTGCTGTGTTCTCATACTAAAATACCTGTGTCACATGCTTTCTGTCTTTTCATAGCACAGAAAGTCCCCTCTGTAGAATAAAAACCCAGATGGATCATTTTATAATGATTAGGCATCACTGTTTAAACGTAGACACCGTGAATCACTCTGCAACAGCTGCCAGTGATTTGCCTTGCAAATAAAAGCAATCATCTACCAGGTTTAAAGAGCTACTTTATCGGAAAGAGATGGAAAGCATGCGTTCAATAAAAACAAAAAGACACAAAAATCCAGAAATGGAAATTATTTAGTTTTGTCAAAATATTCTGTAGTAGTTATAGACTATCATCATTTATATTAGGCACTCTGGAGTCATGTGGTCCAACTATCTTGGCTGAAATCAGGACCTGAATATTGATTGTCACCATCTAAATGTGTTTAACATCACTGAGGTACTCATGTGCTTAATTAACAGAAATAAAAGGAAGGTGCATTAGTATTAACTACTTGGGAACAAAATTGGTTTGGCTTTTAACAAAAAACACACGACACTTAAAAATAAGCTTTTTTTTTTTTTTGGAACCTAGGATTTGTATGTATAAAGAATTCTCTTGTTACACATGAGAAAATAAGAGTGATCCTACTTTACCATATTTTCTGTCAGAAAAATGGAATAAGCATACAGGAGGAAATACAACTGATAAACAAAAAGTGAAAAATCTTACTGAGCACAATGGTAACCATTATATTAGCAGTATCATGAAACTATTATGGAAAGAGTCAGCTCTTTGCATTAAGAGCCCTTTCTGTGCACATGCTTAAAACTGCTGCCATTTTGAGTTTCTAAAACACTCTCTCATGGCCTACATTCCCTTCAAAGGCTCAGGAGTACACATGCCCAGCAACACATGCTCAGACTGACACTAAAATCCTTTAACTCAGCACTATGATCTCAGCATCAGTGGCAACTGTCATTGATAGCACAAGCTTGATGAGTAGGAAGCAAGGGAACTGTTTTTATCTTTTCTATACCAGCATAGGGTTGCCTTTATCCAACAAACAGGAAAACAGGTCTCTTCCAGAGCCTTCTTCAGCAGAAGATATTTTGCTGTCACACATCTCCTTTCTCAGGAATGCAACCCAGTTATCAGGCTAGAGCAAAGGTCGAAGTGTAAAGAATGAAAAAAGTCACAGGGGTCCATATCTAAAATACAGGAGGAAATATAATTCTGCAATTCTACTGGATGGACATTCAGTTGGGAAGTTGGGAAACAGAAATACAGACTTTTCTATTCCTCCAGTGAACCTTGTTCATGTGTATTATCCTCTGCCTAATGGAAATGCAAACACTGCTGTCAGATTTGGGGACTTCATCTTTCCACAGTACATTACAGAAAAAAAGGAGGGAGGATATTATATTGCAGGAGCCCTCTGTCCAAGACCACAGGTGCTGTTTAAACACTTGTTACTTGCATCAGTCACTGTAGAAATTGCAGTACTTGCTAAGTTACTTCAGACATCTCTGAAATATCACAGCATATTTCTGTGGTCACAACAGAAAACATCCAGTTTACCTTTGTTCCAGGAAAAAGTAATTGAAAGTATTGACCTTCTAATAGGGCCACCTATAGCATATAACTATGCTATGGCTGTACTTATCTGACTTTTGATGAAAAGAAATCACATCCATTTTGAAATCCCGCTGTGAAAATTTAGGCTCAAAATATTTGGCCCCATTATGAATGCAACATTTTTCTATGGCTACATATTTTTGTGGACATTTTTATTATCTGCGAATGTGATGTTTAATTTAAAAGGGAAAAAGGAGAGAAGCAATGTATTCTGCAAGACTAATGGACAGCTAAACATAATTCACTAGGTGAGATGGGCAGTGTATAGAATAAGAAGTTAAATCATGCAGCAATGACCTTGGACTGAGCAGTTTTTCTAAGCTAGTGTACCAGATTTTGAATTTATTTTGTAAAGGGGTCCTTTATTATTATGCAATAGAGTGGGATTCATATAATCAAATGTAGATGACTGCATTAAATTAGAAATAAGATAGCTGTCTCATAGTGAAGAGAGGAAAACAGTCACTTTAAGGGCACAATTCATATCATCTGCTGCACATACCTGAAAGAAGGCAGACCTAAACCCACCTATTTATCAACATTCACTATAAAAGAAGGCAGAGATGATCAGTTCAATATGCAGACAAATCTATTATACCAGTATTGGGTGAAATGAATTCCATCCAAAAGGACTAAGAAATTCTGGTCTTTATAGTCAGCTTCAGGCATCCAGCTTAAATCCCATCCAGGGATTTAATTTTAGAACTGGGGGATGAAGAACATACCAGATATAATAACAAGGCTTACCTCCTACCTCCTCCTCTAAAAATACACAGTTTGTCTCCCATTTGCAATGTACCTCAAAATGAGCAGACTACTGAATCATTTAAGGTAAATAGTTCTTCCAAGGAATTTCTTCATTTTTGGTTCTTTTCAATCATGAAGAACATTTTTGTTCATCTTGAGAAAACTTCAGTATAATTCAAGGAAAACCTATGAAGCTATACAGTGTTTCAATTTTTTATTTTAAGGAAATATTAGAAAAATAATAAAGAATACTACTTTTTTTTCCACTTTCTGTCTTAGAGTGTTATTCTCAAATGCAGTCTTATTTGGTATCTGGCTAAACTTACTTCTTCTGGCAGCGTAAGGTGTGTCTAGGGAAGGAAACACAGTCACAGCATCAGGCCTGCAGTGCTTGGGAATTGCACAGCCTATCTCTTATAGACCCATAGTTTTCTAACAGTGATCACTTTGGTCTGTATTTTAGAAACCAGCAAGACTTGGAGGAGCTGAATACTGCGAGTAAACACCGGTGTTCAGCTGGGACCCTGTGTTGTGGGATTGTGTTGTTGTTACAAAACGACTTAAAAATGCATGAGG
The DNA here is from genome assembly GCA_013396755.1 of Sclerurus mexicanus. Taxonomy (NCBI): domain Eukaryota; kingdom Metazoa; phylum Chordata; class Aves; order Passeriformes; family Furnariidae; genus Sclerurus; species Sclerurus mexicanus. Next base: position 29,201 of record VWZF01001225.1, read on the forward strand.
CATAGCTTTTAAACAATAAATACCTAATGAGCACTTAAACTATGAACAATTCAGTTTTCAGAATGTGAGGTATTACTCATCTGTCAAAAGCATTGAAGCAGCTTCTTATCCATTTCTTTCTCCTAAGAAAGATGGTACCCACAAGGTATAAAGCATTGGGCAATATTTGTTGTAGTTCAGATGCAATAACAGAAAAAAACTGAATAATTTATTATTCCAAACTACCTTTCTGTAAATGAAGGAGGAAAAGAATAATTCTGGCATATTATTTTATGCCTTGGTCATAATTATTTTAATTAAGCTTATTGGCTCCTGTCTTGTCCAAGATATATGTACAATTATTTATGTTTTTTTAATATTAAGTTTTATTCCAGTGACTTTTCTTACGCTAATCAATATGCCAGTACTAAAACAGGTATGAAATATCTGAGTCTGCACTGAGAACTAGTGATAAAATGCTACGAAAGCTTCAAGCCTTTGCCAGGACACTGGTATGAAAAAAGGGGAGGTTGAGGACATGACTACTGAGTTCCTATGCCAGCATCCTTACTGGTTTTCAGTTCAATCTCCATCAAGCTAATATTTTTTTCTGAATTCTCCATTTTGAAGCTTTGAGATAATAAAGATTAGGTCATTAGGTCACCTTAATAAAGACCACTGACATATACAGAAAGCAAACTTTAGGGAAACACAGGCCATTTTAATAAAATAGATGCACATACCAAGAACTCTATAAGCTTCTTATTCATCATATCTGCTTAAAAAAAAAAAGCAAACAAACCCCAAAAAAACTATGATGATAGCAAAACACAATTTCTGTAACTAGGAATTGGAAAAGGAAGACATTTGCTGCTATAAAATCATCAGCTCAGGGGCCACTTTAAAAATGTCTTCAATGGCTTCAACCCCTCCAGAGAAGTTCAATAAAGCAAATTCTCCTTATTTTTCTGCTTTTTTTCTCTTGTGTTTATTTTTTGTTTGTTTTGGTTGTTGTTGGTTTTTTGGGGTTGTTTGGTTTTTATAATCACAGTCGCTACACATTAAGCTGGGTCCAGCTGTCCAGCCTTTTTTTACAGAATACTCCAATTCAGTCAGTGAGTTTAGCACAGAGAAATCTACAGCCTCTGGGTCCTTAACATGGATTAAACCACTAGACTGTAATGCAAGCAACTTGTTTTATTTCCAGCGCCTACTAATTCAAAGCCTCTTGGATTCTTTTTCTTCATACCATACAATTCCTTCTTCTCCATGAAGGCACCACAACTTACATTCTACAGCTTCACAGATAACTAGCGCACAATTAAAATTTCACATTCCCCACAACCAACCATTTGCAAAGGCATTGAGTCATAGCTCTAAAGTTAATAATTAACTGTCTCTCTGCATTAATTATAAAAAGCTGAAAATTTTGCTACAAATGTCTGTCTTAAGATCTAAGAAAGACAAGCTTTGGATGTGTTATATAAAGGCATGTAAGAGCAGTGTTACATTATTAAAGGGAAAGCTGCCTTCAACACTGTAATTCATCAATATTCACGCTTTTGAGATATTTAACTAGTACATAAGTGACCTTGAAACAGGTTATGCATCTTCAGTCTAGGACGCATAACAAGTCATGGTCAATTAATACACAACAGAGCCCATAATTATGGGCATTATTGCCTGATCTGGAGAAAATATACTGAAGGGCATTACAGCCTAATTTAGCTTCACAGTCAAGTTGATAACTTTGGCACCTCAAGTACCCAGAAACTACAACAATGAGCACTCTGGAAATGCACAGAGATCTCTAATAACCACTGATGCTCTATAATGATGTTTAAAGATGAGCTGTAAAACTTTAATAAAATAAATACTAGACGCATAAATTTAATTTCATAACCTTGCTAACACACAATAACGTGGTTCAGAACTTGTCCCCTACTGCTATTTCTCAATAGAAAGCTGTCATCCAAGACAAAGAGACTCTGCTTCCCCAGGGGCACTCGCCAAGAAAATGGTCAACTGTCCAGTTCTTCACTGGGGCAGGCCACTGCATGGCTCAGACCACTGGAAATACTTTTACAGATCTTCAGAGGTCCACCCTGAGCAAGCACGATGAATTGCCACCACTCGTCACTATCCTGCTTTGATCAAAACAACCAGAGAAACAGACAACAGGGACCGGATAAAAAGGATGAGTTTAAAACAGGAAGAAATGTGAGGCTGCATTTTTTTTTTTTTAATTTAGACTGTGTAACAGTGCATTGTTTTAAATGTTTATACTTGTTCCTGTAGAGACTTTGAATGTCATTAAAACTCTGCTCATTAATTTTCACTGTAATTTTTGTGCATGGTTTTTCACTCCCCCAACTGCCCCCCCTCAAAAAAAAAAAGTCAGATGAAAAACTTTGGTACCAAATTGTAATTAATTGTTTTCTGAGTTAAAAATAAGTTTTCCATATGTCCTGAAGCAGATCAAAATAAATTAATAATAAATAAGAATGTTTTATACTTGCAGTATTTGGAGCCTTTAATCTGAGGATTTTAATGGTGCTCTCAAAAGTATTTACTAATTAACCTTCACTCTACTATGAGCAAGGCAAATCCTTGTAACCTTCCTTTTAGCTCAGATGAAAAATAAGAGGGGAAAAAAAGAAAGAAATTGTGTGATTTTTCTATTTCATGCCCCCATGATAGCTCATAGTCAATAATGCGCAGCATTTCTTTAAGGTATAACACCTCGTTGTCATTCTCCACACACACAAGTTTCACAATGAAGCAATGTTCTAAATTTGAGTTACCTGTCCTACCTGGAGATGAGGCTCAAAGTTCAAATACTAGAGGTACTTCCAATGTAAGCAGTGTGTAAACTGATTCCCCCTGTGGCACTGCAAGGCTCTGAGCTACAGAAATATGAAGAATGTATCTTCAAACTACCATTCAGAAGAGGAGATGCTGAGGTCATTATTTCCTTGTTCCCTTGTTCCTGAGGAAGTCACCACTACTGGCACTGTAGGACTGGAGAATCTCCATGGCTCATTGACAGGTGCATCAAGGCACATGAAAAGTGACTCTGACCCTTTCAGGCTGAGGAGGAAATTTTCTGTCCTAAAACAAGGCCAAGTGGGTAAATCAGGTTGCTAGCATCGTCATCCTCACCTCCCCCAATACTTTTAGAGATGAAGAAAAGCAAGGGGATTCACCAGCAAAGACATTCTACTCAAATTAGTGCCTTGGTTTGAATGCTGTGAAACTGCTTTTTCCAACAAAAAGACTATTCCAGAAAAAAACCAAAACCAACATAACCAAAAAAAAATCCCCCACCATGCACCCAGCCTGACTCAGCTATTCCGTGCTGTTAATCCGATCACTCTGCTGCACTGCTAGTTACTTTCCAGTGTAACTTCTCTCACTCAAGTCAGGCTGAATTGACAGAAAAGAACTCAAATTCTGATGTTTCAGCATTCATGTCAGTCACATTCAATAGATATCGATCTTTCTACATGAGCTGCTAGAGTGGGATAGAGGTCCAGGAAAGAATAAAGAAATTTTGGAGATTATCTGTGATACAACTCTTCCTTGTCAGGGACAGGAGAGGGGAAAGTCATCTTGATCGATGACAATGCTGACTGAAAATTTCCATGTCAGGTCTCATACTGGTGACAGCGAGGAGTAGGAAACAACGTGGGCTGCCATGCACAGTACATCATGAAGTTAAACACCTGAGTTTCAAAAATGATTACAGGGAAAAATAAAGGGGATTTTGTGAAAACCAAGCTTAATCTATATGAAAAGCTTGAAAAAACTTTAAGGTTTAATTCACCAACAAAACACTAATCGGAACAACATGTGGCTGTGTATTCAAAATGTACATGTACATGACAAGTGCAATAATATATCTGACAAAACTAAAAAGCAAATTTCATGGAAGAAGTAGTAATCATCCTATTTATTTAAAAATTTACTTAGATCACAATACTAACATGATTAAAATTCTGTATTTGTTTATCAGAAATAGTTCTGTGTTTAACGTTGAGAAGTTATGACTGACAGATCCAAAACCAGATATTAGTTATTTTATCATTCCATGCATTTGACCAGAAAAGTCAAATATTTTGTGCAATTTATTTACTCATCTCTTGAAATTTTTATTTGTTTTCAATAGTATTTACCTGAAAAAGATCTTATTACAAGATCAGAAATTATATCCAAGTGTTCTTTGTTTTTAAATCTGAAGCCTAAACAATTATCCAGCTACGCAATTTGTGCCTCAGTCTCAGGCTGAACACTCTATTGGCCAGTATACACATGCTGGTTATCAAGGTTGGAGCTTCCATCTAGAAATTATTCTAACTGAGCTATCCTTTCCTCCCATCACAGAATCCTAGAATTGTTTAGGTTGAAAAAGATCTGGAGGATAGTTGAGTCTAACCATAAACCCAACTCTGCCGAGTCCTAGCCATTTCCCTAAGTGCCACATCTACACATCTTTTAAATATCTCCAGGGATGATGACTCAACCACTACCCTGGGCAGCCTGTTCCAATGTTTGATAATCCCCTTGATGAAGAAATTTTTCCTACTATCCAACCTAAATCTCCCCTGGCACAACTTGAGGCTCTTTCCTCTTGTCCTATCACTTGCTACTTGGAAGAAGAGACTGGCCCCCTCTCACTATAACCTCCTTTCAGGTACTTGCAGAGAGTGATAAGGTTCTCCCTGAGCCTCCTTTTCTCCAGGCTAAACACCCCCAGCTCCCTCAGCCGCTCCTCATCAGACTTGTGCTCCAGACCCTTGACCAGCTTCACTGCCCTTTTCTGGACACATTTCAGCACATGCTCTAGTCTTTCAAGTAGCGAGGGGCCTAACAGTATTCCAGGTGCAGCCTCACCAGTGCCAAGTACTGCACCAGTCCTGCTGGCCACACTGTTGTTGATGCAGGCCGTGATGCCAAAGGCTGTCTTGACCACCTGCACACACTGCTGGCTCGTGTTCTGCCGGCTTTCGGCCAGCACCCCCCAGGCCCTTTTCCACCAGGCAGCTTTCCAGTCACTGCCCCCGGCCTGTAGTGCTGCATGAGGTTGTTGTGACCTAAATGGAGAACTCGCCACTTTGCCTTGTTGAACCTCATACAATTGGCCTTGGCCTATCTTGCACTCTCTCTTCATCTTCTCCTGCCATGATCAGTGAGGCACTCCTCTGTTAACTTTAGCTGTGGCTCCTTAATGATTAGGCAAGGGATTGTTGCACAGAGTGATCACATAAACCCAGCCCTCTTAGGAAATAAGGCCAAAAAACAAGGCTACAAAACAAAAAAGGCGAGGACAAATAGAACACACAGAGCTGAAGAACATAATTCAAAGGCAACTGGATTATCAATATAAATTTACTCTGAAGACAGATTCACAGCTAGCTACTGTTATATAGCGTGACTGAGTCAAAGGGAGATGTCATTAAGGTGTCCTCATTAACAGTGCCTGCCAAGGACAGGTAGAATACAACTCATCAGAACCAGGACTTGTATCACCCAGGAGCAGGAATGTAAGAGCTGGAACGGTTCACTGCATAAAAAATATTTACCAGGTAACCAGACAGGATAGAGATTACTTGGAATGTGTTAATGGAACAGGAGAACGGCTGACTGTCTGGTAACTGCAGTGGATGAGATTGATCTCATATTTATCTCTGAGCAACGGCAGAATTTGCACTGTCTTTCTGCTACAAGTGCCTCAGCACATGCTGTGACTCAGGAGCCCATGCAGCCCCATGAGCAGCCTGCTTCAAAAGCGTTTGGCACTTCACAGTGCTGCCTCCCACCTGAGCTAAGTCGGCTTTGCTTGTGACTCATTTAGCCTGATAATCCAAGGAGAGGCAGGCTTCATCTCATGCATGTTGCTGTTACTCTGGTCATTGCAGAGTTATTTTATGATGGATTCTAGTATATTATGAGAAGTTGCTGATTGGATCAGATCAGCTCATTTTCTTAACCACCTTCATATGTGAATTTTGCAAAGACACAGGTGTTCACGTTTCCATTTGTCCACCTGTTCTACATCTTAAGTCAAAATAAGTCAGGCAGCTTTAAACTGACTTTCCTCAACATAGGAAGTACACAATGTGGTAGAGAGGATTTAACCCCCACTGTCCATCTTAACCAACTTTGCTCTGTTAAGATGTTCATATCAAAAACACTGAACATATGTATCTGATGATATTGTCACAAATTTTCCCATACTTCACTCTAGAATTGCAGTGGGATCTAGTTTTATGTTAGCTATTCTGTGTATGTTGATATCTGAGGCTACAATGAGGAAACCTTGGAACAGAAAGATTCAGAGTATGAGGCCCTCCATCAATACTGGAAATTTTATCTGCTGGCTCTTTCCTGTCTGTGAACTTTGCTAGGATTTCTGAAGTTCATGGTGTTGGCACTTTTTTCAGCATGATTCTCTATAAACATTTACAATCCAATACAGACTGTCACACTGTTTAGGAATAATAGTGACACATAGACATGTGTACTGGAGTAAGGAGTGATGCTACCACCTAATAAATGCATTCTTCCATTCAGTGTGAATTACCAGGTTGGACACTCACTAAAACGTGACCAGAACTAAATCATACATCAGGCTGGCTCAGGATGGGGGAGGAGTAAGTGTGACAGTGTCTTCTCTGCTCTGTGTAAACCTTGCTTCACATTATACTTAAAATACTAATAAGGCCAAGTTACAGACTGAAGGAAGCCAGTATTTTAATTTGGGGGGTGCCTTTAGTGCCAGAATTTCCAAAATGTCTCAAAGCATTGTGTTTTGAATTGAAAGTTACCATTTCAGTTCCTACTATATAGATATTTTTATTTTTTTTTGCTAGAGTTTAAAGACTTATACTGCAGACAACAGAGGCAGAAAAGATTATGCAGTTCATTGTTACAACGATCCATTTTCAGAATATGCTGCCACTGTTCTTCCATTGAAATAACCCATTCTGAAAGATACACTGCTTCATAATCATCTGGGTTACTCTTGTTAATTAGAACTAAGGTTTTAACAGATGCCCACATGTTCCTGGCAGGCACTTCACGATCTATAGTTTAAAGCATTTTGCATGATTAATTAATTGTCTTTTTCATGTTTATAACATGAAATACAAGCTTTAAAGACCACAGGGAAATGATAATTAAATGAAGAGTACAATTATTAGTCTCTGTTGTATTGGCTATTTGCAAGAATGCAATCTCATCCCAACAGGGTTAGATGAAATCATAAAACACTTGTCTGCACCTTTAGCCTTGATGAGCTTCTGATATTTATGTTCTCTTATAACACAGACTTCTCTTAGCTGATCATGAACAACCAACAGAGAAAATATGTTTTGGATTTGCACGACAGATATTGAAGTAATATAGCAGAAGGTTGTGTGGAAAACAAAAAAGAAATATTATGTTATTTATGATCTCTCTCATGGCTGGCCAACTTTCCTCTCTTATTGGAACACCTATTAGTATGTTTTCTCCTGAGGACATTTCTCTCAAATGACTCTTCTCTAATGTCTGTTTTCTCTGCTTCAAAATATCAAGCTTACACCATTTTTTTTTCCTTTTAAGTCACATAAATTCGTTCTTCAAAGAACAAAAAAAGTGGTACCAGGCATGCTATTTTTCCTGGAAAAAACTTTACTCTAAAATATGTTTTGTACTTTTGTTGAAAACAGGCACTTTGAAAAGTGTCTTTGAAAGCAGATCCACTGGCATCCAGTGTACCATCCTGTCAGCACAAAAGTTTTAAAATAGGGCTGAATATAACTTAAAACAGATTATTTTCTATTGTTTAAGATCTGAACTAAGAAGCTGAATCTTGATCTCCAGTGACAACTCCTATACTCTTCTCACGTGGAGAGCATAACAAGCAGCACATCTGAATGTTTTGAGAGGTGTTAAACCTTTCTCAAGAGTAATAGCTGGTAAGAATGCAACATACCTAAAGCAAGCACTGTCAGCCAGAAACAGTTGTTTGGTAAATATTTTATTTTTCAAGCTGTATTTTGATTGTGTGCTTCTCTTCTACTAGTGTACCCAGTTATACCAACCAATTTTTTTATTCAACTTCACTTCTAAATGGTCTCCCATCTCTGCTTCCTATTGCCCCATTATTAAGCCATTTATTATATAGCTTTCTGTCTTACAGAGAATATTCACATTTTCAGAACTACTAAATTTGAATCCTATCATAACAGTTAAGATTTTTTAAATAAATGAGCAATGCACCACATTTATTTTACAGAACTTTGAAATGTAGATTTGCTGCTCCACAAAAGACTGGGAAAAGTCAAGCCCCATGCCAAAAAATTCCCAGCACAATTTCTGCTACACACAATAGATGGTGGTAGCCAACACATAGAGTGGTTGGAGAGCACAGAAATGAACACTGAAGCAGTAACCACTCAGGTTAGAAGCACACATTAGAAAGATACGTTGGGGTTTTTTTGTTGGTTATTTTTTCTAATAATACTACATTACAGATAAGCAGAGATGATGAAGACCTCAAGATCTGATCTTCAGACTTGTTTTTGTACATCACTTGCTGTACACACAAAGGATTAAGCGTGGTGCTAGCATAAAATATTGAAGAAATACCAAAAATCTGCACTTCTACTGATACAAGGTTTGAAGTGTGAATAGTCAACCTACTAGTACTGAAAATTACAGGCAACATAAAAATCATTTTTTAGCCTCTTATAATGCTAAGGTATTTACAGCATGTTGCACAGTATAAATATAATGCCACATGGACAAAATTTGCAATAGCCAGCACTATTGCCATGGTAAGTATTACCAAATGGTGAAGAAGACAAGAGACGGATCATGTCTGAATTATTGTAGGAAGTACAGCCAAGAAATGGCTTAAATGACTTATCCAGTGTAAGACCGGGCTAGAAGTGGAAAACTCACAAACGTATGTGTGTAGCTGGGTAAAGTCTATAGGCTCACTCTGCAGATGTAGCCAGTCCTTTCCCACTTTCACTGATTTCCAAATGAACAGAAGGGTCTCCGCACCCTGAGGAACTGTATTGCCATTGCCACAGCTGAGCTCATGCATGCTAATTAACAATGAGCATTAGCACCTGCCTTAAGTGGTTCAATTGGACAACTCCTGTGTACCTGAGGATTCAGGTCTGATTCAGTAAATAAGGATGCCTAAGAGAAACTGTCATGTTAGAAGTAAAAAACCTGTTAAAGAAGAGGTGTACAAAAACCAATATGAGGCCCACAAACCCCTAGCAGTCTGCTATGAAGCACTAGGGCAACTTACAGTGAGACAGGAACGTAAGGCTGTTCCTCAGATAAAGCAGTGCTTACTCATTTATTTTTTTTAACTGACAAAATAAAACACAGTATTAAGGATTTAAAAATCACTTATATTGATTAAACAATTGTGGCAATTCTGAGGTATTATTATTCATTTAGTTCATAAATTTCTGTACAGTTCTGCTGAGTCACACAAATGGAAAACCCGGCCAAGTGGACAGATATATGACTCGATTACTATACTGAGACAAAACATCCTGTTATGTTTCTGCAACATAGCTTAGCTTATTGATTTGAATACACGGTTGTGAAATTCAGATAGGAGAAACAAAGATGGCAGTATTACTTAGGACAGCACAAAGCACAGGGGACAGTAGGTAGCTGGCCTGGAAGACCATTTACAGAGCTAACCCTCAAACTATGCCTATGGAAGATAGCACTAATGTCACTTACAGCAGTCTGAAAAAAACCCATTTCTAATCTATCTTTACGAGACATGCTTGTTTTTAAACAGGGTATATCTGCCAAGGGCAGCCTGGAACAACAACATGGAACAGCCATTGATGCCAGACATTCATCTTGCACACTTATGTATCTTTATCCTACCTGAATAAGCCCTTACCATAACAGAAATTTCATATTTTAGTTCCAGTGAAAACCAAGGAAACATGAACTTCCTTGTGCAGTAGAGGAGTGGCTCACTGCCTGCTGGCCTTTTCAGGACTCGGAAATATTTCTGAGAACATTTTACGTGTCATATAAACTTTGGTATTTTTTTAATACTAGAGAAGTTCTAACATAAGCAAGACAAAACAAATTTTCAGTGCAAAAAAAGGAACTTTAAAAGAAATCAGTCTGAGCGAATTTCCAGCAACTTGGGTTTCACTCTCAGCTGCATCTCCCTTTCCACACCAGCCACTTGGACAGGTGACCACTTAAAACGCTGGCAGACTACCACTAAATGGCCCCATACAGCAATAATAGGTAGGAAACAATGAGGTAACAGCATGCACTGGGCACAAGAGGCAGGGTTTGGCAGCAGGGACCACAGTGTGTACTCTGTGTGAGACACAGCTGTGCACTGCCCTGATTGGTTTCAGCTGGTCCAAGCCTGCCCCAGCCAGTCCTAGCCAGTCACTGCAAGTCCAAGCCAGTTCTAGCCAGTCCATGCCAGTCGTAGCCAACACATGCCAGTTGTAGGTCTTTCTAGGAGTCCCAATCAGTCCTAACCAGTCCCAGCTGGTCCCAGGCAGCTCGACAACGTGCCCCATTCTGCCCAAAGAGTCAATCGGTCAGAGGTGAACAGGGAGTCTCTGCCCCCAGGTTGTGAGGAAGGGTTCTCATGGAGCACTCCCACCTGAGCAGAGGAGATGAGCAAAAAGAAAGGAGCAACAGAAATAAATGTCTTTCTATGTCAGAGGTGCTGAGCCCACCCCTGTGCCTGAAGGGACTGAGTGTACCCTGTGGTGGTGCCCAGCAGGGGCACGGAGTCCAGAACACATGTGCCCACACTGAAAGCTGGGCTTGAGGAGGGGGGAGAAAAAGTGTCTCCCCCAAGTGTTCATTTAATTGGCTTCTTTGTTTCTCAATGCCCAAGTCAGTAATTATGTTTATTGGCAAGACATTAAGGGAAATTTCCCAAGTCGAGAATGCTTTTCCCGGATATACCATCATTTTAAAGGACTGATGTTTTATCTGTTAGGATGTTACGTATTTTCTGAAATTCTGCTATCCTTTAAAACATTTTCATACATTTTAAATGATTCACAATAACATCCAACAAAATGTGTTATGTAACATCAATATGCAAACATACCCACTAATGAATTAGCATCTTGGACATATATAGTCATACATGGCAAACTTCATACACTATTTATGCATATATACAACTAACAGACTTGCCATACTGTATGATCATACAAGAGGAATCTTCATCGTCCCTGACAATGTACACATACAGGGTTTGACAGGCAAACCTGCTTCTTTCCCTCTGATCAGCCTGTGAAATTTGTCCTCATTCCTTTAAAAGAAGTGACAATCATCTCCTAGGAAGTGGCAGAAGCTACACATTTCTTTGGGAAATGCAGCGGCCTCAGTTACTGCATGCCAAAGTCAGGGAAAGGCTGAGAGAGAAAAAGAGAACACACCTGCATCCTGCAGGTCAAAGAGAGCCTGAATGATTGCTAAGAACACCTATGAGCAGAACAACAGGAGCTATTGCCAAGGACCAATAAGAACAGCGGTGACGAGATGACTGAAAGCAAAGTTCATCCTGCAAGGTCACAGGGAGAAGAAGGTCGCTGATTTATAAACCTTCTATTTCTATTCTGCTTCATCTGGCCACTTGGAGTTTTCTATAGCTTTTATTAATTATTCCAGTTCTTAGCCTAAAGGAACCTGGCTTTTTGAACTTCAAAGCCAGTTGGATCCTCTTTGGAAAGCTCTTTATAAGGAAAAGGTTCAGGCACCACTACCTCAAAGGTCTGGCAGTTTTGGACTCTCTCACAGCTCTCAGTTCTCAATGAAAGCTTAAGAGAAAGTACACTTTTCCATGAGGCATATAATGTCTTTTACAAACTAAAGAATAGAACCATTGACAAGTAGAACATAAAGGGCTTGCTTGAGTATGTCCAGTATCTCCTACAGATTTGATTTACTCAGCCATGTGATTCTCCATTCATGTCACTACTCTCAAAAAGGAAAGAGATACAGTAGTACCCATGATACAAAAAGTCCAGGCAAAGAAAGCTTAGCAAATGTGTCAGCAGTAAACCAACTGTGAAGCACTGAAGCTGGAGTCCAAGCTGGGATACTAATAACACGGTACCTTTAAATACAGATACCTATAACTGTGCCAGCAATCTGTGCAGTTGCACAGCTAGAATTGTACTTTAGTGCCTTGGATGCAGCTTTCAGATATGAATTTTCATTTGCAGTACTTGGCCTTTACCCTTGCACTTTTCGTTTGGAGGCAAGTCAAGCTGAAACCATTTGAAGTGTACTCAATAAAGGATGTCATAGCTAGCATTAATTTCCAAACATATAATTTTTTTTAAAAAATCAATTTTCTAAAATGTATTACTATGATCAAAGAGTTCAGGTTCCTCGTCAGCTCTAGATGTTATAGATTATCACCATAAATCTTAGAGAATCATATTACTATTGAAGCTGGTTTGACAACCCTTCCTACTATCTGCCAGTGTAAAATGTCTTGCAAATACAAAGCACTAAGAATGCTGCACATGTGCAAACATACTGGCAGAGATAACAGAAAACAGGACAAATATCCTTTCAGAGAAAAATTCTCTTACAGAAAACTTCCCGTCAGATTAATGCTGTAGAAAACAGAAGACTGGGTCCAATATTTTAAAGATTACTTATTTGAAAAGAGGGAAATAAAGTAATTTCCTAGTACTAAGGTTTGATTTTTTTAAAAGCAGATACAGCTATACTTATTCTGTAAAGGAAGATGTGCAGACAAGTCCCCCTGCTCAAACTAAAAATGAAAGCAAATTATTTGACTAAACAAAGATTCTCTATGAAAAAACCTATTCAAACTGCATGATACTATGAATTGGTAACTGAAATATTAGTAGAATAAATAAAATATCAGGCTGGATCAATAGTTTTCTGACTTTAATGATAAGAAACTTCTCATTTAACTTCAAAACTTTGAAGAATCTGTTCAAAAATATTCATGGTTTATCTTTTCCAGTGGCTGTACAGTTTGGGAGTGAAAATTATGAAAATTAACTCCAAGTCTTTTACATAATTCTGGAATTTTCTCAGGAAAACTGAGCAGGCTTTTAAAAGTTTTACAGTGGGGAATTGTTGCAGCCCTCCTGCTGTGTTCTGGTGAAGGAGTTAATGGAGAACACTGAAGGAGGTCATTGAAAGGGTGCAGCGGGAGGTGTTGGGCCCCCCCCCTGCTGCGCTGCAGTTGGGAGAGTGTAACAACGAGAAGAATGTAAACAGAGCAGAATACAGCCAGCTGCATACGAATAGAGGTGCTTAGTGTCTTAGCCAATTATATTAGTTATTCATGTGCTTGGACATGTGTATGTAACCAATTGCTTTGCCGCTTTGAGTGTGTGATTACATAAACAATAAGCTGCTGTCTATATAATGTGTGTTCGAAGTAAAATAAAATTGGACTGCGATTTTACACCATATTGGTGTGGAAAAATCCGTCTCGCCGTGAAGATCCCCGCAACAGGGAATTAACATGAATTTATTCTGCCTCTAATTGTACAGGCATTTAGAGTAAGCTACACAATGGCATTCATTTTATTCACCTACACAAAGACAGATTTCTTTACAGCTCCTGGTGCTATTGGTCAGCAGCAGGAGCAGGGGTGGTAGCTGTTGAGATCCCCGGCAAAAGTCAGTTCATTTCCATAAAGGGCCAGTATTCTCTACTGTCATAGGACCATCAAGAGGTAGAAAGCCTTCCATGACTAATTTTTTTCATCCTGTAAAACTTTTTTCCTTAAAGACTAAATATTGCTTGAACAGAGTACAGCAAAAATGGCGGAGTTTTAATTTATTGTTTGTGGTTCTGCTGGCTGTGAATGTGATCTGAATTGTCGGATTTGCAAAATGTTTTCCTAAGTTGATAGTGGTTGCACAATGCAATTGATTAATTTTAAATTAATGGAAGATTTGTGGATATTTCTTCCCACTTCAGTAATCTTACTAGATTTCCTCATCCCAATCTACTCACACTACATTAACAACAATAAAGGTTTTGCCCCTACACAGTCTTTCAATTCCCAAATCTTTAAAAATATCACATTTTATTAGATAGAGAAACCATAAGGTGAAATGCCCCCTTCTCCCCATATTTATAAGCTTTCAATGCAATAGACACGATAAACTTTAAGATTTTAACTCTTTCTCCAAAACCTTATAGAGAACATATTCTGCATGTTCATTACAAATTCTCTAAGCACTGGGATCAACGATGTGCGCCACATATGAAGAATGGTGGATGTATGGTTCTTCAGAAGATACAGATGCACTTGCTTATCAACATTCTGAATGAAAAAGTTTAGGTATTTCTGAATATTTCATTTTCTTATTGAGAAATGCAAAGTCCTCAAGCGGTTGTGTAGTTATTGATTGCCACTGTAAGAAAACTATATTGTAATACCATACAGTTTTTACAAAGCTCCTTTAATAGGTTAATATGTCAAAGTAATGTATAACATAATTTAAAACAATTACAAATCCTTCAAGCATACCAAGCAAGAAAAAATTAAATAATTTTGTACTGAAGTGAGATTAGTTTCAGCTGATTATTGACTTCTGCAACTCCTCAGTGAAAATCTGTGATGCAGAATGGCAGGTTAAAAAATAATACAGTCCTTGACATCAGCAAGTGTCTTTAGAAATTACAGATGGTACTTATTTTCTGTTTTGTATACCTACCCAGCACCTGCAACTATATTGTCTGGGTTCTTCTCAGTCACATTTACAGGTAGGAGAAAATTATAGACAAAGTCCAGTGTCACAGAGACCACAGCACTTACTATCAAACACGGGACCTCATATTCGAAAGCACCAGCACCTTGAGAATCAAGATACTGATTCTCACAAGGGCCCCTTGTGTTCAGTCTGAATCAGCTTCACTCGCTGGTCTGAATCCTGCGAATGACAGATGGCAAACCCCTGTTTTGGCACAGAACTGCGCATACTGGATGAAGACTTCTGGAGAATCACTGGAGTGGAAATGCAAAGGTATTCAAAACTCTATTCTGGGTGGCTATGTTTTCTAGATAAAATGAACTGTGCTGTGTGGTAATGCTACTGATTATGTTATGTACCTGAAGTGTGTGACTTATTCTCATGAGCATAACTCAAAAGAGTAATAGAGACAACAGAAATCTCAAGAAAACTTTGAAGGCAAGTGGGGATAATAAATTAAGAGTTTCATATTGAAGTGCTTTTGCTTCAAAAGCATGAAGAAAGTCCATGTTTTTGAAACTGCATCCTCATAATATGCTGTGATTCTCATACTATAACTGAAAGTGCTATGTAAGTTCATGTCAACATATTTACCGATGTCTTGTCAGCAAAAAAATTCTGTGTATCTAATACTGCAAATCACACTTATCCTTATCCTACCATTTACTGCCATTATGTTTTCATAATATAAATAAAGCATGTAAAAAATATATCTCTAATCATATCTGGTTTTAAACATCCACTCTGGCACTGAAGGTGATGGCAAGTAAATTAAATTCCATTAAAATGAATGGAAAGGTGTGAAAACTGGTCTAACAGCATTTGAAGCTAATTATACCTTCTTATTTCTAAAAGCATCAACGTAATCTTAAAAATAAAAACTTTTCTTATTTCTAATGCAATGATATGTTCCTCATCACTAATGAAGCAAGACTACAGTTACTCATTTCCAAAGGCAAAATTTCCTTTCCTGTTTGTTATGATGCCATCCATACAATGGCACCACCAAAAAATGATATTAAATCCACATGGAGACTCTTCAATCTCCACACAGGCAAAACTCAAAGTAATTTATTAGATCTTCAAGGTATTAGTTTTTACTTTCTGTTGGGTTTTTGTTTTTTGGGTTTTTTTTTATTTTTTCCCCAGACTTAACACCAATTCAATGAAATTTTTGAGCTGTTCTTACTATTTGTGTTAATGATACAGACTTTTATAATGTTCTTGAAGAAGTTGGTGGAAGTCACAGCTAGAACAGGATGAAAAAGAAGTAATTGTCATGCCTGGAAATAGAGGTAGATAGAGACAAGAGAGCCAAGTAAGAAGAGTATAAATTGGTATAACTAAACCCTGAATTTCATAGATAAAGAATGCAAGATGAGTGAAGAGCTTGTTTTATTGTACACATGCTATAAGATCCAAACATGGGAGCAAAGGGAGAATTTCCCTGGATAAAGTTATAAGGGAAAGAACTTTTTAAAATAAGTGGCTAGAGTTTCCCTAATAAATGTACTGTGAAGCCAGAGTCTAGGTTTCCTGAATGTATGGTATGCACCTAGACCAAAATTTGAATGTAATGTTTTGAAAATTTTCAGGTATTGGAAAATTCATATGCAAAACAAAGCAAATCTGTGCAGCATGAATTTTCTTAGTAGCTGGTCAAAGCCACTAGTGTTTGGAGTCCTTTCTCTATTTAGAACAATGAAAGTTCCTGCTATCTTAACTTTAATAAAAGGAAAAAACCAAAACACTAGAAACACAACAGCAAGGAATAAGCTTTCACAAGAAAAAGATCAGGTTTCAAAGAACTATAATTTGACAACTGGACTCTAATGATAACCCTGGAAAAAAATCCATGGAGGAGAAGAAAATCAACATGGACACAGGGATTTGCCTTTTGTTGTTTCAGTGCAGGACAAACAAAGAGTAGCTGTGAAGGTGCTCTGTGTGCTGTATAAACCTGAATGGAAGACTTTAGCAGAAAGCCTTGTCAGTCTGGCTTCCTCCAGAGGCACTATGTTCATGTACACAGAAAACGACTCCTGAGACTGCATGATGTGCTAACAAGAATAATTCTTTTCCATGCCAGCGCAAGATTTGACTGTATTATTATCAACTAATCTTCTCCATTTGTTTTACAGGTGGTAAAGACAACCAAAAAGTGGATTTTTACGCTATATGAAATATTACACTGAAAAGTATTTTGACAATGCTTTAATATATATATGTCTTTATGTAAGCCAAACTTGTAAGAAACTTAATGAATTGTTTTTATGTCAACACCAACATAATAGCTGCCTACATAGCATGTATCTTTAAAAGGAAAAAAAAGACCATCTCTAAAAGACTGTGGCAGTTCTATGAAGCTGTTTCTCAATACCTTTTAGAAAAAGGAAATGGATCCATCCAGTTCCAACAGTTTTCTATTGTTTGGGTGAAATATGACACCGATCTGGAAGCATATAGCTGACTCAAGCAGAATTCATGATTGCATATGCTCAAATTTGTTAAATGTTTAGTAAAAAAAAATATTATCTTTCATCTATTTTCCAAGTTTCTCTCAAAGATAGTAAGAGGTCAACTCAATGCAAGAAAAATAATCATCTCAGAAAAAATCCTCAAGTAACATGCCACTCCTTAGCAACTGATAGATTTCTACCAGAATTATTTATCCCCTAAACTGATCAATATGTAGAATCACAGAATCATTGACGTTGGAATAAACCTTTAAGTTCATCAAATCCAACCATAAACCTGACACTGCCAAGTGCACCACTAAACCACGATGCCTAAGTCACTAACTGTGGTCCCTAAGTGTCACTTCTATACATCTTTTAAATACCTCCAGGGAAGGTGACTCAAGCACTTTCCTGAGTGGTCTGTTCGAGTGCTTGACAACCCTTTTGGTGAAGAAATTTTCCTAAAATCTAAATCTTCCTTGGTGCACCTTGGGGCCATTTCCTCTTGTCCTAACGCTTGTTCTTTGGGAAAAGAGACTGACACATACCCTCTTTCACCAAGAAAAAAGCTAACAGTCATGTTGCGTTATTTTAGCGAGCCTTTCAGCTGGAAATACTGTGTCTATGCTTTAAATTATGTCAGAATAAGTCTACAATTTTAAACAAGTAAAGGAGATATGTGGCTAATTTAGGTTTGTCTTAATTGTGCTTCCTACGTAACCTAAGTAAAACTTTTTTCTGTACCCAAGACTAACTGTACTTCAGCAGATCAGAATTCCCATTGATTTAAGTGGGGAGGGGAAAAAACATCTATAAATTGCTAAAGTTGCAGCACTCTACTTACTGATAATGATTTTATTCTCAGTTTCGGAGATAAAATGACTATTTGTTTACTGAGAAAGTTCTATAAGTCAACAATATTCACTTTTCACCAAATTGTTAATTAAGCTTCTAGTGTGTAACTGTAGTCCCACAATATACCCAGTGGATTATTTCCCAGTGCTTCAGGGTGCCTCAAGCACTTCACAGTGTTTCAAGATTTACAGCCTTCTAAAGACTTGCTTACTTTTCTCTGAGTTTAAACACACACATATCATAATAGATTCATTTACCATTTGAAGCCATACTATTTCTACAATATAAAAAAAATATTAAAATTCCATCGCTACAAACATGCTTTTTTTCCTGATTTTTCAGACTATTTGGAAGGTCTTCAGCATAATATTCTACCTACTAATAAAACACGTCTTTTTATTTTTCTAGCCTGTTTCTTCCCTCCAAAATGAACATAAATGAAAAAGTATGGTTCCATTTGCAAGCTGTACAAGATATAACTAGCACTTACTCCTTCTCACTCTGCCATACAAAGCCCGTATTGGTTGTAAACTGCCTTCACATAGACAGGAAAGAGTATCTCTACTGTGGCTTTAAACCTCTTTTTACTTCCCATTTTGTATTACTTTTTCTTATGCTCTATAATTTGCTATTATATATTTGTTAGCATTTTTCTTTAGCATTCTTGTTGTTTCCTGATTATTACCATTGGCAATTTGCTTCTGAACTTTAGACTCCTCTCTTTCACTCTGTGAAACTTGCTATTTTCCTTCTGTGTTTCTGTCACTTAAGTACAAGAGTGTGCTTTGCTTCCTCATGCTTTCCACTTAGCAGGGCATTTACTGAGCTTTCACAGTCAATACTCTGTGAAGGCAGAATCAGCTCCTGAAGAACTTAAAAGCTGAGACCACCACTATTCAAATAAGTCATGAGAAAGGGTGAAATACATAATCACCAGCTAGCCTAGCATTTTTTAATACATACTGAAAACAATTTTGCTGCAACTGGCAAGACAGCACTAAGTAAAGCTTAATTCCATTAAAGTCAGCCAATATGACTGTATAATAGGAATGTCTTGCATAACTAAGTTGATAGAACACTTTGAAGATAATGCTGCTGTGATAGATAAGAGAGTGACGTGAACTGTATGCATTTTTCAAGGAGCATTTGATAAGGCTACAAGTCGAAGATAATTGGTTATTGTAAGGAAACCTGACACAGAGTATAACATACTTTAGAGAACTGAAAAGTGCATATTTCCATTAATACACACATATATTTGTCTTGGTAACCATAAACTATAACACAAACATAAGACTACCAGTAGCACAGACACCACACTGAATGTATGAGAACATAAAAGCACCAACCCATGGAATTTAGTACACTAATGTTCTGCTACATTGAAAGATATGGTTATATATATCCTAAAACTTTGGTCAAGGAAAGCATCTTTTTCTGTACCGTTATTGTGAATAACAGAGGATCAATCTTTTCAACTTCATGCCAGTGTTTTTAAGAAAAATAATGTATATGGAGGTGTAACTATGAAGCTGTGTCTCCATTTATTTTTTTTTTAATTGAAGATAAAATGTCACTTGTCAACTGATAGTTTTTAACTTGCTCTTTTGTTTGCCTTCCCCCTTTTGGAGAAGCTAAATTGAGATTAAGATTATTAGAAAGCCATACCTAGCATGAAACTTATTTGATTTTAGAATAAATTCTCCAGAAAATTAGAGAAATGTTCAAATGCCTTTGCCTAAACTGTATAAAGCGTTATGAAAATATACCAGGGTGACAGTTTCTGCAGTGCAGTGAGAGAGATTAGATGCTTTATGTGCTCTCTGAGGTATGAATTATGATATTCAGAGCTAGTCTATATCCTTTGAATGCAGGTACTCCTAATATCTGGAGCTGCAGTACGAGTTGGCTCATATCTTCATACTCTCAGCATACACTTCCCTCCAAGACTGATGAGTCTATCATTCTTTCAGAGCAAATATATGCAATGATGCAGGGTCAGTTCAGTATTCAGAAAGTGTCATCAACATTTGGTAATTATTACACTGCTGTTTAGAAATTATAACTAATAAAAATGTCATTTATTCATAAACATTAGAAAACCTAAACATAGCTTTTCTGCTTTTGATAAATATTGAAAAGTTAATAGTTATTCTTCATTTAAATTCATATGACAAGTTTTTATATCTAACCTCTAAAATTGTTTCATAATGAGCTCTCAACAATGACAGACTCCACTGATTTATTGTCTAGAATATCCATTGACTGACCGAACCCATGATGATGAAGCAATTGTTTTCCCAGTAGCATCTATGCTTATACAGCATATGCAGTAATACATCTTTGGTTGGATTTTATTTAAAACCTTATTCTGAATTCTTTTGCCTACTTTCCATATGTCTGTATTTTTACAAGAAATCTGGAAGCATTGAATCTAACTGCTTATTTTATCTACTGATCCTATTAATCAGCCCTTGACTACACGCTAGCAATCTCTCATGGATAGACTTGGTCTATGTATGTCATAGACATATTCTTTATTTTGGGTTGTTTTAATGAATATTTTACAATGGTGTTATTTTAAAGTTATACTCTTCTTCTACCAATTGTTGTAGTCAAATGCTGATAAGATTGGAATGGACACATGACAAATCTCAGGATTAAAAGTTGTTTGCTAACCATTATGTTCCAAGGGTTTCCTGCTGCCATTTTTGCACCAGTGGAGTATAAAAATTCTAAAGAGTAGACCAGCAAGGACACATTTAAACAGTTGAGAGATCATGAAAAGAATTAACTCTTCATCTTCATGCTTAAAAGGATACTTCATACAGTCTTGCTAGCTTTGACAGCTTTTACTGTTCTTTCAAGTTTCTGCCATATGACTGTTTTTGAAGCATTTGAAGCATCTGCTTTTTAGCAAAATATGCTAAAAAGGAAAACCTCCTCCATTTTCAAGCTTCCCACTCTCACACATAATTCTTATTCTTTCATGGTTAGAACGAGCTCTTTTTTTTTATTTCTATGGATATTTTTATATTAAAAAAGTCCATTTATAAAAAAAAAAAAGAGTGGAAAACATCCACCTGAGAAAAAATTAGCTTTGCAGTTTAGAGAAAAAATGAAAGCTACTGAAGGAGTAGAGGAGCAAAATTTTTACTATTACAGACTTAAAACATACTGTATAACAAATTAAAAAGACCTGTCTAGTTGTGGCAACCATAACTAAAAGGTCATGTGAAGATACTCCTCAGAAAATCCAGAAGAGAATATGGTCTTATTTGTTAGTCTATCCTCTTAACCCACCTACTTTGGTAAAGTTCAGAAGTTTCAGGATGAACAAGAGAAATTACAGTCTACAGAAATTAACCTTGTTATGGTATGTCAGTCCTTGCCATCCTGCCGTTGGGTCTTCAGCATGAAGTTTAGCATCTTTTTAGACCCAAGAATATTTAAATTCCAGGCCTTTGGTATTTAACTGCAATGCTAGTAGGAGTCAGTGCTTCCATATTAGCATGAAATAACTTATAGGATGTCACCACCATAAACTGTTGCTCAATTATTCCATATGACAGACTCAAAAAAAGGTGTTCCCATACAAAAACATTAAATTCAAAGTTATATTTTACTAGATGTATTCATAGAATTCATTTCTGATAATTTGATCTAATTCAATAGTTTTAGATGCTTGGCTTTGTAAAACAGCTCAAAATTGATTTTGCTGCCATTCCTGATTTCAATCAGGAAGCAAGCTTTTCACAGTGTTTGTGACTGAGAGAGAACACATCTGACATTATTACATGTACACCTGCAAAGAGAAACACACTGAAATATAAAAAATTTCCTTGGGATCTCCTTTATATTGTTCAAGTAATTTATCAGTCAGACAAAGACATAAATGAAAAGGACTTCGATTATAATCACTGGCAGTAGCACAGGGACAGAAAAATTACATTTAGGCAACTCTGAAGCATAATTTGTGCAGTGTAGTGAGATATCAATTCAACATTAAAAAAGTACTTATATCCCTGAAAATCAAGCTAAAACAATACTTGTAGAAGAAGAGAGAGTGCCCCAACTTTAAATCTTAAGCCATTTCAGTTTCCAGAGATTTCTGTCTAATAATAGTCTTACATATCTTTGCCACTCTAAATGGCTGTCAAACAGAGAACAACATTAACTTTCCTTCTGCTGAGATCAGGACAGGATTAACATTCAATGGGTTTTTTTCTTCTTTTTCTTGGTTAAGGTGCACCTCATCTCTCCATTCAGGAAGTTTTCTAGAGTCGCATGAGTATTTTGATTAGTGCAATTATCAAGAATGTTGGTTTCTGAGTTTGTTTTTTACACCTAACTTGGAGTATTTCCATAAAATGGAAGCTGAAAATATTACCTCTCTCTATAGCTATTGCAGAGAGACAGAGAGAAATCTCTCACAGACAATAAAAGTAGCTATTACCTCTGCCACTTTAAGCAAAGCTTGGAAAGTTACCTGGAATAAATATTGACTATTCTCTATCTTCACCCCATTGTGTAAATGGGATTATCTTGAATAAAAATATTTATCTATTAAATAAAGTGGTTTCTTACAGACAGCAATCAAACCCACAGATCACTGGATTTTGCTATAATGGCTGAAAGCCATCCACATACGTGAAATAAAATTCCGCACTACTCTGATGAAAACACTGGCAGCTGCTAAAATGCTCACAGAAATAAAAGAAATCATGCTGGATATTTATCCTTTGAACTAATATATAGCCCTGTAGTATGAACTGAGCCTGTGAATTACAGTAACAAAACCTCCTGGCTGTTTTTCATAATACATGGTGGAGAAAGAGGTTATTGTTGTGAATAGCAACCGGGACTCTCCACAGCAAAACATGTATTATGAGTGGACACCAGAGGACAGCCAAAATCTTCGCTCATTTATAGATATTAATGTTATGTAAATAATATAATGTGGTTGCCTTCATGCCTTGCTCTAAATATCATCCTGGATTGTGGGGGGGATCACTTTCTGCGTTGTGAGCAACACCTGAAGGCTTTTGCCCTGGATATTCAATTCCATACTTCCAAGGGAGAACGAGCACTCAACCCCCTTGCAGCAGTATATATTACTGATCAAAGCATGGTGATATAGTCAATTTCTATGACTCTAAAAAAGCTGTTGGGACAATCTAACCTCTAAATTATTCTGAAAAAAAAAAAAAAAGGAGAACCACTGCTGCAATGCAAAAGTACACAGTGATTTCAGTTGTGTAAATTAGTTGGTTTAGAATGGCATTGAATTCAGCTGAGTATCCTGGACACATTGAACCTCTTCAGAGAGCACACTGAAAGTGAAGAATTTGACCTCTCTTTTCAAAGGCACTGAGAGGTAAATGAAGCATCAAGTTCAGATTTTTCTTTCTTCCCATCTACTTTCTACTAATTCCAATCTGCTTGTTGGGTTTTTTTGTTTTAGTTTGGTTTGTTTTTTTTAAGAGAGTATTGATCCAGATTTAAAGAATAGAGTAGCAACAACAATAATTTTATTTCTTAGCTGTTCCTCTGTTTGTTTTGTAAGCAATACAGTTTTCTACAGTTTACAATTTAATAACTGTGCCTCTGTTATACTCTTCTCAGTATATCAGCTGACAGGACAAGAGGGAATGGGCACAAATCGAAAGAGAGAAAATTCCACTTAAAAATTAGAAAAAACTTTTTCACTGTGTGACTGATCGCATTGCCCAGAGAGGTTGCACAGTCTCCATCTATGGACAGTGTCTTGGGCAACCAACTCAGAACCCCACTTTTAGCAGGTGGGCTTTGACTGGAATATGTCCAGGGATACCTTCCAAACTCAGCTATTTCTGGCATTCTATGAAATAATTCCACCTTAAAGCATCTGCTGAGCATACACTCCTAGCATAAAACCTTAAATCATGAATATGTTCCCAGAAGAGAACTGAACAGCTAGGATCTTAAAGACACCTTTGACACTGGAGGTCAGCACAGTATTTCTTGCCTGATAATCTTGGACTTTACTCTAGGCCAAAGCAGTGATAAGACCTTTAGTATTTCCAGTTACCAGCAGAACTGTTGGCAAAACTCAAGTCAAAGAGTTTCTTAAATTGCTGACAATATTTTGTTTCCATTCAATCTGATTCAGCTGTAGCTGGGTGAATACTGCAGTGAACAGTGAACTAATGTTGAAGCATTACTAAGACTTGCCAGAGAGGTATTGCCTGTCTAGAGAGGTCAGTCAGAGGATATAGCAACGCTCACAGTAGCACGTGATAGAAGACTGCCTTTGTTGTTTATTCCTCCTGCTTTCTATTAGTTGGTAGATTCAATCTATTTGCACATTTGGATAAATCCTCAAGTAAGCTATCCAAATCAGATTTTCTTGCTGAAGTGCTGCCATGCATAGCTTTATTAATGCCAGCCTGAATTTCTTCATGGTACTCTACGTCTTACATCTGTTGTGAAGTGAAGCTGATGCAGCACACCTGGTAAACCATGTACTAATGCCAACACATCAACTCTTGTGGATTGTTGCTAATTTCTAAGTAAATGGCTAATTTTTACATATGGCATTTTTAGTAATCTGGTTTGTTCCCCTATTTCTATTCTGTCATGTTAATGATGAGCAAAGGCATTTGACTTAAAGAAAATGGCCAAATCAGGTAGTCTTCTCTATTGCTGTATAGAATCTCTTTTAAACATTTATTTTCCTTCTAGTCCCATACTAAACTAACCTGTGTCAGCTTAAAAGGGTACCTTTACTGTTCAAAACATCCACAGAAGAGAACAAGAACACATATCGGGCACTGGGAAGAATATAATTAAGATTACTTCCTTAGCTGGATAATTTTGTCTGGCAGTGGAGTTATGATTAAATAGCCATATTAATTATTTATTTAAGACTCTGTTTAAAATATAGGTCATGGTTTCCAAATATCTGAGGAAAACGCTTTCCATTAACCTATACAGAACAAAATAAAGACTGCTAGAGTCATCAGCTGTCCAGTCTGTTCTTAACCATAATTTCTATCTTGCCCTTTATTTCTGTTGAGTCACCTCAAGGCTGAAAATTGCAAAGGTGCCTTGGCATGCCAAATTGTCATTCACCTTCATAGGTGTCCAAGGCCTTTTAGATGCCTCAAGAAATTCTGACATCAGAGTATCTGACTAATGTAGTGACATCCCTGCTGCCTTTGGGGTCTGCAACTGCAGCTGCTGCCTGCCCGGCAGTGCTTTCACTCCCCTTTCTCTTTGGCTGCCAGCCAGCTCTCCCTACCTGCTCCTCACAGCTCCTGGTGCTCAGCCATCACTATATTCTAGCTCACCTCAATCCCACTATCACATCCACTAAACAACTGTGGTTTCTTCACTCCCAAGTTTCCTCTCCAACAAAAGACTGCACTTCCTAATATCTGGCTTCATGAACAATTCAGAACATTTCTGAAAGTAGTGTCAAGCTCAGTTCTCTAGCAGGCAGGACGAGTTCTGATCCTATGAAGTCTGGTACCAGCTTCTCGTTAATTCTCTGGCTAGAGTGTCAGAGCAGAATTAGGCCATTTGATGCTAAAGTCTCAGGATGTGTCTGAATAAAAATAGTACAAATACTGTGGCATTCAAGCCCTTCATCCATAATATATTCATCTTGAAGTGCACAGCTGCCATGCATATATTTATGTAACTGCTATCTGTAGAAATATTTAAGCATTCAGTTCAGCTCCGAAAAATATATTTAGAAAAGTTAAGGAAGGCTAAATGGTGAGCATAAGCAAGGAAGATAGTCACTAGACATACATGTCTACAGCAGGCAGCAAACTGCTAACATTTTCACCTGAATCACTGAGCACGTATAGCACAGCTAGAAAATGTACAGAAAGCAACAAGGATGACCAGACATAGGAAGTAGAGAGAAATCTAAGCAGACCACAAATTTTTAGCCAATAAGTAGACAGCTTAAGGTGGCAATGATAAGCATTAACTTTTCACAGCAGAAACGCTTGAGGCAATCCATAAAATCCTCAGACAGGAGGCTTAAACAAAGACACAATGTGATTAATTTACAGAACTTATTTCCATAATGTTTTTAAAATCAATAATGTAAACAGGTTAAAAAACAAGGCTGGATAAAATCATGAACAATTGAAACATCACAAGTTTTTAAACACAGTAAGACCTCCCACCTGAGAGGACCAGACAGAGCAGAAGCTGGATATGGATCAGACAGGAAGGTGGCAGCATTCCCTACAAACCTCATCTCCTGTATTGTTCTTCACCACCAGCTACTGAGAGCTTTGCTCTCTCCTATTTCAGCAGCTGTCACACACTTGTCCTATCTTGTTCCCAACCTTCAAATATAAAAATGCTGCAAGTAACCTGGTCTATATATGCCGTAAGTACCAAAGGCTACAGGAACATCTCTGCTTTCCTGCTCTGCTCAGCTCATATAGCTATGCAGAAACTCCTTACACCTCCCTCTATTTTTCCACATTTCTGCTCCATTTCTTTGTAAACTGTGACAAAGACTGTAGTATCACATGGTATTACAACACAAGCACAGTCATATTAATCACTAATATTTTTATTCTGTTGCATCTCTGGCAGGCTCTTGGCAGTATAGCAACAAACATCCCAGTAATAAATGAGCTTTTAAGTGTACCAGGCTTTACTCTTCAGCAGCTGGTTTGTGGTCTCTGATCAAAACTTAGCGTACACGCCACCAGCATAGGAAGCACACCAAACAGCAGTAACAGCAACAACACTGAGAAACAAGGTAAGGCACTGCTCTGACCTCAAGAACACAGGTCAGCTATCTTCCTAACTATACTAAAATCTATTACTTCAGGGGCTCTTTTCCTAGG
The DNA here is from genome assembly GCA_013396755.1 of Sclerurus mexicanus. Lineage (NCBI taxonomy): Eukaryota > Metazoa > Chordata > Aves > Passeriformes > Furnariidae > Sclerurus > Sclerurus mexicanus. Next base: position 56,130 of record VWZF01001225.1, read on the forward strand.
CTACACCACCACAGTACTGAGTTGCAGTGAGGTGGGTAAGTAGGAGCATGATGCCCATTAAATCTCCATAAACAATTAACTTTTGCATCTGAGCTCTACCACAAAATAACCTGCCTGCTGCCATAGGATGTTGCTTTACTTCATCTAGGTCATTTGTGAGGTAATAGACAGTTTCAACCAGCAACAGCAGAAAAGTAGCAAACTCCCAGCACAACAAATCCTTTGATAGGTTTAATAAAAATATAGATCAAGTTTATCACAGAAGAAATTGGAAAAACAAAAAAGGCAATTACCTCACTTTAATGTATTTCAAATGTTTTTAAAGTATACAGAATTTTACTGCTAAAAATACCGCAACAAAACATACATTCAATGTAAAAAAATGCCTTAAACTTACCTCTTAGTTTACACTGATTTAATATATTTTTTCTTCTACTTTTCAACTTTCCTTGCATCTTGGGAATATAGTGGTTTTCTCCACCCGTTTCCTTCCTCTCACCTCCTCCCCCTCCAATCTGGCCTCCTTTCCTTCCTTGGAGGTTTTTAAGCTTTAATTTGAGAGTGTAAAGCTGAAAAATATTTGATACAATTTTTTTTTTTAATTAGAGAATTGAGCTCCTCACCATGGTTGAAGCATTTCTGGGAACAGCACCAAAAAGCTGGAAGCTACTGCACCGAGTAGCCACAGCATCTCTCTTAAAATCATCACTCATTTATTTTCACCAGACAACTAATGTTTCAGCATTTTACTTACAGACATGACAGCAGTTTAGGAAACTAAAGCTAGAAATAAGTCCGAGTCTCTTTGTTCGATTTTGGAATGTGAAAACTAAATTCCCAAATTCCAGCGTGGGCCCATCTCCAGCTGGAACAGGAACAGGACTCACCAAGTGGGATTTGACAATGTATGAGCTGAGGCTCGAGTTAGTCACATTTTAAGTGAGCTCAGAAGAGTATTGATGATTATATGTTCCAACTGGAGGAGGCAGTTGTCAGTCTGCCTGCAGTGTGCATGTCACCACGCCAGGGAAGGGGAAATAATTTAGAGCTTTTGTGGGATTGGGCTTGCTGTATCGAGCACTTAGGAAGTCTCCTCTCCTATAATTTTGGTATTGTTAGGGAAGGGGAAAAAAAAAGTATAGGTTAGATCTAACAATTTAGGAGCTCTTCAACATGTTTTCACACTGAGGGGTGTTGAAGAGACTTGGCATTTCTGTATGCGAGTGAGTGGAAGCCTACAGCCTGTTTTAGGTTTCCATTAATTGGCACTAGGTTGTGCTTTACGGTCTGTATGTATATTTTTTTTAATTCTTGATTTATTACAGTTAGAATTTGCTTTCAACTAATAAAGAACATTTTCCTAGTATGACATCAAATTTGTGGTAATGCTTAATAAGTTGTATTTTTTCTAAATGCTTACACATATTTCAGGTATGTGGATTACAGTAGCCATCCTCTCCATTCCTTGCTTCCTCAGTCATTACATTTCAGCCTTTCCTCTTAAATTTCCCATCTGAAGAACAGCAAAGTGCTTCCACAATTCACTTATTTGTGTAAAACTCAGCAATTACTTGTTTACTCTTTTATACAATCTTTCTAGGTATTCTTCCAAAGACAGTATTTCCCTTTTACGTATGACACTGACTACAAACTGGACCTTTCTCAACCAGAAAATAAAAAGTTTTAGTGTAATTTAACGTATATATTTCTGTATATTTAATTAATATGTATTAGCTACATAGAATCAGTTCTGAACTAATTTATCACAGATACATTAGACCCTAATTTTTCTCAATCTGAATATGATACATTGATAACTCCTCTTGCTCATGTTTCTAATCTCTAAGCATCTTTTATTTTCTGTTTCCTGCTGTTTACATCATCTGCTGACTTCATTAACATGCTGTTCACTTGCTTTCTTTAATACTATTAATGAAACTGTTAAATAAGGCTGAAACAGAGACCAATCATTATAGCAGTACATCGGACAACTGGAATGTGTCATCAGCCAAGGTTTCTGCAGAAGAGTCTAAAAGCCCATTTGTCAAAATCATTTCTTTTAATTGGTTTCGCTAAGTTATTATTTGTTCAATTGACTGATATTTAATTGTGGCATTACCAGAAAGCCATTTGGGAAACGTTGGCATACAAAATCTGACTGCTTTATGTATTTGCTCTTGTTTAAACCAAACCTACTGGAAAGTTTGGAGTTGCTTCAGGATGGGTTTTAAAGTATTTACTAAAGTTCTTCTTTCTATTTACCTCTTCTTACTCACTATTTCATACCACAGTTTGCCCTTACAGTTTTAAGATACTTGAATTAACTCCATGCAATAGATAAAACAATTAAGTTGCTTTAAAGCTCTGCAGAAGGGTACATGATAACAAACAAATAATATTAAATAGAAGATAATATCATTTACTTAGACAAACATAGTGCAAATATATATGCGTGTACCACAGACACAAAAAATTCCAAATACATTTCCAGCATAACTAAGGGAAGCATGAGAGGTGTCTATCTGTTAAGCATCAAAAAACATAAACAGGGAAGGAAAAGATGTATTTTACCAATATAGTTACTGGTGACCTGCAAACACACTAACTGAGAATACATTGGGCTAGAAATGGGAAGGTATATAACAACCATCAGGAACCTGAGCCTTCAGATAAGCCTTTCAGTACATGTAGCCAAGGCAACGAACCTTATAGCTTTAATACAAAGCTGGCTTGGTTTGCAGAAGGAGTTGTCAAGTGGTTGCTTGAAAAGGCAGCATTCCCATCCCTAATCTCAGATGTGCCTGGCCCTATCTACCTTCCAGCTCTTCAATCATAACAGTGAACACAATTCTTAACCCCTAACTTTGTCTTTGAAATCACTGATTCACATTTTATTCATGCTGAATGCATGGAATAAATACTGCATATTTTTGATGAACCTAAATTGTCCCATGAAATCTAAAAATAAGTAAATGAAATTATTATTCTTGATTACTAAGAAGACACTAGGAGCTGAATTTTTAAGTGTCAAAATTCTACCCTCTAAAAATCAATTAACAGTAGATACACAAGGGGGAAAGCTTCAAAAGCAAGGGCACCCCTGAAGACAATGGACTTTAACACTGACCAAGGTCTTTGCTGAAAAGCTCAAGTTCATTCATACAGCAGCTACACTGGGGTCTCCTGCCTTCCCAGCTGTAGCAACACAGACTTGGGGAGCATAGATATAACCTAGACCAAAAGAATATACCCTTCCTATTTTTTCTCCTTTCAGGGCCAAAAAACATGGAAATCTCTTATGGCTTAGAAAAAATGGAAAATACTTTAATTCAGGTCCCCAGAACTATTTTGGATATGAGAAGTGTCAGAGCTGATAGCAAAGGACAACTGGGCATTTTTGTACTCATAATATTTTGGGTATATAGGTCATTTTACTCTGAGGTTTTAAACTCAGAAAACACTTCCAGACATTCAAAATTTTCAGAAATTTCCTTTTATACATTGAAAACTAGTCTCAATTAAAAAGGGTATCAAAAGTTTTGCTAATGGATATATATGAGATTTCATAGAATGAAGCATTCTTGATCCTCCTTGGAGCATTCTCCTCTGTTTTTAACTCTTATCAGTGGAAGAAGGAGCTTCAGTGAAAGGACCTATTTAACCTTTATAGTATATTATTTACATAGACTACTCAAAGAAAACTAACTAAGCCTGTTACTCTAGGTATGATTTTTTTTATATGGCTGAATAGTTCTCGGCCTCCTCAAAGCACAGGATTCATTGTTTTCATCAGCCTATGAAGATAATGATACAAAGAAAAGTCACAGTAATTATAGAGCAGTCTTCATAAGAGCTATATTTAATAAGCTATGTTCATCCCTGTTCCAACTCCACTAGCTTCTGTCAAAAGCAAGGATATATTTAACTGTTATGAACTAGCTTGCATAGCTACAATTATTATCCTTGAGAAAGCAGTAATGCTTAGTCCTTTTAGAAGTTAAACCTTATTTTCTGTCTGGTAACAAGAACACTGAATAGATTAAATAAATTGAGAGTGCAATAAATGTTCAAAGACTTCAAACAAAGCATTCTTTCTGAAATCTTTTATATAAAAACCTTAATTGTATTTTTCACTTTTTGGTTTGACACAAAAAGGATGACAGAATGCAAACATACATATATCTGTAGGTATGCATGTATTAGCATAAATACAAACATATTGACAAGAAATACTAGTCAGCAGTGTATCATCAAAACTCTTTAATTGGATTACTAGTTGCTTAAGTAGAATTAAGAACTCCCATTAACTTCAGAAGTCCATAAGTAGTTAAAAAAATGGAAGACAAAAAAATACTCTTTGTCTAGAGGAAACCACAAAGAACATATGAGACAGCAAGAGGAGACAGACTGCTGTGTGGCACAGAGAAAAAAATAGAGAAAAATGTTGCTCAGGATACATCTCAGCACATAAACTGAGCATCAGATGTAATCTGTTGCCATCATTGGATGGTTTACATAAACATTTATCTGTTATGAGGCCTCTGCAAATGCTATTTTGAATTGTTACTGTAAGTTTATTTCAGTATAATATGAGCTAATAATCAAAAAGTCAAACTCAGGGCACCAGCACAGCCTCATTCAATTTTACCTGTTGACCTTAACAGGGGAAAAATAATTTAGACTACCTAGAAGGAAGAAAAGGCTTACTATTGACTTCAAATGGCTCACTAACAGTGGCATACAACTTCCAGTCTGCATAATTTCAGTCTCAGTTGTTCTTGATAATTAAAAATACTGTTTACTGCATTGTAAATACCGTACTCCATTGTACATTTTAAATTAGTAAACAAAATAATTTACATAGCTTCTTTCTTACGCTGTTTGCTAACATATTGTGTTCTGCCACCCAAGTGTTTACTTCCCACTGTCCTGAAGGGGAAGCCTTGCACTCACCAGGGGAGGAACAATATGGCTCAGAGAATTAGATATATAGAACCAAACTGCAATAAGTCACTTTTCATGATGGAAGCGATAAGAAGCAAAATTTCTCATAAAAGTGATGAGGAGGGCCAGAAAATGGGGCCAAACAATAACTCAGATAATATTAAGACAATAGAATTCAAAGAACCCGACATGATTTAAGTCCATGTCAGAACTCCACATATCCTTCCTATTTTTAAAAAGCATGAAGGATCATAAAATCCTCCCATCTCATCTACTGCATACAAGATATCTATCTTCCCACACTGCTATCCAATGCAACATAGAATTCTGGTCTTATAAGCCTCAATATAAAATGTGTTGCTCTCTAAATTAAAACTTCGAAAGCATAGATTGTGTTTACAGGCTGGCTCACAGTCACAGGGATCATACGTACCTGTGCGTGTTTATGTGAGTGCATAAGACAAGAGTACTGAACCTATTGATGAATTTCTAATTAAAAAAGAAGAGAGGGAAGCACTGGGAAAATTCTGAAGCATCCTTGTATTGTGATATGCAGAAGAATGCAAGCTGCAGCTCATTGGTGTCTCCATAGAAACAAGACATATTGGAGGGTGTAAGACATTGTCAGAGGACTAAAAAATTTCAGCTTCAGCAGAAAACAGAAGAGCACCTGGGGGATTTTTTTTAACCAGGAAAACAAAATTAATTATTCATTTCCCATATAGGAAGCATCCGTTTTTCAGATGAATTACTTAACATACATCAGGATTAATTTATGGACTGGCTAATCCTATAATATTCTAATCCATAAAATCTGTAGAAAATGCATCGTTACACTTCCAAGTATAATGCCAAAAAAGAATTTAAGTAGAGTCTCAATGAATAATTGAAAGATCTATTCAATGTGCTCTTAATTCTTGGTAACATTTTCACACTTGCTTTGAAAACAGTGCTTATGCATTCATATGAATGTTGGCTCATGTGCAGAACCCCATCTTGGCCTGGGTAAAATGTGTCCCCAGAAGAATTAAAGGTAATGGGGAGACGTAGCTTCAATAAGACACTATGCTCTAAACCTGCTTAACATCCCTCCTACTTCAAATGAACAGGGACTCAGAGCGTGCAGCTGCAGCAACTATTTTTAAGAAGTTGAACCCACACACAGGATGGATTAAAAAAGGCTCATCTCCATATGCCAGACCTGAAGTTATAGGCAGAGGGTTTTTTCATATGTGACCAAGAGACCTGTGCCAGCTGGTAGCTTCACAGCATGGGTTGCTATTCCCCTGATTTTCTGCCCTAAACTGGCTACTGAAGCCACAGGGACAGTCTGCTCACAGAACCGACCTCAGACCCCTCAGCTCCTCTCCTAAAGATAGATATTCCTTATCCATGGAGTTCTCCGGTTCTGGAGATAACTCTATCTCCTTTTCTACTGCAACAAAAATCCTGGGGAAATTAGCAGTTTTCAGTTTCCACATCAAGTCGTTTCTGGTCCATTTCCACAAAAGAGCAGAAAGTCTGTCATGGTGCCTCCATGGCCCAGGGTACAGATGAGGTATACACATTCCTGCTTGTGCTACAAAAGGGAACTGGAGTTGAGAACTGGCATTAACTTTTGGCTAGAGGTCCTTGCAGTTTTAGGAGCCTCTCTGAGGGCTGAATTAAGATAGTGCACGTCAGATACCAAAAAAGAAAAGGTTCCTCAGAATAATTAGGCCTTTTACTAGTGATATCTTGTGCCACGATACCATAGTGATGTCCAACCATTCCACAACAACTAGGCACTTTAAGGAACCCAAGGATCAAGGAAATAGGTGAAAACTCTGAGACTTCCCAGCTGCAAAGAAGAACTAAGGGTTCTAAACAGAGGTACCAGTGAGTGGGAAGGAAAGAGAAGGTTTAAGTGAAAGTGAAAAGAGTTATTTTGGGGCTTTTTACTGCGCATGTCACACATAACCAAGTTCTGTACAGAGCACCATGTTAGTAAAAATATTCAGAGGACACACTGGAGACTAAGTATTATGCATATTTTTTATCAGTTATGATCTTCATAATAAATATGCAGGCATTAGAGCTCTGCCAGAGGATACGCTCATTCTCTAGCTCTCTACAGACTTGCATCAAGATGCATCTAAGATCAGAGACAATCTTTTAATTAACAAAGCATGGCATTTTCCAGTCAATTGTCAAAATTGATACAAAGCAGAAGAATGGCACTAAGAGTGATCACGACTTGTTTATGTCCAGCTGTGCTTTTTAGCATATGCGAAAAGATGGGAATTAGGAGAAGCATGAACTGATACGTGCTCAATTTACACTAAAGGTTCTCCAGTCTGTACACCAGAGCTGAAAACAGTGAACTTGCATTCAGTCACTAATCACAAATTGCTGCCTGCACAGGGTCTCCAGAAAAAGTTAAAATTGATGGGGATATATGCGAAAGGAAAATATTTTAAATGAGATGCAGACAATGAAAAATAGTTAACATTGCTATTTTTTTTCTCAAGAAGATAAGAATTAAAAATGATAGGATTTATTTTTGCTTTTATGAGGACTAATAACAATGGCCTGGCAGCTGACTTGGATTTCAGATAAACAACAATATATCATCATATACCTTTGCATATATGTGCCATTCTTGTCCACATCATCAGTCTTAGTGATGTTGAGGCCATTTCTCACACAAGTAAAATTTAGCCTAGGAATAAGAGATACCAACAAAAGCATGATTTTCTGAAGGACACAGTGCTAGGCTGCTCCTTTAGAGAATCTCTTAAACTCTTCTTTATTACACCTGAAGGAAAAGACAAAAGAGTTGTGTGGTCTCAAGTACTCTAGCTTTGCATCCTTTGCTGTGATCATAACTTTGTGTCTTCTTATTCCTTATAAACACTGATGTAAAATGAGGAAAGGATATAATAGTTTGAAGTGTCTTTTCGCCTTTTCTGTACCCTTTATCCATTTCCCAAAGAAGGCAATGTGAAAGGGAAATGACTAATATTTTTCACTATTTTTGCTACTTATTAATAGAAGTCACACTGAAGGGACTTTAAGAAATAACACTCAGAAAGGAAGAGTGCACCACAACACCTGATACACAATTGCTGATGTGTACACCGTGATCATATATTACTGCAATTCTAAATTAAATTAGTGTTGACACATCTTAGGAGAAAATTAGCTATAGCTTGCCCAATAAAGTCTTTATTATCCGTGAAGCATGCTTGACACTTATTTTTACTAACGATGATACTTTCTAGGAGGCTATCTGACTAAATGCTTTCTTCTATCAGAGTTTGTAGATGCATTCTTTGACATTAGACCTATTGCATCGAAAGCACATATCTGCATCATGCGGTGATGGAACTTCAGCATGACTTTGACATTAGTAATACACATTGAGTTTGCAGTAATGACTCAATGTGCTATGCGTATTTGTGTGTATGAAGATGTCTTACACACTAGACAAACCAGAAAAGACCCTTCCATATACTCACTAGCTCAGCTAAGAGGCAGATCTATCCCCAGACCTAAATGGTTCAGGTCTGTTGCAAACTTCAATGATCCTAACAAGTTGGTTACTCCCAGGACTATGTTAGACATATTGCAGTGGGGTCACAGATGAATTTTCCTAGTCGCAGTTCGAGGAACAGTGAGATCAAAGATTTCTGGCAGATTTTCTGTTTCCGCAGATGCACACAGACCCATATTTTCCAGAGATTCAATTTATCTGGGTAGCCAAGGCTGTCTGAGTCAATACAGGATATATGAATTTTTAGCACAATTACTAGAGAAAACACATTGGCCATGTTGGCCATCATAGAATTTTGTCACACAATTTTGTCAGACATGGGGAGAAAATCATGAATAACTTTTATGAAAGACTGAAGATTACCACGGTGTGTCCATCACTCAGGTCAGTGGTGATGCTGTAGTGCAAGACTGATGAATAATGGGTTTAATTTCAGACTTTGCCATAGGCCTCTTAAGGGACACGAGAAAAGTGACAGAGCCTCTGTTTAATTCTCCAAATAAGGATAATGATCTTTCTTCACTTCAGAGATGTGCTTGAATGAAGACTGAGGCAGGTTGTTGTAGTGTGCAACGGGTTCACATTAGGTTGTTCCTATATATGTATACATATACATACACACACATACACATGTGCATTTATTTTCATTAATGGTTAACATCAAGAACACTGAGTTTAGAAAAACATTGCAAGTTTACATGCTTTCCTAAAATTTGCAGGCAACATACTTAGAGAGATGATTTTGTAAATATAAAAGTTTTATATTTCTAAAACCCATCCAGGGCAACATAGTGCAATATTCTTCCTTTAGTTATTTTACCACTTTGGCATATAACATATTGATTGTGAACATATTTAAGTGAGTTTGTTTGTGGTTTTGCATTTTGTATATTTAATGCAAGCTGCCTTGAACAACTTTACTACTTTCCATAATTAAAATAAAATAAAGCAGAAAAGGAACACATTAATTTTCCTGCCAGACTTGCCTTTATCCCTAAGCACTTTGAGCAAGGCACAGCGATGCACAATATGTTGCACAGTAATTCTGCCTCAGTAAAGCTCCTGATATTAAAGAATAACCATGCATCCAAGAGACAGTCAGCCTTAGGCACAGACAGATTGACACAGCATGGTGCAACATTTTTGTCCAGAATCTGGAAATGCCTGCTTGTCAAACTTTGGCAAGGCTAAGTCTACGCCATGTGCATCTCCTTGTAAGTTTAATTGTCTGTACACAAGCTATTAGTCCACCTTCAGGAGTTACTTTTCTTAACATCTTCCTCCTTCATTTGCAGTATTCTGGCTAAATGAATATTATTACATCAAATAAATGAAAAGCAATCCATGGTAGTTTGAAGCTTTTGACCAAGCCTTAAGCCAGAGCTAATGAATAAGATCAATCAGTCAATAAATAAATAAATAAGTATTTGGCTCTAAATCAGCACTGCTATTCCACAGGCAGAATTGCTTGAAGCGGAGGCTCCTCTGTCGTGGACCACAGCTTTCCAATATCTTGATCTCCTGCCATCACTGCACCATAGTGCAGGCCTCCTTCACTTGTATTCCTTGTTATTATCTCTTCACACTAATAAATATTGGAGCTATGCTTGATGGAAAAGGATATTTTTAAAAAAAACCTGATAAAAAATAAAATGTCACACTAAGTAATCGAGGTCAGTCTCACCAAAACTGCATGACAGTTCTGCAGAAAAACCAGAGATTTCTTAGAATTTGTATGCTGCTTACCTAGTTAGTAGCAATAATAAAAAGAGTGCTATACCGATAAATCAAGATACATACAAAGAAAAGGCATTTACTGAATATAGACAATATATTCTTCATCTCCACCTTGCACTTCAGTACCACACATAATGAATCACCATGAATAGCATCGTGAGGGCTTCTTTAGAAAGCATATCTGTATGCCTGCTAAGAAGGATGAGCACACCGTAGTGTCCTGTATGAGTCTATCCAGAGAGTTTAACTGCATTACAAACTGTAGAGACTGTACATATTGCTTGCATGTGTTGTCTACATTATTGCCATCAGGATACTCCCAAGATATCAGAATTGTATTTTTTCTTGGTGTCTAACTTTCTTTTGGAAATGTATAATTTTCTTGGATATTTACTTTGGGCTTGGCTTCATAAAAATCATAGTTTAAATAAGCCCACTGTTCATTTTCATGTATCTATAGGCTACACAAGGCTACATGTAGGCTTTTGTAGACTTACACAGGTATCGCTGTCAGCAGGCATCTGAAAAACATGCAACTGCATAGTTCTACCTTTGCCATGGGACCTCTTTGAAGACATGAATGAATTTGTTCTCTGTATATGCACTGTACAGGAAGGAACTCAGCATCACTATTGAGTTTCAGTCTAAGGGATCTGGAACATAATCTACACCAATGGGTTGAAAAGGAACCCACATCCAAGGACATGCTGCCTGGTGATTCCTTGGAGGACAAGATGCAGTGCAGTGCCATGAAAGGAGCCGGACTATCTGCCTGCCAGCGAGGCATTTCTCCTCTAGCTGGAAGGTGTTCCCCATGAGCAACAGGGTCTGGTCCCATCTCTAGCACTAAGGGAAGAGTCTCATCCCCTCTTTGTAGGCTGAGGTGAGGGCACGGAGACACACGCTGCTCTGATGCATATTTGTTCTGATTTTTGCTCTGCTGGATGCCACTCAGCTTTTCATGGGCTAGACCATATCAAAGATGGACAAAAACAAGGCATGAATCTTATTGCTCCTGCAAATATATTTTTCCTTATATTTAAATGTTTTTGAAATAGTTGATCTGCAAACTGGAGCATTTTTCTCTAAAATAAGTATATTTTAAAAAGCATTTTTATTAACTGAAAAGCTATGAAATTTATCAAATTACAGCTCTTTTGGAATATTTCTTGAGAAATTGGGTTTCCTCCCCTGGAAATTTTCATTGTCAGTTTCAAAAATAAATGCAATAAAATCTTCAAAAGTGACAGAATAAACTAGATTAGGTTTTTAAAAGAATAAATTTCAGACAACTTTGAAATTTCAGATCAAGGTGTTATTTTTTAGGCAGGTCTGCCCTACTCTCTCATGACAAAATCCAGGATGCCACTGTTGAAAATCTTACATGATTGACTTTTCTTGTGATTCCTCTACACACCATACTTGCACCCCATCCGAATGACCTAGGGCCCTGTAAACTGCTGCTCCATGCTGTGATAATCACATATATTAGAAACTTTTTATTTTAAATATTTTTAAAGAAAAAAGCACAGTACAGGATGCCAGTGCCCAGGTGCCAACAGTGAGGAGCACGGAGGCTCTCCATCATGACAGTCCAAGGCTGCCTTATGCCAGACAGTCAATTCCAGCCAGCTCCAACCCACCCACCACAGGGCATGGCTGAGCCCGCAGCCAAGGTGGGGACATCTCGGAGGAATTGTGTGCAAGAAAGGGCAAAAACACTGAAAAAAAGACTGTGAGATAAAAAATGGGTGAGACAAACCTTCCAAAAAAAATCCAAAACCAACCCTGTGAGCACCAAGGTGAGAGCAGAGAAGGAAAAGGTGCTCCAGGCACCAGAGCAGAGATTCTCCTGCAGCCTGTGAAGAGAACCTTGCTCAACGTAGAGCAGCCACACTGCATAACCAAGTTTATCATGAAGGGTTGCAGCCCGTGGCAGGACCCACATGCCAGGGAAGATGCATGAGAAGAAGGAGTGGTAGGGAGGAGCTGTTATGCATGGACCTCAATCCCCATTCCTCATCACCTGGGGTGGGGGAGGCCAAGGATTCAGGTATAAAGGAATGAAGTAGAGCCTGGGAATAAGGAAAGGCCAGGGAGAAGGTGCTGTTTTAATTTTACTTTGTTTCTCACTATCCAAACCTTTTTAATTGGCAATAAGTTAATTTCCCCAAAATGAATTGGTTTTGCCCATGTTGGTAAGTGGTAAGTGATCTCCCTGTCTTTATCTCATTCCACGAACTGCCTCACCTGTTCACCTTATTTTCTACCTGGTCCTGCTGAGGAGACGGGATGGGAGACAGTGGGGGTCTGACAGCTTGGCAATATCAACTCACTACAATGACTGAAATCAGAAATACACACTCTTCCAGAAATTAAGTCAACATCACATCAGATATTTTGTTAATTAAATAAAAAGCAATGCTTTAAGTCATCAGTACAGAAATAAACCACAGTTGTAGAGGTTTCTAATTATAGCTAAAATTACATTAGAGGTTAACAAATGAATGTTTATCCATTTTTTATAACAACAATATTAAAAAAAATTACTAAATAGCTTGGTGAAGTATACACTGCTCCTTGAAATTTCTGCAGGCTGAAAACAGGGAAAGTCTTCCTCTGCTCAAGGTTATCTAACAAGATTTTGATCCCAGTGTAGAGAAACAGATTCCAACATTCTGCCTAGACAACTTTTTTTGGTATTGGAAGAGGCACGTTTAACCCCTGTAGTACATCAGTGGCAAGGCAAAGAACTCCATGAGCACAGTACGTGGCAAACAGGCCATTTTGTGCAAATAAGCAATTTAGTCCAAGCTAACACAGGGAAATCAAATCAACTCTCCAGACTAAGGTTTAGTTACAGGGACGTAAACTTGAAATAATTTAAACTAATGCCTTAGCAATTCAAAAGATAATCTGCTTCATATAAATGCTAAATCACTAGCCCCTCCACCAGACCATATCTCAGGTTTTACGAGAAGCTGATATATAAGCATGATTTTATTAATCTACATGAATCAATGTCGTCTTGCTGAAAATAGGAATCTTTCGCCTCTTGATTCAGATTTATGCTTATTTCTTGGGCAAGGAGCTTACTTTTTTTCCCCTCCCTCAAAAGCATGTGCTAGTCATATCTTATTACCACAACAGATCTGTCCAATATCTTTTGTTTTTCAGTATACTAAGTTCTCCTTTTCCTTTAATGTTGTCATCACCAGTGAAACACCACTTTTTGTTTTATTCTTGTTTTAACAGAAAGAAAAGAAAGCTATAAAAAAGTCTTCAGAAAAAGTCTCCAGCTGATGCAAGATTGCTATAATTCTGCTTTGTTCAGGTCCCTTTTGATGCATAAAATGTGTGAGGAAAACCAAGTCAATTTTAGAGCATATATTTTAAAACTTTCATTGAGCATTCTCATTAATGTTGTGTGTAACCTGCTTTTGATCTTTTGAAGAAAAGCAAACAGATTCTCCTAACTTCTTAGTTTACCCCATAACCTCATGAATATAATTTTTAATAGATACTTTTCACAAGTCAGTGTGAGCCAAGGTTGTAGCTTTAGGTGGAAATGTGTTGAGCAGAAAGAACCACATTTATGTCTTTTAGGTGGACCTCAGGGTAATTTTACATCCAATTTTGCCTCCTAGTAAATACCCCATTGATTTGGGGTATTTATATTACTGGTACTGTATACTACTATAACCTTTTGCTAAAAAGCAAATGAAAATCACACAAAGATAATTTTGAAACCAATCTGTACAATATTCAGCTGGATGTCTGAATCTACTGATTTTGTAGTCTTAGGAAAGGTTTGGTAGAGCCCTACTTCCCTTTGCTTGGACACATTTTTTTTTTATTCCTCTTTTATTATATACAACTTGTCTGTAAAAGTGTCCTTCATTTCAAGAGAACAGCTGCTAGCACAGTAATCACAGTGTCCCCTTCTGTGTTGGAAACAGTAGCTCAGAATCCTGTGCTCAATTGTTATTTTTCTGTTCATGACACATCACAGCTGTGTGAATAAGACCACTTAAGTTTAACCCTAAAAACATTTTTATTTTTAATTTGGAGGAATCTCTATTATTCAATGTCCAATACTGTTTGGATCTGTTCACAGATTTCAACGAAAAAATGTCAAGCATGTCAGGTCTGTCTGAATTCCCTTGGAGCAGGGATGCAGGTACCATACACGTGACCAGGAACTGCACAATCACCCAGTCTGAAATTCCATAGAAATCTCACATTTTCATAACCAACTGACTACCCTAAAACTGGATTCCTAATGGCACACTACCTGGAAATTCAAATGTGGCCTCTTTTATTTTCAGAGTAACCCATTTGAACACAGACAGTTAAACTGACTTGTTATGACAACTTAACATGAATGAAAACTCTGGAAAGCAAAAACATATATTCCCTCACCTGTGGGGGACAGGGAGAAAAATATTCATATTGTATTCAGAAAATTGGCACTGCTGAAGAAAAAAAAAACAAAGCAGTTAATCACCTCATATCTGTTAATAGAATTTGAAACTGAAATCAGTAAAATAGAAATTGTACCATTAAATTAGCATTAGAGCAGTATTCTTTTGAAATACAATTTCAAACCTCTGAGATCACTTCCAGGTCTCTGTGCTACTTTGTGGATATGATTTCTCCTCTTTCCTTCTCATGCCCAATGCAGTCGGGCACATATGGCACCTTTCAGGCTAGCTGGTTTTTCAAGCCTTCAAAACTAACATGAAACTAAGTGTAGAATGTGTTAAAGAGTTGTGCTATTTTAAATCAAGGTCTTCATGAATGGCCAGCTCATCAGTGATAAGAGCCTTGTCTAGTGCAGCACTCCTGTGCCACAAGAGAGAAAAAAACCCAACTAGCCAGACTGTTCTTGAAGCCTCTTCAGACCAGGAAGTAGTAGAATGAAATACCTGCAAAATATTATAGTGTTGCAATGTCAGAGTCTGCTATAACCATCCTACCTGGCAGTATCTTAGAGGGGTACACACTGCTCCTTTTGGCTCTCTGACAGAATGTGTGTGTCTCTGTATGTGCATGTGCATGTACGTCTGTGTGTGCACACAAATGCCTGTCTCTGCTCACACATTACAGCATTCCTGGGTGAGACCAGGTACAGGAGACATGAGATCCTAGGAAAACAGGAGAAATTGGACGTGAATCTCAAGATTACATTATAATAAATATATATCTGTTCTGGCTTACTGAAGCATAGATGTATCAACAAACCCCCCTGCTCAGATCAGACACAAGGGGTTTAATACAAAGCAGTAAGTGTCTAGATATGAAATCTAGGGAATTCTATCTGGGATGCATGGGAATGATAAGAAGCAGGCATTCATTGCACAACAGGCACGTAAGGGATTCATCAAAGTAGCGCTACAACTAGCTTGGAGGAACACCAAACACCAAAGGCTGAGATGACATGCACAGTCCTGGGAAAGAGCGTTTCCTAGGATAGAAAGCATTTCCCTTTTCCCACAGGGCTTCATCCCAGAGCCCACTAAAACCTAGAGGAAGCTCATACCCATTTTCATCTAGAGTGCACCCAAACCGTCACTACTACTGCCTTCTTTATAAGGCAGTGTTGCATTATGAGACACAATGACAGCATTGACATGAATATAGTAAGAACCATGAATATCCATGAACTGCACCAAAATCGATAGGATGTTGGGGCATGGCCATCGAACTACCTTGTCCTGGAGCCTGTACAGAAACCTGTAGAACACCAAGAAGGATGCACAACGCTACTACATACTATTGCTGACAATGGTCCTATGCCATCCAATTTCTCAAAAAAATGTCTTTCTAAGTAGAATTGCTGATATTCTTAGCTCAACACCCCAAATTTGGATTTTATCTCTTTCATAATCCTACTGAAGACATTTTGAGACGTACAGTGTGAACACTAAGGACAGGGGTCCATCTTTGCTTCCTGCTATGAAAACAAGGTCTTATTGAAACAGTGCTTAGTTCCATGAAGTCCTCATCCTTTATTTGCTTTATAGGTGCTGCTAAAATGGAAATTATACTGATAACCGAGACTTTCTGTTCTGCAGTAATATTGAAAAGCAAACTGTATCAGAATTGGTTGCAAAAATCTTGCAGATACTTCTCTCCTCACAAGAGGTTATTAACTTCTTATTAATTCAATCCATCTTAGGAATCCAGCATTTACATCAGGTAAACTTTATCAAGATTGTTAATGTTTCTTTGGCTGTAGAGGCTCTTAGTGGAAGTTAGTGTTATTCCTAGTTCCAGATGTTTTCCTAGATCTACCTTCCTATCATCTGGTGTGTTTTAAAATGGAACTGTGAAATGGGACATGCAAAGAAAATGGAACTACACACACACATCCCAAAGAAAATAATTTATAAAAAGGCCTGTTCAGCTTGTCTCTGCATGTTTTTGAAAAAGAATGTCTTGTCAAAGCTGTGGTTTGGAGTGTGGCCACAGAAAGAGCCAAGTCAGCACAACCGGGTGCACTTCAGGCAGGGAGTGGGAAGGAACAAGTGTCTGTGGGCAGGATGTGAACCTCTTCAGATGGATCTGCTACAGGAATAATGAAATGGTGCCACAACTTCAGTTAAAATATGGGGGAGATACATGCTTAGGCAGCAGTTCAGAGCAATAGTGCAAATTAATTGTCTAATTGTAAGGTACAATTTAAGCTTTTACTAAGTCTATGAAAATGCATATGGACTACATATTCATGAGGAAGATACCATTGACTCCACAGAATCAATAAAAGCGAGAGTCCCCATGAGATTTAGCTATTTATCCTGCCAATCTTTATGACACTACAGTATTATTCGTCTTGGTTTAAGATGTTTTCTCCTTTCAGCTGCTACTATGCCTGCACAAATAGGAAGGAGCCAAATGATTGCACTGAGGAAACAATGACAGTGAAAAGATACAAAATGCTGTCAAACACACCAAGTGAGCAGAAAAAATATGCTTTTAATTTCTTTAATTTCTTTTAGTCCTTGCCTGCGGCTATCAGCAGTTGGACAGGGAGAAGGAATACAAGAATAATTGCCCAGATGACAATACACTGCTCAAAAAGCCATTGATAAAATTTATAGGACTAAAAATGCATGAAAAAAACTGGAATTAAAAAATAATTTCTGGAGAAATGTATAGAATAGCCTCCGAGTTTTGTGCACTTTCCTAGCCATGCAGCTGATGTGAATGGTGAGGGATGTGAGGTTTGAGGGAGTTTAACCCAGGCCTTGTCTCTAGGAGAGCCAACACAAAGAAGAGTTTTCTAAGAATAAGCATATCCTAGGTGCCTGATTCCCTCAAAAACAACAACATCTGAACTGGGCCCACTTCTCAAAGCAATGCTGAGCTCACTTCCCACTCCAACCCCACAGCAAAATGTCTGTAGGAGATGAACTATCCCCGTTTGGGTTTCCTTGTCATCATGGAGGAGCAGCCACAGTGAGGGAGCGTCTGTGGATGTGTGCTGAAGTAACATCTGATCACCCACACCTCCTCCTCTCCTTTTAGAACCTCGGCATTCGAAGAGCAGGACCCAAGTGGGATCCCGGCAGCCGGTGCTATGTGGTACTACAGGGAGGCAGCCTGAGGAGCACAGTACCTGGCTCCCCCAAGCCACACGCTCACCAGCCATGCCATCGTCTGCCCTGTGCTACAAGAATGTTTATCTCAACATGCTTGGCCTGCCCTTGCCCCTCCTCTCTCCATGGCTAAAGTACACAAGGTCTGGAAGTGCTCTTCCTCTTCGTGAACTGCCGTGAGATTTCTGCCCGCTGGAACAGCACCTGGATCTGAGAAGGAAAAAGCAGCGTGATATTTTCTGGCCTCTATTATTAAATGATGTGTTGCCCTTATCATGATCCCAGTTAAGCCAGTAAGTGTTTTGCCATCAGCTTCAGCAGAAGCGTGTTCAAACCCTAGATATCAAGGATTTGATGACGACAGGTTACGTAGAAAATGTTGGTCTTGTATTGAATGTCAGATAGAGTGCTGAGCACTGGGAGGACAGACAGCATATTACTATACAGATCAGCTAAAACTTGAACCTAATGACAAAGAACACCTTTTCTCAGAGATCATGGAAATGAGTGATCCTTAACTGATTTTTCTGCTATTGATATCTTTCTCTATTTCTTTTGATGGGCAATGGTCACCTTTAAATCTTTGACTCTCATACTGCAAGTAATTATCACTACCACTAACACTGCAGTAGCATTTATTATTTGCCTATCATTTCCCTGAAGATGTTAATGGTAACTATGATGCAGTCTCACTCTCCTTCAGTAAAAGAAATCTATGAATTGCTATGTGATTTTCTGTGGATATCCCTAAATGCTCTACTCTGAGGGTTGTCTGACAGTAACAGACTTGTTACCCTATTTGTACCTTGGTAATGTACTGCTAAGAGGAATTAATAGCTTGCTAAGCAGAACTACTTTGCTACTTTCTGTTTGCTTTGCTGGCATTGACATTGTACTGTACAATTTTCAGGCTTTAATATCAATTTTGCAAGTGCATCTGTCAAAGAAAATTAAATTCTACGACAGATATAATTCATATTGGACCAATCCATGCAAATCTTCCACTGTTGCACGTATGAATATTTTATATTACACAATGAGAAACTAAAAGCAATTCAGTTTAATTTAGCCATGGTGTCTCCAGTCAAGGATGTGTGGTTTTGTATGTACTCTAGCCCTTTGCACTGTCCTTGGGCAGAATTTTTAAAGGATATATAAAAAGACAAAAATTTATTGCTTGTGGTATTCAAAGAAAATGAAGCTGGCACTTACAGACCCTGTGCTATACTAAACTCTTATCAATTAACAGAACTTTCTTTTTAAAATGAGTACAAAAAGCCAACTAATTTCGCTTACTACTCTAGAATAATTCATTTAGGATTTTACTTTTGATAGCAATGTGTATCCCATATTCTTTCCTTTGTGTGCACACTTAACTCCCTTTATATTCACATCAGAGATCCCTATCTGGTCTCATTTGTACTACACTCATGAAACTTGAATGTACAGAAGTCCAGTTCTTTGCGATTTTCCCTCATGTACTCCAGCACAAATTCAAGCTTTTCTTCTCAAAAGCAGAACCAAATTATTACCTACATAAGCTTATTGCAATGACAAAGCTAGGAGTACAAAATTAAGTATCTAAGAAGAAAACTACCAAACATATAGATCAAAAAGTTTTCAGAAAAATATGGCTGAGATTTCTAACACATTGGCAATAATAGAATGCTGCAAATAATAAAGCAAATTTATGGAGCATAACTAATACAATGTAATCTATGTTATAGAGTTATATGACTCCTGGATATATAATTTAAAAACTTATTAGATGAAGCACAAGTAGAACATCATGTGCTCCATTCAATGGTCCTTTCTCCTTCTCTATATTTTTAAAATTAATTTAAGATCTGCATACGCTGTTTTAAGCATGATGGATGTGCTGCTTTTATTTATTTGCCCTGCAGTATGCTTATTGCTCCAATTATGTTGATTATCGTTTCTATTAATTTTAAATTATTCTACTATTTATGAAAAGCAGCTGCCAAATCTGCTTTCCATTGCTGGGAAATTATAAGAGATGCAAAACTGGAAGAAAACTATTAATGCTTTTTTTTCTTAATAACATTTCAAAATAGCAGGTGGACTAATAAAAACAGTGACTACACAATCATGTCTTTATTTTTGTTCTCCAAAAGATCCACCCTGCAAACCACTTGATATTTGAAATTTAATCAGCTAAGCTACATAACAGTTGTATGTCTGAAATACAATTTGGCCTCTACACTCAGTATCTGCCACTTTCCTTCAGCTTTCGCTTAATATGCATAAATGAAATCTGTGAAAATGTCTTCATTTTTCCACGTCACTTTAAAAAGCATTTGCACCGAAACATTTTCCATGAAACATATCAAATACATCTCATTATGCAACTGTTTGAACAAAATGGCCTTTATTCTGTGTTTTTTCCTAGAAAAGCGAAGGATAATGCCAGGCACAATGCTGCTGTTTAATAAACTCATGTGTTGGAGTACCTTCACCTGCCTGCAAGCATTGAAAAACATCATATTTCATTCAAAAAATAATGCCAGTACTCGCTAACTTTGCTAAACACACTGACTTTATACACCTAGCAAAAGTATTGTTTGACTGTTTTCATGTTTCAGAAGACACCTTTTAAAATTTATTGCACTGGGCACTACATGATCATGTTGGTCACTTGTTGCTAAATATAAAAAATGTAGTCTGTCTCAAATGACAGGAAACATGACAGATATGGATCCACAAACTAATTATGATCAAATGCAAGAACTGATATTAATGCATGCCTGTAAAATAATCACATTGCTACTACAGAGATCAAACCTTCAAACTTCTCCACAGAAATAAAAAAGCAACAGTAATTACAACTTGTGATTTGATGATAACCAGCCTGCAGCTTTATTCTTATTTCATACAGACCTTGCTTTTTTTCCTTTTGTGGCTTTGTTCCTGCATAAACTTTTAAAGAGCAAGCTATTTTACCTGCACATCAGAAACCTCTACTGGCAAATACAAATTCATTAATTTCTTGGATAGGCATATCCAGAACGAGATGGGCTAGTACTCATGGTAAAAAGAAGACTCTGAACCTCTACTGTTGAAAAGTTTAGCACATGAGAGGCAAAAAAATACACATAGAGAATACTTCCCACATTGAAACATTTCAAGCCATTTGAGCACTGTTCACTTGCTGCAAAGTTGCCAATCCTAAAAGCAGGATTGAATGAATTTTACTGAAGGAGACCCAGTAACCTAGTGATCTTCCAGACCTCTGCTGAAACACAGAATTTTTAAAAAAAAAATTCTTATACCAAATCTTAACCCTTACTGTACAATTAATGTTAACTACCTGAAACAGTGTATACTGTGTGTGTGATCACAGCACATTTTTAAAGCTCTTTTAAGAATATTTCTGTTTGGTAGCATTTTTAGTTAGCAACATTTCCATAATGTAAAGGCTCCTATCACTGTGCAGCAAATATGTGGGGTTTTTTGCTCTTATCTCATGTAGTGCACTTGATAAGGAGTACTACTGAATCTTCTGCACGCTGCATTACAAAGAAAACTGTCTTTCTGTGAGGCATTTTCTCTCCACTGCTTTCACATAAAATAAAGGCTCTTGTAGCTGGATGTATCTGAATGTGTTAATACTCAAATAAAAACTGAAACCCTTCTACTTTATCTGAAGTATAAATACCCAAAAAGATTCTTGCCTTTCAAATTGTGTTCACTGTAATAAAGGTTAATATTGAACTGAACTTAACGTATTCTAGCATCACATGTTAAGTTCCAAATCTCTGTGTGTGATCTATTTTCTTTTCTATTGTTGAAATTAGAGAATAGGTAAAATGATGGCAATATTATTCAGAATAACACAGCAAAAGCATTTTACTTAAAGACAGTTCAAATCTATTGCTTTCATGAGTAGGAAAAAAAACATGGTGCAAAGTACCGGGGGGAGAGAAGGGAAGAGCATCTGTTGAAAATTAACTACTTCAACATTAATTAACACATCATTTTCTACCTGATGAGATGGTGTTGTAGAAAGTATAAATTGAAGGCACAAGAGTAAGAAATCAGTCATCTTTGACTTACCGTATCAAAGACTATTGCTGTATTGCAGTCAGCATCCAAACACAGAGCATGAAGCTTCTCACAAATCAGAAAAAATATACAATCAATGAATAAACAAAATTCATTGTAAAAATAAAGACCAGAGATTAGAGTATGTATCCAAGGGTCTGGTTAGTCACAGCTTTGACTAGCCTGCTACAGAGCTCTGCAAAACAAGTATACTGCAGCAGTGTGGCAAGCATAGGATTGCAATGCATGTCCCATATATTCAAGCATAATAGAAAACATGGTCTGGAGCTTATTCCATGTGGAAGTGGGGTTTGTTTTATGCAGGCAGAAAAAAAGAAAGGTTCTTTTCCCACATAATAGAATTAGAAATGAAGATTTTTCTTGATTATTGTACACAATAATTCCCCAGGATATCAATTACATAAAGCAGGTGCCCCTGTCTCCTGTTTCCCAGATAAATGCCTGTAATCTCATTTCACAAATGATCCTATTTAGACAGGAGCCACCTATTGTGATGATATCATTTGCTCTAGTATCCATAAATGGGCAACTTCCTACAAAACGTCATGACTACTGACGACACAAATTTTTATAATATTGAGTGGGCAGGGTGGTTGATGGGGTCCCATCAATCTACAGCAGCTTCTGCTGATGTGATATCATGAATCCTGCATAATCATCTAAAAGACTGAAAATGAAGAGATGCAAAAACCTGTCTGGTGGAGCTCATTAAAAAAAAAAAAAAACACACCTAAAACTGGGGGAAAAAATCCTAGAGAGGTAGTAAAGGCAGATGAAACATATCGACAGAGCAGTGGCACCTTTTCAAGTGCCTTCAGCACTCACAAGGATACTGGTAGAAATGAACAAAATCACTCTCAGTTTAGAAGTGTAGCTGTCAGTTTCTTTTTAACAAATAATGAAAAACTGAATATTCTCTTTCCTTGCAAATGCAAAATATGCACTGACAGCAAAAAAGACCAGTGCTTCAGTGATGCACAAATTAGCCCACTCTTAGCGAATATTTTTTAGAATTATCAGCTGCTTGTCACAGTAGCTTGGAATATGAACTCTGTATCAAAATACCCTTAGACTGTTTGAAATCCAGTCTGCTAGACAGGCTTGCTCCATACACTCACTACATGGATTTAATTTCTCACAGCAGTGTTTTCTTAAGAAAAATCATTCAATTAAATACGCATATTTGGGAAATGTTATGATACAGGCAACTGACATTAGTTTCCATCTGCCTGCTTTAACACATAGGGATATGAGGAGAGTTAAAGGTGATACAGTGTTCACTTGCCTACCCACCCTTTGCCCAGGGGACTCAGTTGTGCCTAGAGGCTAAAGCAAATTGCTTAAGAACTTTGTATTTAATATTTTTTCCGGCAGAACTTGGTAAGAACGTCACAAGAAGGTTCCCTGATTAAAAAAAAAAAAATATTACCTAAGGGTGGTTTTCAACAGTATCTCCACAAATCTTAGTTATTCCTGCTTTGAACAGACTGATCTGCATCTAAACAGCTTCTTAATACACAGGAAAAGACGCATAACATCAGGATCCATCCACATTGATACTTGGACAATGCTCACCAGAACACCAGTCGTGCTGGGGTTTCAGTGTAGAAAACTTTAAAGCTTAAAATCACAAAACCTGAGAGGAGTTTATATACGTTTCCACTGATGCAGTTTCACCACAAGAGAGTTCACTTCTGGAAATCCAGCCCCTCCACTGCAGATAGCTCTTTCTTTACCTTGTCTTTACTTCCTAGTATCTTTGGGGCAAGGACCTCTATCAAATTTCTGTATTAAACATAGGGAGGGTCCCAAAGGCAAAGAAGTGTAAATGTTAATAATAAAAGTAATTCTTTCAGAGCTGACCCATACCAAAGTGACTAACTTCACGTCTAGATGGGGTGAAAGCAAAATCTGAGCACAGCATCTGTGGTTCCTGACACAGCTATGCAGAAAAGTCAATGGTTTTCCTAAAAGCACCCTAAAGAGAAGAACTCCTTCCTTTTAAAATGATGGAGGAAACAATTTCAGAGCACTGAATAGCCATTTAGATATGAGCAGGTTCTTTCTTTCTCCCTCCCTCCTGGTTTTCACTTCAAGATAACATTAACTGATCTCCCTAAATATGCTGTCTAGGCAAACAGAAATGTAGCTTTGACTCTGGATATCATAACTCCTTCTTTTCGGTACTGGGTGGAAATAGAAAAGCATATACTCTGTGTGTCCAGATGGCATAAATATTTTTCATGTGTTTCCATGACAAAAGATAAAGATAACACAAGAAACAGTTAGAAAGTAGAAGTGTATGTGAGTGTAATGGAGATTGATGATCCAGAAGTTTCTCTCTTGGCTAGATAAAAGCTGATGAAATGGAAGTGAAGAAAAAAAGAAGACAGAAAATAGCTAAAAAGAAAATTCATTACTGCTTCATCAAATTCAGTCCTGCCTTGGGAAACACCAAATGTCAGATTTTCTTGTTAATGTACAAAGACTTTTAAGGCTGATCCCAGGATGTAGTCGGAAAGCATGAATTTTCTCAAAACAATATCTTTTTCAGAATCTGAACCAAAGGATCTCACCACTCTTCCTTAATCTAGTTTTTGAGCTTACCAAGGAAACAGTGATGAGCTTAGAGCTTATTTCCATGCAGAGGAGGATGTTAAGCACGGTCCACTGGAAGATGTCCTGATGGTTCTGATCTTTGCTTAAAGACCTCTAGGTTTTATAAAAGATAGTGCTAAAGAGAATAGACTATCATTTCCAAACAGTTCCCATTTGTCTAGGGAGATACTGTGAGAAAATACTCCAAGAATATTACTGTCTCGGGAGGGACCTGAAGGATTATACTGAAAGGATGAGTCACTCCAATGAAAGTGAAGTTGTTTGTACTTCGTCATGGGGAGATTGTCATAAACCACAATATCTAATACTAAGCAAGCACAGTGGTCATCTGGTAACACTGCAGACCACACAACAGAATATTCTACCTCTCTGAAGTTCTTTTGGGGATCATTAAAATACCCCAATACCCTAAAAATAAGTCTAAATATCCTTAAAGCACCTTTGAAATCCTTACCAGTCTTCCTTTTATTCAAATTATTCTTTCTAGAATAACTGAAAACTAAATCTCTCCAGATATTAGGGTCAGCTGATAAATCTGCACATTCCTGGGCAGAGAATAAGCAGACTGGATCTTCTTGAAAATGTCTATGCTTTCCAATAATTAGAGCTGAAACCTAAACAACAGAACACCAGTGGATTATTGAAACTCCATTCTGAAAGGCAGAAGACAGAAGGATGCTACCTTCTAAAACACCTACTGATATTCTAATAATAATTGCTTCAGTTAAATGAGCTTGGCTGCTGATTTGAGTGGCAAGAAACCCTGTCAATAAGCGTCATTGTAACTTATATTAATTAGTGTGGAAACACCAAACCAACAAAAATTATGCTAAAAAAAATCTTGCAATGCTTTCTTTTTAAACTGCAAACAACTACAGTCAGTACAAATAAACAGTGAATTCTTACATGTCATCCTTTTCCAGAAGCAGAGTAGGAAACCAGCTATTGCACATTGCATGGTGCTTCCTTTAATTGTGTTACTCAGTTCAGCCCTTGTGCATGTCGATCAACAAGGATCACACACACTAAGACAAAGGAAAGCCTTATAAGAACTTGTATCTCCACTTCTTTCTATGACAAACAAACAAGAAAATTATGCAAGAGTCTTGAAGAAGGAAATTTCAGTCTAGTATCTTCTAATACTGGCAGCCAAGATCAGAAATGCTAAGGGCTAAAAAGTGTATCCTCATTCTTTTAGCCAGCTCTACTTGTGTGTAAATCTCTTGAGGAGCTGGACTGAACTGATGGGATCCATTGGACAGACATTATTACAAGATGCATCACATTTCTGTACCTAAGCAAATATTCTTCCTTAAATCCCTTTGAGATTCATCACTATTGCTTTTCAAAAATACCACAGAAAATTCAAAGGGGGTTTTCAGCCTCGTAAGAACAAATGTAATTTGTCATAATGTAGTAATGTTAATGAAGAATAATCTGCAGTTTTTAATTATCATCAAAATCCTACTACCCAACAAAAACTAGAAATACCTATTTCCAATAATACACCTAAATAAGTTCTTAAGAATAACAATCACAATAAATTATTACTTAAATGCCTGAAACAATCAGGAAAAAGTCCTGTTCACAAGCTCATTTCTATGCCACCAGCTGAAATGCTGGTGTCCCAAAAAAACCCCCGTAAGCATTCCTTTTAATTTTTCATTCCATTAGAAATACAGGTGTAATAAAAATGTACCGAATAAAAAATTACATTTTCTGATGGGAAACCACCATATGAATGTTAAAATACTTGATAGCAGAAATTTTAAAAATTTTTAAGGGGGGCTTTGCTTTGTTTTTCAAAACCTGGCTAGCACAATTGTTGATTGATAAGGGGTGACCATGCTTTGCATCTAAAGATAAAATAAATAATTTTAAATAAATTATCACTTTTGGGAGATTGGAAGAAAAGGGTAAAAAGTTCTGTCTGGTGCAATTCTGTCTTTGAAACCATGTATTTTACTAAGTCATTTCCTTTTCAGTGGAACTTCCCATTGCTTTGAAAGGCAGCTGTATTGAAATATTTATATCCCAAAATTTTGTACAAAATAGTTTAATATAAGCAGTAAGAAAATACTCTTCTACCATAGACCTCCATACTGTAGGATAATGGGTAGAAAGCAGATGGTTTTCCAGAGGTCAGATGGTTGGTAGGCTACATTCTTGTAGCTTAAAAATCTAATTCTTTGAGCATTTCAGATGAGGATTCTCTATAAATTATAGCTATTGTGACAAAACATTCCATTAGCAGACAGGAGACTAATCGAGATAGGTTTCTTCACTGACAATCAAAGCTATAAAATAGTCATAACACTGACCAGCAAAGCTATGGTATGGTCATAAACCTTCCAGGTTAGGATGCCATAAATTCTTCGTATTCTAATATGACCAAAGTGGAAGATGCATCTGTGAGCAGGAAAGCCGTGTGAAAAACAACCCCTCACTCATTTGGAAGCAAGACTGCAAAAACATCTGGCTGGCCTTCAGTGCAAGTGTTGAAGAACAGCAATAACAACAACAAAGAGAAAGACAATCCTGAAAGGATATATACCAATAGTAACACCAAAAAATATAAAACTAATGCCTTCTTTTAAAGATATGAGTTTGCTTCAAAAATTTCAATTTTCTTCTTCTTACCAACATCTCCAGAGGTCTTAATTTAGAGGCTTTAAGTAGCCTACCCTTTTTGTTTTGTTTTGTTTTTGTTTTCAGAGCTTCCAGCCTTTTCTTTGTAGTAGCATTTTAAAAATGTAAACAAGAACTTGGTATCTCAAAATTTTTACTGGAAATGAAAAAAAAAACCACCCCACAAGTAAACACCTCGTCTCCCTGTAGATACATGTAAGCTTAGAGCAGTTAAGAAGCTTCTCAACTTTGCAATGTTTAATTTTAACAAACTTTATAACAGGGGCATTATTTTTACCAAACCTATAAAATTTTTGTCACATAACATTGCTTCAGAAACCAGTGGCCTCAGAAGGTTAGTGTAGGCTTTCTGAGCTTTCTTGTTTTGAGTAAAAATAGTTACTAGGGACTTGTGATAAATGACAGGCTTTAATCTGTCTATGTTTTTGGTTTATGATCTATGTCTCAGGTCAAACACAGTTCTTTCACTTGCAGTCCTGGGTTCCTTGCCTTGACTGCCCCCTCCCCTTCTCCTTCCCATTTTCCTAAGACAAAAAAGTGATATGAGAAAATTTTTTCCTACCTGGTTGATTTTATGCATTTCAGATGTCTTTGAAAGACGACCAGTAGACTTTATGACAAAACTGAAGATGCTGCTCTAAAAAAATATCATTCTAGAAACCATGGGAAAAATTATAACAAATAGGAAGAACTTGAAGATGGCCAAAGTATGAACAGGTTAAATCTCTCATCAAGAAATCTGTTCTCCCTTGACAAGCTGAAGAACCTAGTACATCTTCAAGTAGAACAATTATATTGGCAGTTTATAAATGTGATCAGTAAGCAGAATTTCAGGGAAAAACACTGGGGCAGGATGGCAGGTTTATGACATGCTCATATCAGCTGCATGTAAAGGAGGAAAACATTCATTTTATCTGAAGGTTGAATGTTCATCTTCACATTTGACTTCAGTGACCATGGATGATAATAATGAAATGTGGAGATAGCAGTGGCAAAGACTGGAATGACTTGGTTTGAGGTTTAAGGTCTTAAATGCATGGTGTAAATGTTTGCATGTTCGCACTGAGCACTGTAGATAACGAGGAATAGATTGCTCTTATGTGTTAGGGAATTCAAACAGAGGTAGAATATCTTTCTACATATATAGAGAAAGCTTGCTAATTGCTTATGCTCAGCCAAAGGTACTGAAATTAATAAGATATTGGTAAGTACTGAAACTATCAGCTTCTCAAGCTTCTCATTGAGTCTTATCCACTAGCAAAAACCAAAAGCAGATAAACAAGAGTTGCAGATAGTTCAGGACCTGGTGAGACCAAAGGAGGCACCTCACACAATGAGGCTCCAAGTGGAAGCACTGTCTCCAAGTCACAGCCAGAAGAAAGAGACAGCCTACAAGGTCTCATTAACACTTCTTGATTAATTGCTACTAATAACAATGTATTCTAGATTGTCTAGTGCGTAAATAAAATTCTGCTTCACATAATCCATGTCTAGTGCCTCCAGTATGAAAATATGACTACTGTGTAAACCCAGTATTAACCCTGTCCTGTGCTGCAACAGCTCAAGTACCAGGTTTTGCAGCTTTTCAAGCTGAAACATGCTGTGGGGTTTGACATCATGTTCAAGTCCTTGTTGTGGCTGATACACAGTGATGTGAGATGACAAGCTTTGTTCTGAAGGTGAAACAAAGTCAAATTCTGTAACCTCACATGTTGCCAAGAGAAAAAATAGTCATCTTCTGGCCACGTCTCATCATAGGCACTGCCGCTAATCCATTTCCAGGCATCACAGCTCATAAACTCAGAACTATTAGGGACTCGATAAAGTCAATCAATACATTAGTTAAGTGAGATGGAATGATTTAGCTCTTAGGGAAAAAAATATAGGACTCGGTGTTATTCATTGCTGGTTTTGAGAATCTTGGAATTAACTAATCCAAATAAACCCATTCAAACAAACACATCTGCCTTGGCACATTCATTTGAAAGACAATCAGGAAAACAGAGCCTTTTTGTTTCGTTTAAATAAATTGAGAGGTCCTCAAAACCAGGACTGCTTCTTACCATCTGTTTTACAAAAGCCTCTTGAAGGGCTTTTCTTCTGAGACCCTACTTCATACCTGAGTATGTGCAACAGCACAAGAAGAACCTGGATTTTTAAAAAGTCAAACTCTATAGTATCAGCATATCACTGGAGAGTTTTTCAAAGGTGGAAAAAACTACAGCACTTAAACGACTTTTCCACAGTTCCAAATCTGAGCTAGATATAAAAGCATGGTACAGTGACAATGGGAAGAAAAGTGGTACACTGGATGCCACAATATGTGTTAAAATACATTTTGACACAAATTCTCTTTAATCTTATCATGCTAACTTAAAGTAATAAAGGTAAACAGATGCATGCATTTACACAAAGCCAAATAATGAACTGTGTATGTTGACTTATCACAGTCTTTACGAGGCCTATTTTAGAAACTAATTGTCTTTTATTTTAGAAATTAAGTAAACTGTGTTTAATGCCTCCCTTTTTTGGAGAAAAAAATATTCACAACTTGGGATAGGGAAACTGCACCTTTGTAATAAAAAACCTCTGAATGCTTTAATGAAATTATACTCAGTATTGCAATATTCAATACTCAAATACATAATAATTCCATATAATAGCAGTTAGATCTTCTGCCTCCTCGATCAGCCTACATTTGGTTCCAGAGAACCTCACTCCCATCCCAAAAGAAAGTTTCCAAGCTGATATATACTACAAACTCTAATTTTACTCTTTTTTTAGCTTGAATCATTTCAGATGCTTGTAGCATAAGCTGTGGCAGCTGAAATGTACAGTTAAATGACTGTTTAGCATGATTACTAAAAATAGTTAAGCTGTTTCAGCCACAGCAAACAAAATTGTAGAAATATTCTTTCAGTAGATTATTTCTACTAAGTTTCATCTTTCTCGCAGAAATGCGTACACGACTCATTAACAATGGAATGGAGGAAGAAATAAAATCCCCTAGCAATAGTTCAGAAAAGAATACACTAGTACTTTTGTAACCTGGGTTTTCTTTAAGGGTGGCTGAGGCCCAGAAAATGATACGACAAAATGCAGTTATCACTAATAGATTATTTAACTCTGCCAGCACACAAAGGAAAACATTAGCTTTAATAGCATTAATATTCACAGTGGCACCCTTTGATGTTCTCACATTTTAGGTTTGACCTCAGTGAGAAACTTGGCAAATGACTGCTTTGATCTGTGATTCCAGTTTTTTATGAAAGGACAATAACACCCCTGCATCGACCCTTCATTGTGATTTTCCAATAAGGAGCTAGAAATGTTTGATATCTAGGATTTTGCAGTCTAGAACTGAAGCACACTGGCAAAGCTGATATGTGTAGAAGTCACTATGGTTACTGCCTACACTCTCTTTCCCTCCAATAAAATCTTTCATTTCCATAAGCATTAAAATTCACCAAATGCACCAAAATTATTCAGAAAAAAAAATCTCTTTGGTTTATAAGCCTCTTAGCTATGTTGCTTTTATCTTTTCAAGTATAGACACTGAGCTGAGGCTCATTATTGCACATCTGTGTGTAAGAACAATTATTGCAGGAGAAACCTTGCAGTGGAAATGCTTTGTAGACCCCAGCTTCAGCAGTGTGTGTGGAACAGCTGTCTGCTCTCGGCCAGTACAAAGCTGAAACTCAGAAAACACTGTACAGGATGCCAGACGAGAGGCACTAGCTGAGAATTTAGCAAGCCAAATTCAGATGAATATGCTTAGTATTATTGCAAATCTTCCCAGTAGCAAGAAAATTAAAAGTTCATCTTCCATGGTTAGCTTCCCTGTCTATTCTAATAAATAGCTATACATAAAGCTTTTTGTTTGTTTGTTTGCTTTATCTTATAGCAATCAGCATGATTCTTCCTTTCAGTATTCTTACATAAATGTCAAACTGGCTAAAGCCTGTGATATTTCCTGAACTCACTGTCACTCAGTATACCAAGTTCCTTAAAATTGTGTCCAGTGGCTGTGTCCTCAACAGTCACCAAAATCCATTTCTTAGTTTCATCATTTTACTTCAGGTAGGTTTCTACTTCAGTTCCTCCCAGCATGCCAGGTGATTTTGCTCCCTGCTATTTATGGTTATTTTGAAAACTTGCCTAAACCACCTTCGCCACTCCTTCTACATTCAAGTAGCCTGTTTTTCCTCTTTTCACCTCACAACCTCCTTACAGCTAGTTGCTTTTAGTCAGCAGGTGATATGTCTAACATATCAATGCACTCTTTATCAGTTCAGCTATTTCACTTTATTTTTCCTGTATAAGATTTTGCTAACTTTCCCTGTAAGTGAAAGTTCTTCATGCTACTCCTCAGTACACTCAGTGAGGTCCTTTCACTGAGAACCTTTTCCCCTTTTTTCAGGAAGGGCAGAGTGCTCACTGCATACAGGTCATGCAGCTAAAATACTTGAAACCTTCAGCAGGAATTCCACTGAACTTCAGCTGTGGTTTGTAGAGAAGCAGTGCCATCAGAGGCTCATTCCTGCTGCTGAGGCAGGATATATAGTCCCCTCAACACCCAAATCTACATAATCTCTTCTAGCATTTACAGCCCCAAGGACTCAAGCAACACTCCCAAAAGTAACAGATGGAGTTTTCCCAAAATCATAAGTACTTTTTTAAAAGATAGATATGCAAATTGCACTTGATACTAACTTTTTAGTTGGTAGGGTACATTCAGAGCAGATGTCCAACCTGTAAACTCAGAATAGTGTCCATCATAAAAATTCCTTTCTTAATTGGACTGAAAAATAAAGCTTTTCCCTGTAATCCCTCAGTTTCAGAATAACAAACTTTTGCTAATACATGAAATGTCACGCGAAACAGCAGTGGTCACTTTTTCATGTATCATTTCCATGTACAGAACCTAAATACATTAAAGAGGGAGGAAAGTACTTCCTAGAAGTTCAAAGGACTCAGCTGTTGGTTTAAAATGGTCAGCAATTTCTGTATAAGCAATAGAAAATACTGAACAGTTCTTTGCTCAAAATTTTTCAGTGTAAATGAGAATGTGAAAAAGGTTTTCCTTCTGATGAAGTCTTACTAAATGCACATGTGTCTAGGTTTTGACAGAATTAGCATAGCAGTTTAGTGGGACTTTATGAAACCTGTGCAACTGTGGAAGAAGAGTACACCAAAGGGCTGATATTTCTTGGTAGAGTGCTACTCTGACCCTTAAGCTGTTTTCTGTTATGCTTGCCTACTTACTTGTGCTCCTGTCTTATTTCCCAGGAGAAATGCCAAAAAAAAAAAAAAAGTGACCTCTGTATGCTAACTGTTAAGTAGGTCACATCATGCTACTTAAAATATTGGCACAGAAACACATTTTCTTCTTTTTGGGAACACATGAAATGTGTACAATGAAAATTCACAGCCCAAACTTCCTGGGAACCAAGCAGTCCAGTCGAAATATTGCTTCCTAGAGGTGTTCAACTGCAGCATTACAAGCTATGGAAGAGTATCTTAACCCATAAACAAGATAATTTATAATGGGACAATATTTAAGATGAGCATAGACCCTTCTCAGATTAAATTAATCCAAATTAGGGATCAAATTACCTGTAAAGCTGTGAATTATGTTTTAGAAATCATTCCAAGCTGAAGCACATAGAAGACATGCCCTTTACCTAAAGTCCAGACAAATACAGTGCAGATTTACAAACACAGCAATTGAGTACACAGTATAAAGAAAACACAGCTGTAAAATAAGTAATTATCTTATAGAATACAGCTGGCAGACAGATTTAAGGAGGCAATGAAGATGCTGAGGAAGAAACAACTTTATTTTTGTAGGCCTTCAGGATGCCAAGAGAAAAGTGAGCTGCAAGAGGTGAACAAGAAGAAGGAGCAGAGAAAGCCTGCAATTAAATAGCCAGGGATGGGAGCAGGAATAAAAGTGTTTGTTATAAACAGGGAAATCTGCCCCTCAGGCCATTCTGCCATCCCCACGTCTGTAAGACAGGCAGAGAAGAGTTTGTAGTTGTTACCCAGTGCCATGCTTGAGCTGGACACCTCCTTGGCTGCAGGGCTCTGCCGACCAGCCTTACAGGGACATTGCACCTTCGAGACTTTATGCTTGTGGCAGCTCCGCCGTAACGCAAGTGGACGGCTCCATCTAGAGGCAAATGTCCCCTCAGCTGGGAAAATGGCATCATTGCGACTGAAATATTATTTCTTCGCAAGTCAGCACCTACTTAAAATAGCGCTCCAAGATCCTGTCCCCTGGACAGGGATGTCCAGAGGGAGGGAGCAAGCCCCATCCCTTTCACCTTCTGCAAAGGTTGCACAGTTGAAATTAAAACCGATCTTTCCCTGCAACAGCTCTCGGTTTGAGCGGTCTCTCACGCCTAGTCTGCCAGATCGGTTTTGTGGCATCCATAAAACGACACAGACTGAAGGCTTAACTCTCATTCTGGTTACAAGAATGGGTCCTACAGGCAAAGGGTTTCTGAACTCCCTTACCACTAATGTCTCATGAGAAATGCACAGCCAAAGTATTTCCCACTAATATCTTGATAAACACATCTATATTCAGTACCGAAAAAGAGCACCAGTAGTTAATATGAAGTTAAAGAAGTTTCAAAGAAGATATTTATAATAATTTCTGCTGCAAAGGCCTTGTCTACTGAACAAAGAACAGGCTATTCTTTTCTATCCATCAATTAACAAATACCTCCAGCCACATACTAATACTGATAAGGAGCCCAAGAGCACCAAATCACACACTTTAAAAATCATACGCAAATCCAACTTCATCCCCTTCATTGCCAGGATGTGGGCTCTGTGCCAAGCTGTTCTCACAGAAGAGTCCCTCTTCTGCACTGATTAGGAATGAAAAAAAAAAGGCTTTGAGTGGATGTCTCTGAATGGCCTTTTCTCCTAGTCACAGGCCAAAACATGTATTGCAATGTAATTTTAAAAGCTTAACTCCACTGTAGCTTACTGTACTTCTGTAAGGGTTTATTCATGCAGGCAACAACCAGTTATATCAATATTATTCTTCCTGTTCACTATTTTTCAGGCTCGTGGGGTATGTATCACCAAATATGCACTTTTTATAAATCAATATATTTAGATTCAGCCAAGCTGTGTATCTGAGCAACAGCACAGCAAGGAGAGACTGCTGTCTATGCATTACATTTTCTCAGATTACTCATTTATTATACAATAGTGTCCTAAATTTTACCCATTACTTTCTTCTGGTGTTTGTTAGTGAGGAAGAAAATTTGGACTCAAGGAAGTTTACCTTTTCCATAATGATGTATTCTTCAAGGTAGGTAGAAGTAGTTAATGTGGACTAATTTAAGATTAAAACTGCAGAGCTTATTAATGTAAGCACGACATTGGGGAGAAGGTGGGGAAGAGAAAAAATTAGTGCCCCTTTTCCTAAAAAATCAATGAAACAACTGGCTGCCCATTTTTAACCTATTCTTTTTTTTCTGTGTTTTATACATTTAAAATGTATTTTTGCAATCAAAATACAGTTCTAATTGAACAGAAGCAGAGGCAATACATTTTACCATTCTAGATTTGGTGTGGAGTTTTTTTTAAGGGCATATATTTCATGAAGCACTGTTTGTTTTAAGAGATTCATTGCTTAAAACAAAACCAGCAAACTAAACAGTCATTTCTTCCCTGACTTCTTCCTGCTGTAGGAATTCAGATCCAGTTATTCAAAACAAAATTAGTTGCAGCGATGAATCATATTTTTGTGGCAGCAAAGAACATAAGATGTATGTCTATTCATGTAGTACATGCATAATAGCTCATTGGAAGTTTTTTAAGGTCTCCTAAGAGAAGTGCAAGAGCATGGATGGAGAGAAAGCTCAATGGTGTCAAAAGAAGATCCTAGTGGGCTCTCACAGGTGTTTCCAAATACATACACATACAGTGGCACTGAATCTGTATAAAGACCCATAGGAAGAGCCAAGTATCAATCAAATGAAAACACTGGAGCTGACCTCCAAGCAGCTGTAGTGATTAGCAATCACTTATGCTCAAAGACATTCCCACCTTGCAAGCTCAGCTTCGTCCCTTGGCTTCAGACCCAGAACAGACCAGTCCTTCAGCAAGTCCTGCCTCTTTGCAGTGTTTGGCTTTGCAGTGTCCAGCACTGATTTAAATCAATGTGTCAAAAGCCAATGTCCTATGTGGCCATAAAAATTGCACGGTTAGTGTACCTCTGAAACATATCCCACAGTCCCAGGCTTTACGTGGGTGGTCCAAAACTGAAGAAAATACAGATGAGAGATGGACCTCAGCCTTTCATTATTTCAATGTCTTTGGAGGCAGTCTTATTATGAAAACATGAATTAATCTAATTGAATAAAAGAGAAGAACAGCTTAGGTCAAGATACAGTGTTCAGAAAGGTGAATAATATATGGAGGGCAAGGTAGCATTCTGAGAAAGATGGTCTGTTATGGTATATGTTAAAGAAGTGGTATAGGGTAGAGGCAGTTTACAAAAATTTAACATAGCCCTCTCTGTGTGTTGGTAACACATATGGGACACAAAATGCCCCCATTTCTGTGATATTTGGAATAGTTTATCCCTTTCTTGCTCTACCTGAATGCGCTAAAATATATGCACAGTGACTTCCGGCAACTGAACTACACAAGTACCCATGAGTGTGATGCCAAAACTTCAAATGTCGAATTCGGAACAAGACTGAGCTTATTTCAGTCATTGTAGATCAATGTTCCTGGTCTAAATTAGTCAGCTGCCTGTTATGCAAGATCATCCTCCCTGCTAGTCATTCTCACAGGGTATTTACAGAACACTACATAGGAATGGTGAGAATCTGAGTGAAGGTACTACCAGGAGGAGGCTACTTAAAAAAGAATATACCGCATACATTTTCAGGCAGACATTGAAGTAGACATTTCTATAAAGTATTTGCTTTTTCCCATTGCATTATATATGCACACATGCATACATATATACATACCTGCACACACCATGTGTTCATGTCATTACAGGTAATGTGGGGAAGCAGGCATACAAAAATATGTTTTAAAAAGTCTTCCTAGAGAATGAAATAATTTTGTAACTTCTGGATAGCACAGGCTTATTTGGAAATAGCTTTCAAAATGCAGCCTTTGGAGAAAAGTATTTCAGAAATCAAAGTGATTCTCTCAAAGCTTATTTTCCATGACTGCATTTACTGCAGTAGTAGGAAGAAGGAAGAGAAAGCAGGGAAATTTTGTTTTATCTCATCCCAGTGGATTAAAATCTTTCCTTTTCTGGATGTTTGATTCAGTGTCCTGAACAAGTTGTAAAATACCTTTTTAAAAAGATCACAATCAAATGCACACAAGATATTTCAGCACAATGATCTGTTGCTCTTCTCCTTCCTTTCCATCTTACACTATCATTTCCTTACCCATGCTGGTTTGGGGTTGAAATATAGTTTCACCTGTGTGAGATAATTCCTGCCTGCTTAGCTGATGCTAAAAGACACCTTTTTGGAAAAAAAACCAAAAACAACAGAACAAGTGAAGTGAACAAAAGGTGGACTAGGTCAAAAAAATCTCACTGAATAGCCTTTTGCTGCTTGCATCATATGACAGTATTGCTCTGCGTGCAGAGTTATCTCAATCACTGTTCTAACAATACACTCATAAAGAAACAAGGGAGAAGAAGTCAAGTAATGTTCTGCTTTTTAATTACTGTTCTTACAGGATGTTTTCTTTTCTATTTCTTAAGAAATATAGTACATGAATTAGAAGAAGTTTAATTCATTTTAGTAACACAGAATACAACCTGAACTGCACTGATTCAGAGTCCATCTTATTTGCTAAAGCACGGGATGGAGAACTGGAATTGTTGAACCAAGCCAAGAGTTAGGCTACTTTTGTTTGATAAATAGCATTTTTTCAATAGCACTCGTCCAAAAATGCAGGAGCTTCAGCAAAGACCGCCAAACTCAAATGGATTGTCTGATGCTTTGGCACAACTTGAGATAATGCTGAAAGCAAGTGCAGCCAAATTAATACTTGCATTCAGTTAAAATGAAATGGACTATAATATAAATAGATCAAAATTGGGCCCATATCCTGCAATTCACTATGCAGGCAGACTGTCAAGTGCAGAATCAGCACTTTAGTGAGCAGAAATCTAATGAGGAAAAGCTCTGAAACGCTGGAAAGAATTGTTAGAAGAAAAACTATTTAAATCCTCCACATAACCAGAAGTATTTGCTAAATACCACAGACATCGATAAACGATTTAAGAGCAATTACTTTGAGCCTGTAAATGATTCTTTAAATGTAGTGAAAAGAATTTCATGCAACAATGTGTCAATCCGATTTAGAAAAAACTCTAAAAAAACCCTAGTGACTATGTTTATCCACAGCAAAGCAAGTGTACAATCAATATTAACCAGTCCAAGAAGCAGTGCACTTCCTGGGCACAACGCAACTGACAGAGATTTTGGAAGAAGACTAAAGAGAGAAGGAGTGAAAGGTTAAACATACAAATTCTACAAAACAAGAAGTCTTTAAATGTTGGGCTTTTTGAGAATTGCAGCCTACAGTGCAGTTCCTCTGCTTCATGTTTATGCTGAATTCAAAATAAATAAATAGAAGGAGTTTGATATTCTTAAAGAACCAGTTTTATAGAGAATTCTATTTACATTAACATGATAGATTACATCATGTTATATAAATAAAATCTTATACTGTGACACAAGCATCTGCTAGGAAAGTCAGAAATTCGATAGAAAAAAATGCTGTGAAAAATCTGCAAACCTGAACACCAAGGAGAAAAATCAAACAAAGGAAACAGAACACGTTTCTAGACATTTTATGGATAAAAATATGTACAAATAATAAAGGAACAACACCACCAACAACAGAAAGCCTTACCATGATGTTTGCACAACTGTGTGTCTGTAGCCCATGCTATAAATGTGGATACCTTCTATTCCCATCATCTCAGCCCCTCTAGTGGTCAGTACCTGAAGATCTTGCCATCAGGAGGGACAAGATCTATCCATATGTACCATTTGCTGCTCCTCCTGTATCTTGTCAGATATTTTTTTCTTAAATGTGTAATTTTTTCTGCAGATATAACTTGTCACATTTTATTAGCATTTTTTGTCAGTGCTGCTGCCACTTGCATACATTTAATTGCTAAGCAACAAAGAGTAAGCTCTGCACAGCACATTTGATTACTGCATTCCCTGTGCCATGCATTGTTACTAATGCACTTACATAATATGAAATACGGGNTCTGTTTCCATAGCATCTAGAAGCCTCAATCTGAAATCAGCCTCCATCATGCCAGCCACCAGGCAGAGAGCTAACAGCTGACGATGAGGGGAAGCAGACTGATACAAAGTGGATAAAAGTTAAAAGCAGAGCTGAGTTTCAGCGTTTGCATAGAAGAATGGGCTAAATCTAAAGCTTAGAGGTGACTACCCACCTAAAGCTAGATAGTCCTGATTCTGATTCTCAGACGTTAGAGAACTATCCCTGTGGCCAAAATACTTGAAGCATTTGTAAGTGTGGTGGCCTCAAGGTGGAAAGCAGTAACACTTCAAAAGTTTATAAGTTTGAAAGAAATACCTCTGTACTGTATCAAGAAAGAATCTCTCTTCCCTTTTCTCTATAAGGTGTAGAAAAACCAGGGCAGGCATTATTTTTTCAACAAAAATTACACTTCACTTTCTACTATTCACATCCAAATGTACATTTCCCCCTGTAAATGAAGAGTGTTGTCTCCAAAATCTGACTCTGGCATGACCAAGGATTACTAGAGTTTATCACACTGCAACTTCATCTTTCATTTGTTGAAGAACAGGTCTGTTTACCAAAGAGTTCTCTTTACTCCTGAAATGTAAAAGGACAGTGATCCATACGTGCTCTTGGTATGGTTACTAGCCATTATGCAGTCAGCACTGCAATTCTAAGTAGTGTCTTATCTGCAATGTTCAGTGGGAAGAGCAGCTTGAAAAATGAAGCCATTGTTGTGTAGGTGTACAAATTTGCACAACCACATACAAGTATTTTTATTTCTGCAGTTAGATGGGAATTCAGGTATGGGGCCTGACTCTCTCTGGGTTCGTCTGGCATTTCCCAAGTAGCCCAAATGGAGCAAAGAACCAGATGGGGAGACCTGGTAGAATCTTCCCAAACTTTATTTCAGGATACTATATATCAAGAATATACTTTAAGACAGGTCTTTTAGCCCCAAGGGTCAAGAGGAGTACTAGGAAAAGAGGTAGCTGCTATTGAATCATGAACAGTCATGGACACAGTCCTGCCGAGCAGCGTTAGTATTTCCTCTGGGTTCCAGTATTTTTACAATGAAACTGAAATCTGCTAAGAGGAAATGTGTCCTGTCTCTTTTGGAGGGCCTGAAACAAGGGCTGTAGTTGTGTTGTGGGCACAATGTCCTTTATACTCCCATGAGAAGGCCAAGCAGAATTCTTCTAAATGAACCACAGCAGGAGCCCACAAAGAACATTATCAAATTCCTAAACTAATTCATTATATCAGTGATTAATCATACAAAATGCTTCTGCATTAAGCTACTCAAAACATTAATTACTTAACTCCCAAAATATCTTAGTGAGTATTTTCTTTTATTGCTGTTTCATAAGAGGGAAGATGGATGCTTGGAGAGGCCACACATTTCCAAGAACTACAGAGTCAAATCCTATATCCAGATCCAGAAGAGATGCCAGAGAACCAGCTGCCAATTGGGATACCCTGCTCCTGCCTCCTGGGTGACTTTGGATCAATTGAGTACAGAACTGAAGTAGAGATTTGTGAGATAAATACAGAAGAAAATGACAGACTTTCTAGCTATTAGGAAGAGCTCAGTGATTTTATTATGACCCAGAGTCCTACAGGTCCTCAGACTAAGGATTCCATAGAACGTAGCACAGGAAACAAGTCTCACATCACTAACTTTTAAGAGAGAAACTTTATACACTCACCAAATGAGGTAAATTAATGGCATATTACATTATGCTTGTGTGCTGGTACCAGTAAGCACTTAACCTTTTTCCTACCATTTAACTTCCTAGCATTCAAAAACTACTAAATGAATAGGTGTGCTTCTACATTTCCTAACACATAGCTCATTTCTGAATCCTCACATTGAACATTAATAGTTTATTTTGCTTAGCTCAGGACAACA
Source organism: Sclerurus mexicanus (assembly GCA_013396755.1). NCBI lineage: Eukaryota > Metazoa > Chordata > Aves > Passeriformes > Furnariidae > Sclerurus > Sclerurus mexicanus. The sequence goes on from VWZF01001225.1 coordinate 96,502, forward strand.
GAATGGCCTTGTTTGATGGGATTTTCTCTAAGCTTTGGTCTGAACACCAAATACATCTGGGCCTAGCATAGCCTTCTTGAATTCACTGATACAAACTCATAAAACTTTCAGTGTTCAACTCTTAGTGATGAGTCCAGCAGGAGTATGAAGCATTAGGTACACAACATGATCTCTGAACTTGAGCTTCAGTGACAATGGGCAAAATAGCCAACAGGGAGGGAAAATAAAGGTTACATATGACCATCTTACACACTTTACAACACAGAGTTCTGATAAATGCTTTGTTATTACCACATTTTTATAATTGCCATTTCATGCCTTCAAAGAAAAATTATAGTCATAATCTGTTTGGCTTAAAAGAGTTCAAGGGGAAAGTTACAGATTACATGTAAGTACACAGGCCTTAATAACAGGCTTGTACTTAATAACTTCTTTAACTTTTGGTCAGTTCTGAATTGGTCAGAGAGCTGGACTGGATGATCATTCTATATCGCTTCCAATAATCCCTGGAGTAATCTCTTCTTCTATTCCATTCTGTAGTGTTGGTCAAAGCAGCCACAGACCCCAGGGCAGGCAGGGTGCTGCCTGGTCCAGCTGGGGGCTCTGCATCTGCAGCAGCTGTGGACTAATGGGAATAGAAACAGGATTTTTTTTCCCTATAGACCTCCATTAAAGAGCACACCTACTTACAATAATAATGAAAGGGATATTAAACCTGCACTTTGCAGGCTCTTAGCACTCTGTTATTCAAAAGAGCACTCACAGCAGCAGCCTCTGTTCATACTTCCCAAATCATGACGATTAATGGGGTCATTCTTCTAAATGAGGTGGCAAAACAAGACTTACTGGGCTCAGAAAACATTCTTTTTTTTTTTTTCTGAAAATAATAAAATTCGATAGATGTCTCTCTACTATAAATGTATTTTTCAGGGACTGGATCCATCTTGCACAGACCACCAGAAAAAGGATAATCGTCAGTCAGTACTAAGCTAAATATATACATATACCTAACTCAAAACAACTTCAAAGATGTGTCACAGAAGTCTAAGTCCAAACCAAATAGAATTTTGGGTTAAAAAGACTTTTTAAAAGGGGGCGTGTCTGTAAAAGGCTAAAAGATTATTTCTCAGCTCAGGAAACAAAGCTGATACTTTGGTTACTTTTTTCCTTTGCAGACAGATCATTCAAAATAAACCAAAATGAAACATTCAGTGAGAACATAGGAAGTACCCAATGGGGTTCTTTCTCAGTTGCAGTGCTTTAGGCATACTTTATATCAATAGCTTCCACATTTTTTCTGAGCTATTACTTTCACTTCTTGTATATCCACCATTTTTGTATGGTATGTCTTTAACCCAATCGGTTAACATGTGTAATTAGTGTGCCACCACTGTGGGGAGAGAATTTTATCCAGCAACCAAAGAAGGAGCTGAACACTAGCTGTGAATGTTATTGTTGTAATATTAATAATTTAAGCCATCTATGAAACAGTTTTCTAGGGATGGGCATGAGGGAGCGGAACATTATAGGGCTTTTTGTAATTGAATACCTGAGTGATTAACAGTAGAGCATATCTTCAAGCACTTGTCTCCAAATCAATGCTTCCTTGCTTGTAAGGTAGAGGCAGGGAATATTTTATTCACAGTATTTCAGAAATGGCTAAACACAGCTCAAATGACAAAACTTTTAGAATATGTACTTTACTTAAGCTTTGAACCTCCTAGCATCTGGTACGATTTACGTATCAGAGAAAAAGAGATCTTCATTTCCTGAAGTAGTGAGGTGTAGTCAATCCCTATTGTATTCTAAAATTTGGTCCCATAATAGTAACTGAAAAATCCTTCTCAGCTCCAAACATTTCCATCAGTTCAAAGGGGGTGGAAGTGCAGGGACATCCCACACAATCAGCATCAATAAGGTAAGGGTGAGGGGACACCAGTAAAGTTCTAGGAATTATTCAAATCTTAGAGTAGTATCTGTCTGCATAGAGGCAACAAGTATTTGATGAAATTTTATTGTTCTATAGAAAGTGCTTTGCGACATATGTCAGTGAAAGAGATTGTTGTCTGCTGGCTTCATTTGCTCATGGCAACAAGAACAAACAACAAAACAGAAAAATACTAATTTTCAGCAATCTTTATTGAGACAGCTGTATTTGCATACCCAGGATCAAACTGAAAGACTCTCATATACATTTCCCAGAGGAAAAAAGGGAAGATACAAATGTTGTCTGGTTTGAATGTAGAACTCTACCTACTCTCCATAGCTGTTGCCATCTACCAGCTCTTACATCCATGTCAGACCTTTGGTAAGTTTGCTTATGTCTTTATTTAGTCCAAATTATTTCTACAGGGGATAAAAGCCAGGAGACCTGTTGAAGAAAAAAATAGTAACTTTAAACTTTCAGATACTGAAGATCAGACTGATTTTCTTCAGAAAGAATACTTGCTAGGCTGAAGAAGGCCATCACTCTCTTTGTAAAATAATGAAGGCATGGGATGAGGTGTCATCTGATTTCCTGATTATATTAAAAGTGGGAATAGCCATTTACTGTCTAACATGAAAAAAAACAACCAGTGATGTTCTACTGGCATGCAAAAAAGCATATCTGAAGTAGTGCTGTATTAAGTACAACAGAACATTAATTACAGAAGAATTAGGCAACCTGCTGCCCCTCACCAGCACTGGTAAACACCAAGTGTTTTCACAAATGGAACAATAGCATCCATTATGTTGTCTCAGAATACGTATGCTTCATAATTAACATTATTAGAAGAGGAAAAGTCTGTTCTGTAAAAGCAGAGCAGTTAAGTGACGTTCATAATCTCTACCATGCAGTCCATTAACCTCAGAAATTTTAAGTAGCTTCATAGTCATCCATGGCATTTCAGATTTCTCACAGCTTCAAATCTGTGGGCAGCTTCACAAGCTTTTTGCAAAGTTTCTCATGACTAGGACATCTGTAAAATTCCCTCCAGACCTTTCTTCAATTCATCTCATGTTAAGCACTCAGTAATTGACATATCTGAATAAGGATAAAGGTACATCTTTAAAAACATGCCCTACTGAACACAATATCTTTTTTAAAGAACACTTATTGGCAATTTTAGGTGCTCTAATATATTAAAAGCATATTGTTTCTTAATCTTACCTTTTTTTTTTCACATTTCAATGTGAGTTTTTGATGAGCAGTGTTCCCAGATGAGTCTCATAGTGAGAAGCCAAAATAATCATATATCTATCTTCTGCTTTTTATGAACTAATCCACCATTCAACATAGGTGTCTTCACTATTTAGCTCAAAAATTTTTTATATTTTAGAGTCAGATGAAAAAGTGCAACACTGCCTGACGTGTTGCTTAGAGACAACTGATAAATTTTCTTCCTGAATGTGTACTCAGGAAATATGAAAGGGTAGAACCGGAATGCTAAATTTTGGCATAGTGTTTTTTTTATTAATTTCCTTAGTCCACAGAAGAAAGAAATTGGTGCACCTTTGTTAATTCTGATCTCATGATAATTGCTCTTCTTTTCCTACAAGGAATTGATTCAGATTTCATCATCAAAATTGAACCTCAACCACAATAACATCTTTAAGTTACCCCTCAGAATGTACTCATAGTCCCGTCTCCTTGACCTAGATACTTTTGTATTTCTGATACAGGCAAGTGAGATAGGCCTAGCTGAAGAAACATGTAAGGATAATGTTAAAGGAATTCAGAGAACAGCATGCACGGAAGAGGATGTAATCTCTTCCTTTCTGGCTGGCAGCACTAAATAATGTTGCAGTACATAATGTAATATAATGCGAAAAAGATTTTTAGATCCTCAGAGCATACTAAAGTCTGAAAAAGAGATACAAAATATACTGGATCTTATACCCCAGGGCATCCATGCAATTACTTTAGTACTAGAGGAGAAGCAGCAATATATGTACCTTCTCAGAAGTCAAATCCTACCTCTCCAACATGCAATTCACCTTGTGGGATGCAGAATCTAGACACGGAGCCTTCAAACGGCACATGGGTGGACAGCTTTAGCTGCTCTGGATTATCCATAAGAAGACTCATATCTGAGCTGGTTTAGGGGTGTGAGTCTAAGGCTTCAAATTCCAGGATTCTTATAGACTACATGTGTTTGTAGTTTCATAAACAGGGAGGAAAAAACCCCAAACAAACAGATTTTTCATCTGAATACGCAGGAAACACAGTTACTTAAATCATGATTGTACTACACAATTAAATTTGCTAAATTGAAAACTAAATTTTCAGTGTCTCATTGGTATCAGGCTAGTTCTCATTTACCAACCCCTGGTGTCCACAGACAGGTCACAATCACACAGAACAGCGTAGTGTATTTCAACACCGTTATGCCACGCCAAACCCCGCTATGCCAGCATGAAACTAATTTTGGCAGTTTTACTACTCTATGTATTGGCCCTAGTTTAAGCACACTTTTTGACAGCAGTATCTGAAGTCTCCAGGGATTTCCAGGAAAGGCTCTCTAGAAGCTGATGGGGCCGCCGTGTCCCCAGCAGTGCAGCAGAGCCCATCAAGCCCTGCAGAAGGCCAGGAGACAGCTGCAGCACCCCCTCCGCTTCCTGCAGCTCCCACAGGCGCCTCAGCTCCGCTCCCGCAGCCCACGGGGACGCTCTGAGTCACAACTCGCAATGTAAAACCTCCATCTGCATGAGGGTTCCTTCTCTGCAAGCAATGGGAGATGGTACCCTGACTAGGGAAAAAATAAGCCAAAATGTGTCATTCATCTGAGGAATGCTGTGTCCCACATCCTCAGTCAGCTCCATGATTAATTTAAACTTGTCCAAATGGATGGTAGAAATTCATATTTGCTTGACATGCAAGAGATAATACTTCAGTTTAAAGACAAATAATACATATAAAAGGCTTTTTTTGTATTTTTGACGTATACCAGTGCTGTCTATGAGTCACCTTTTTTTTTTTCCAAAGAGAACTAGAGAACTGTTAACTAACCAAACACTAAGTGCATGTTTGATAAAACAGAATATCCAAATTTATAAGATACACTTTCTAAAGGTCATATTCTGTAATATCACACTGATCGCCACCTGATTAAATTGCCTACTGCTCCAAATTTAATGAGAGACTGGAAAGTCTCAATGGTACTTGGGACAGACGATTCTTTATAGAGAGAAAGTGAGTGGGTAGTTAGTTGAAGCACAGAAGAATGCTTATTAGTGTGGAGGTGGAAGAAGTCCTTTTCGAGAAAAACAATTGAAGACTATTCTATTTGGAAAACATTGACTTTTTATTTGTGCTACTTCACTGGAGTCCTGGATACAGTATAAATTCCATAACGGGGGGGGGCGGGGGGAGAACAAAAAAATCCAACAACCAATAATCCAGCAGTCTCTCTGCTGCCTGCAATTGCACACTGTATAGTAAATTTATTTATTTCACATTTTTCAGTATAAAAATTACCATTATTTTCAGGAACTCTCTAAGTGATTTGTGTCTTGCTCTGTTTTTCTTAAAAGTAAAAAGTTTTTTACTCCAAACAAAGCCATTGTAAGGAAATTCAAGTACACAGAAAGATATAAAGACAGTTACAACTATCTGATTGAAAATTACAGAACTACATTAGGAAATAATAATTTCATCTTAATTAATATAAAGTCCCTTAAAGACACTAAGTAATTTTTATGCTCTTGCAATAAGATTATCAAAATGTTTGATTGGGGATTTGAAAAGGCACTAAAATAAACTGCTGTTAAATATGTGGCTCAGATGCTCAATATGAACACAATGATAAAGGGACAGTTCTTATAAAAATTACTCTTTTTAAAAATCATAATCAGATCTTTTTCTGCCTAAAAGATAGAGTCCATTTCAAATAAGTATTATTGGAAAGGAAATCACATGAACTGCATTATAGAAAAGATCAAGCAAGGCAATTGCAATAGACACTCTGGGTTCATAATCAACAGAATTACTATTTTTATGTTTTTAAGCCTGCAATTCCATCTTGATAGTCATAATTTACTCTGACTACAAAATACATATCAGAATTCCAGACTGACTTTTTTTTAAGTTATAATGTGCCATGAAAGCAATATTTAAGAGCGTTTAAAAAAACAAAAAAAAACAAACAAAAAATACAAACAAAAAAAAAAAGGTGGCACTTAAGATCCTGTTTTGAAAATATAATTGAAAAATGGTAATTCAGTAGTCCTTAACAGAAGGGGAAAAACAGCATAAGAGAAATCTTTTAACTCTGTTTTAATTCTGTGAAATGACTAGTCCAGCTATCAGGACCTATGACAAGTCTGGTATCCTCAGGTCACAGACAGGAGGACTGTACAAGTATCTCAGCAGAAAAGCTCTCCTTCAGAAGCCGTATGTGTTGTTCCTTGTCCATTCTGAGCCAGGAGCATGTCAAAATACAGATGAATTATGGTTCAAGAATGGGGTTAAAATCTGTCCTCAAGCATATGACCGAAGTTTGTTGTTCAGTTGAAAGGCTGACTTGTTTTCTAGTTCCCAATTTTATTTTCTTTTACAGCAGGTGTTTTATTTAGAGTCATATCTGGCAGGGTGAAAAGGACAGACATCAACTGCTTATTCTTCAGACTTGTATAAAATGTCTAACAGAGTACTGTGAGAGTGATAAAATGTGCAAAACAAACAGCAAACTCAAGCTATAAGCAGCAACATGAGCAACCTGGCCACTCTTGCAAAGAGCAAGGAGAAATGAACTTCAGCAAAAAGTTACTTCCTTTCTTAAGAGAAAGCAAATGTTGGTTCAGGCAATTCCCACCAGGTCTATTATTATTTGCAGACATCACTCTTGGCTCTTGCTCAAGGAGAATAGGAGGAGGGGGAGAGCTCCAACAACTTTCAGAAGAGAAGAGGCGTAACTCTTCACAGCACATTCTTGGGTTCAATGAGAAGGGACTTAATTGCTAATTATGACTTATTAGTGCTATTGCATTATAAGTTATCACAGAAGGGGTTTGGGTTAGAAAGCACGTTCTTGTTTTGAAAATCTTCTGTCTCACCTTTCCCTGAAGAGACTGAAGTCCTTTTGCCTATAGCATAAATCAAAAGTAGCTTCTTCTAGACAAATGGTATTAGCCTACCTCCACAGACTTAGAGAAGACACTCCAGTTCCTGGCAAGAGGTCTTCTCTGTCCTTACACTGAGCAGTTTCTCAGAGGAAGGCTACCCTTGCACCAGCTCTTCCCCCCACAACCCCTCATGTCCTGTGGTAGGTACAGGAGACACAGCAGAACAAGATCTGCCAGGTGAGAGGTTCACAGTTAGCAAAATCTGCATGGAAACCTTATCCATCAATAATTCAAGTCAACCCTTCAGCTCTTCTAACTTCAGAAAGGGTCACATAGCACTTATTCCCTTGCCAGCCTCAAGTGCACATGCCTGGAGGTCAGGTGGTGGAATGGCACCAACTCGGGGCTTAATCTGATGCTTGGAACATGTCATAACTTTACTCCAATGAAAAGGAAGCACACTACATTAAATATCCCTCTATTTTACCTTATGCCTGTGCCATGTGGTGGGATTTTTTTACCTGCCTGAATGTGTCTATGTAATTATGACTGAACTCTATTCTGAGATAGAAGTTTGTAGAGGTGTCTCCTACATCCCCTCAACCATGGGACAGTGAGGAGCATCACTGCTTTTTCTCTCTGAGTTTTCTCTCACTTTCCAGTCTCCGAGGAAAAATAAGAACCTACCAATGTTTCTGCTCTAACTGAATTGTCAAGCCTATGTTTACCAAATGGTTTACAATTCTGGAAGGAGAAGGGAAGGAAAAATAAGGAAAAAAAAGAGAGAGAAATTGTAAAAGCTAGCTTAAATGCTTGAGCCATGATTTTTCTAGGACTGTTTCTATTGCCCATATTCCAGTGGCATTATAAGACCACCTTTTAATGATCAAGTCTGCAAATGCTGCTTTGGAGGAAGACAACCCTGGACAGAACACAGAGAGGAGAGGAGCAGGAAAGAGCAAGAGAGTAACATTTACTAAACTAGACAGTGGTTATTAATTTCACCTCTAAAGAGAAAGCATATTTTATTATTCACTCTGTCTAAATTCTGTTCTGTAAGCCTAGTTCTTTCATACACTGAAGACTGCATTGCTGAAGTACTAAGTGAATGTAAATAACATTGACATGCAACTCATAGTTCCTATGTCACAAAGCTTAAGAATGCCAAGTAGATAAATCCAAACAAATCTAATTTCATATTTTCTGATAGAGAGACTCAGGAATAATAAAGCATGACAATATAATAGTGGGGAAAAAAAAAAAAAAAAGAAGAAATCCCTGCATCATGCTGGGGTTCATTTTGTTCTCTGAGAGGTACACGTTGCCATTAATTGTGCAGGCTATATACTAAACATGAACATTTAGTCATGGAAATCACTGTCAGTTAATTGATAACTGTCAAGAATCACAGCACTTGCTTCTTTTTGGTTCACTTTAACAAAACTGAATATTAATGCACAACAAAAATAGTAATCTTTGCATGGAAAACTTATGTGTTTCACTGAAGACACCCCCACTTCCTCCTACCAAACAGCTGTGTACAATAGTATATTTCAAAAAATTTTCTTTAATGCTAGAACACCAAAGAATGGCTGAGGTAAAAGGAAGTCTTTTTGTCAAATGCCTTGTTTGGTGAAGACACTTGAATGTATTTTTATCTTATTTACAAATTTAAAAGCTGGTATCATATTATGTAACTTCTTCCAGGCCAGAAGTATTTTACAATAAAGCTATGATCTGAATGCACTTTTAAAACATTATTGGCAATTTCCACAGCACCTACTGGTGAAATACATAGAGGCAAGAAAAGAGGTTCGACTTGGAAAATATGAATTATGAATAGACGTGAAAACCTGTTATTAATCACCTATTGACATGTGCAGCTGGAGCAGTGACACATTGAGAAGTATTCTTCCAGTCCAGAACAGGAATAATAAATCTCCAAATAGATAAATAAGCTAAGAACAATCGCTTACACTATCTATCTTGTGGCTAGTTGGTGCATCGAATAAAGTATGTTGTATCTTGCTATATGCAAGGACATGGTCTGAAACACAAGGCTTTTGATAGTTCTGCTATTGAGAAAACTTGTATGATGGGGATATCTCTTGCCTGGATGCCATAAGTTTAAGCCCACAAGCTCATGCTAATGTCTTGATTCATTTAAGCCTGTAGGGAGTTTGTACAAAATGACATCAGCCAGTTCAGGGCAGTTTGACCCATTTTTACTAATAAGGTATTTTTGGTGATCAACATTTTCCTTTACATTGTATACTGGGCCTTGTCTTGGCTAATTTGCACTATCCTGAGTGTGTACATACTGCTTACCCATCTAGCACTAACTTAGGTTTCCACTAGGAAGCTGAAGAAGCCATTTCCTTACTGAAGGACAGTGGAGCTGTGGCTAACAGCTGAAAGAAATGGCATTGCACTGGAGCTTTAGATACAAGACAATCATCATTTTTCCATACAGAAATAAAGAAAACAAACAGGATTTTCTGACTACTGACCAGAAAAAGTATTCGTTCCCAAGGCTTTACTTCAAGGAAAAGGTGGCTGAAAGCAGTGCATTGGTTGCTAAAGCTCTTGCATCATTCAGCACTGGCAGAGTCATTGGACCACCACCATGAACTTATCAGATTTCTGGAAGGGGAATCACAGTGATCCAAACTTCTCCCCTCAATGCAGGTAGCAGCCAGGATCTCCTACCAAGCACTGCCCAAGATGACGCAGAAGTTAGGTCAAGTTGCAGCTTGCACCTGGCACTAACATACAGCAGTAAGAAGGGGCAGAGATGAGAAAAGGAGAGAGTAGAGGGAATCTGCCAAGTATTTGTGAAGAAAAGAGAAAATATGTTCCCCGTGGACTGGACACAAATGGGACAATGTTCTCTGTTGTTAGCCAGTAAACAGATAGAGGCTGCACAGATAAATGCAAGAAAGAAGAGCCTGTTGGAGATACTTGTTCATCTGACAATTGCACAGGCAAGGGGAAAACTTGAGACAAGAACGACTACTAAAATGAAGCTGTAGGTTTCTTCACACAGACTTGTCTCCTACTGGTATTCCCCAGAGCCCAGTGTTGGGGCCAGCTCTTTTTAATATCTTTATCATTGAACTGGATGAGGGGATTAAGTGCAGCCTCAGTTTGCAGATCACACCAACTGGGTGAAGGGTAGGAGGATTCTGGACAGGTTGGATTGATGGGCAAAGGCCAATTGTTTAAGGTTCAATGAGAAGTGCCATGTCTTGCTCCTGGGTCCCAACAACCCCAGGCAGTGCTACAGGCTGGGGGGAGAGTGACTGGAAAGCTGCCTGGTGGAAAAGGACCTGGGAGAGCTGGTTGACATGGCTGAACATGAGCCAGCACTGTGTGCAGGTGGCCAAGAAAGTCAATGGCATCCTGACTCGTGTCAGAAATAGTGTGTCCAACAGGACTAGAGAAGTGATCATCCCGCTGAACTCAGCACTGGTGTAGCCAAACCTGGAATCCTGTGTCCAGTTCTGGGCTCCTCACGACAAGAAAGACATTGAGGCGCTGGAGCGTGTCTAGAGAAGGGCAACAATGCTGGTGAAGGGTCTGGAGCACAAGTCTGATGAGGGGCAGCTGAGGGAGCTGGGGGTGTTTAGTTCAGAGAAAAGGAGGCTCAAAGGAGACCATATCACTCTTTACAACTACCTGAAGGGAGAGTATAGTGTGGTGGAGGTCAGCCTCCTCTCCCAAGTAACAAGCAATAAAATGAGAGGAAATGGCCTCAAGTTGCACTAGGGAAGGTTTATATTGGATATTAGAAAAAATTTCCTCACCAAAAAGGTTGACAAACATTGGAACAGACTGCCCAGGGAAGTGATGAAGTCATCATCCCTGGAGATATTTAAGAGATGTGCAGATGTGGTGCATAGGGTCATGGTTTAGTGGTGGGCTTGGCAGTGGTGGGTTAACGTCTGGTCTTGATGATCTTAGAGGTCTTTTCCAAACAAAATGATTCAGTGATTCTATTTTATAAGGGAAGCACTGTTTGAACAAGTAGGCATGAAAAATGATTTCTCCTTATTTTAGGACTAAGGTTTCCAAGCATGCTCATCAAATATCATTAAAGGGCGCATTTTTGTTTTCAGGAACAAGAGTCAGAATAGATATTTTAGGTTAAATATATAGATTACTGGCCTCTGGTGAGAATGGTGGGAGAAACTGAGCTACAGCTAAACATCAAATTCCCAGTCGCTAAAGTCGATTTAACAACCTGGTTTTCAAGATGCTGAATTCAGTCAGTTATATATAATTTTCCAATGCTGGATGTTCACTTTAACTGAGTATAGCTATGCTAATTATAACCTCACTGTACTTTTGCTCTCCATAGGGCTCCTATTTTGCAATGGGCCACATTTTAACTAACAAGAATGCTTTTTTCTGCACCACTGACACCCATCCAGACCTTATTGCAGAGGTTTCCTCCAGTCCAGCTGTGTACATATATAGCAAATGGATGCAAATGGGTAAAGTAGCTGCAGCTCTAAGAGAACTGAAAGTAAAACTTCAGCCTCTCTTGCTCACAGACTGCACCCTTTCTTTCTTTCAACTTTCAGAGCATTGTGAACACTGGAATTAATGTTTGCTGCCTCTGCTTTTTTCCTTTTTTCTAAAATCACACTACAATAAAATTGAGACTTCTCTACATGTCTCCACAAAAATCACATGATGAGAGATACTTAAATCAATTGACAAAACTAAAGTAAGAATATGAAAATGTCTTCTCCCTCAATCTTCAAGTTTACACTGAACGAAATTTTCTTTTGGTATTTTCCATACATGGACTGGGCTTTTGGGCATAGATCTAACAGGACAGATTAAAAGTTAATTAGTTCCATTCACCTTGTGATATTCAAAATTAAGGTGCTGTCATGAAAAATGTGTATGGGACCTTAACTGAAATAACAATAAGCCCTTTTTATTTCTATTCCTAGGTAATAACAGAAAAATAATACTACAGACAAGAAAAAATTCTTATTAACATTTAATTGGAAGATTTTGTACATTTGACAGAAATTCGAGAAACTTATTTCCTGTTTGTATCTTAATTCAAAATAATAACCTAATTCATATCTGTGAATGGCAATCTACATTTATGTAAATTGCAATCAAGAGAAAACAGTTTATACACTGAAAAGCTAAAATGCTGTAGGAAAAATCCCTGCTGCACACAAAAGTTTCTTACTCTATAGCTTTGTATTTAAGGTAAAAAACATTGGCCATAGGTGGTCTTGGAGTTATTCTACAGTTTCCTCTGTGTCAAAAAGATGGGCACTGAACTGCTCAATGAGCATATAAAAACAGTTCAACTAACCCAAATGTCAGTGGCCTGGGTGACAGGGTTATAAGCTTCCTTCCTGCAGCAACAAATCTATGATTGGAAAAATTACAGACTTCTCAGTTCCTGCAAATGTTCCCAGCTTTATGCAATTTTGCCATTTTCCTTAAAATACAGAGGCAGTTTCATATAGCCCCACTATAAAATGTACATTTCTGGTTTTATTGTGTTAAATTAAGTATTTTAATTAACTGATTTAATTAATTCAATTACTTCATTTGGCAGAAACTGAGTACAAGCTGGCAGAATTTGTCATCTCTGGAAGACACACAGGAGCAACAACTAGGCATGGGACACCCCTGCCTTGGCAGGACAGCAGCAGGATCTAACCCTACCCTTTCCCAGTACTGCTAGTCCATCCTCAGCTGTTCTCACGGCTACTGCCAGTGCATTACTAGTGTGACTTTCTAACATTTAAGTAAAACTCTCCCAAGAGCACTGTACATATTTTTCATCAGAACACAAAATGTGCATGATTCAGTATCCATGCCCTTTTCAAATCCCAAGTTCCCACCAGTCCCAGCAGAGGCACTATCCCTGTGCCAAGATGATGCTAAGAACACATAAAAAGTGGTTGACTGAAGAAAATGGCCAAAAATCAGTACAGAAATTATAGTTTTAACAGTTACCAATTGAAGAAGACCTTTACAGCCTCTCCTCTCCAACAGAGTAGGTCTCTGTCAGCTCCGTTTGCTTTTTTAAACGTCAAGAACAAAGACTGCTTTGCAAACATGAAGACCTCAGATGTGTGTGTGATCACTGTGAAGAAAAAATAGCTCAGGGCATATGAGCTTCTTGTTCATATATTGAGTTTTGTTGAGATACTTGAATGCCCATATATGAGCAATGCCCATTATTATTAGTATATGTGTATATGATTACCAAGTTGTTGTGACCTTTCCTTCCAGGCACAAAGTTTTCTACACAGACATACAACTTGTCAAACAGCCTGTCTAGTGCAATGTGAGCATGAAGGCAAGAATATATATCACTTACTGCCTTGACCCGAACCTTTGAAGCCTCATTTTGCCTTGTTTGGCTCAGAGCACTACTTAGAAATGTTTCTCAAAAACAAAGTGTCCTCTTACTAAGAATAGTCAAACTAAAAAACTGTTCAAAGTGTGTCTTGTTTCCAGGGAACACCAGTTTTGACTGCAATGGGAAGTTCAGAGGTGGAAACTCAAACTTCCTCAACAAGGAGTGAAACAGGAGTGGGGAGCCTAAGGAAGAGAGGCAAAGAAGGAAGTAACTAGGACCAAAAAGGAGAACCAGAGCTTAGACAGGTTGAAAATGAGACAGAAGGGATAAACCTGATCTTCATATGAAATTTAGGATACTCAGCATTATTCTTACTTTCACAGCAAGAGCCTCTGAATTCAGCTCAAAGACAGAGCTGGGCCACAGGCCATACACAACCTACCCCAATACCCCTGTTCTGTACAGAAAGGTCCGTGCCACATGAACACCAGTAAATCAAATTCCCCAAGGAACATTCACTTACTGTGAGGGCAACATGCACAGCCTGTCCACACAACTCTGGACAATTCTACACAACTCCACACAATTCTATTTCATCCAAAATAGAGTGTCTGCATCCAAGAAGCTGCTGATGTGTCCTGTCCTTATCCTCAGCTACCACTCGTCCATGACTAGCAATTGCCTGAGACACAGATCACTTTAGCCCCAAGCAAAAATTGTGGAGGAAAACCCCTCCATGTATAGTTTAAACTGTTAAAATCTGTGGATTGGAAAATAACAATATCTCTGTATCTGTGGACAATATTAGGATCTGTGCACTGCATGATTTTGTTTGCCAGTACAAATGTAGCTTAGGTCCTTATTTGCAGCCTGGTTGAAAACATACCTGTCACTTCTAATTTAAAAGGGTGAAAAAAAGGAAAGGAGATTGGGAAAGGAAACAGGAAAGGAATATAAAGGAAAGATAAAAGAAAAGCTCAGAGAAGCAATCTGAAAAACAAATCAACACAAAATCTTTGTAAAAATGACATTAAATCAATGGCCCCTGTGCGCACTCTCAGATGAAGAAGAGCTCAGGCCAAACTACTGTGAGGGACACAAATATCTATCTACTGGCCCTGTAAAAACAAAAATCTTGAAGTTTTGTGGTTCTGGGTAAAACAAAGTACTTTTCCTTTCAGTGTAAACAACATTGTTATTTGGACGCAAATCTGGTTGACATGTCATGAGGAGAAAAAACAGCTCTGGATCTAGTGAAAAAAAAAGTTAACTATTTTCCAATAGATCTCTGTTAATACCTAACACTGCAAATCACCAAGTGCTGAAAGCTGGAACCTCACACAGTACTGCTGAGAGGCAGCTCTGCCACCCCAGCATTTGACCACTTGGTTCTTGTGGCTTAACAATGGGACTTGCAGCTGCACAGCTGGGAATTAAACACATTACAGGAGTGAGTTCTAGTCTGCATTGGTTCTTTGCTCCCCTTCACTATGTGCTCGCACAGATGTTTCCAGGAGTTTAGAGTTTTCATGAGTGGGGGAATATAGGATCCATGAGGCCAGCTCAGGAGCATCTCTCCCCGGGTCAGAATCGATGCAAATCACTCTTGGGACCACATGGTGAGCTCAGGCAGTCAAAGCCCTCAACAGTGCCCTTGTGGAGGCAGCTGCACATGTAACTCTGGCAATGTTAGCCCATGCCTGTGGTGCTGTCAGCAGTACATTTGTAGAAACATTAATAAGAGTAACCAGGAGTTCCAAAAGACCTTTGGGAAGTACCACAGTACAAACAAAAACAATATTTTGATCTCTCTCTTGCTTAATTTCTTACTTCTGGATTCTAATATCACTGCTGAAATAGGATATTATCATAGGCCAGAATTGGTACTATGGGAAATTAGTTTATGACTGAACATGAGTAATTCAAGACATGTCCTGCTTTCAGATATCCCCCCAAAAACATGGATTGCAGCCCCAAGTTGCCCTCCTCTTGCCACACTCAGAGCAAACATACAGAGACACCTCAGGTTTGGTAAGGTTTGGCCCTATTCTCCAAGAGGGCAGTTTCTTACTACTTGTAATGCCTCTGCAGCACAGCTCACAGCAAATTACTGCCTTATCAGGTTTCCAAAATGTTCCCTATCCATCTTACCCATTCTTTTCACCAGCTATCATCAGGAGCTTTACATATTTGAAAGTGTAATCTTCCCTTGCTTATTATTTGGTTTTATTATTATTATACCATTATAATCTCATTATAGCCTCTTCTAGTTTCAATTATTGTATTTATTTTTTTTTCTGAGTCACTGTAATTGCTTTTAATTTTTAATAATATTTAAAATTTTCACTCTCTGAAGCACACATTACCATTTCCAATATAAAATTCAGTTAACAGATTGTCAAGACTTGGTTTTCATTGGTCTTCGACTGATCTTTTTGCCACGCATGATATATGAACCCTGCCTTGCCAATGCCTCCAGCCTACAACAGTAGATTCACTTTTAAACAACAGGCTCATCAGAATATAAGAACTCATAGGAAAATTGATCTTCATATTTGTGTGGAAGAGAAATACTTAACAAAATCCTTAAAGCATAGGAATATTACAAAGTTATTCTCCAATCCATCCAGCTGTGGGAATTACTGGTTTTCTATTCCAGGTGTGATTGGTAAAACTACAATTTTTTGACAGACTGAACTTTTGTGACTGAATGACCATTAAGCTTACAAAACATAATTACATCAGTGAAGTGTAATAAAGTAACTCACCTCTGACAGAAAATAAGAACACATTCTCCTCATTTCCCAATTATTTCTCTCAAATGTGAGATTAAGTGTATATCCACCAATCAAGTATGCATCTCCAGTGAAATTAATAAGATCTGAAAATCAATCCTGAAATGTTTTCCTGCATAGAAATCCTGCAACCTGGATCAGGACCTGCAATCAGGAACCCACTTAAAATCAGTACAGCTTTACTTGGTTGCATGACTTGTCCATTAGAATGCTTGCAGAAGTGTTGATTCAAATTCTAGAGATGCAGCTATTTAGTTAACAGATATAACTTTTTATCACATCATCACATTAAATTAATTTACATATTTCTGATTTACCAGGACTGATATTTTCCTAGAAATAGAACTCAAAGCAATGATATTGTAATACTTTTAAGAAATGAGGGCTTCCCTTTTAAAAATAACTTTGGACCTGAATTCATCAGTAACTTGGCAACAACCTGAACCCTTTATCTAGAAACATTATGTAAAGATGTGCAGAAGACCCACTGTAGCAATGACAGAACTTTATTTAATCTGCAATGGGAAAACTATTGCACTACTTTGCTCAAGAAACACTTTTCAGTGTTTTGAGAAACATGCCTCAGCACTTAATCCCATGCAAATCCCATTCATCATATACATCATAAGCACATAATATTTGCATTAAAATTTGATTTTGGATTCAGCAGTTAGGACATAGTACATGCATTTATCTGTGTGCAAAACTAGATTAGAAAACTTTTTGAGTACTTTGTGATACAGGATCACTGGAAGTGGGGAAAGATGGCTCTAGTGGATGGGTGTACTTCTCAACAAGGCACAGCTTGACATCCTGTTAATCCTCATGGCACTTCTGATTCATTCAGAGTTGCTACTATGGAATTGCTCTTCCGCTTGTTCATCTGCATAACAAGTGATCTCTGATCACTTCAGAGATAGAAAGACCCATCCATGATAACATCAAGACAAAAATTAAAAGCCCTGATGTTACAGACAGCTGGGAAGAAGATAATAATTTAAGTGTAATTTTCAGGACAATATGCAGGCTACATTGTACAGGTAACAGAATGTGATGAAGAAGTCATTTCAGCCTGCTCCTGAAGCCCTTAGTTCCCAGAAAAACAACCTTTGTTTCCCAAAGGGCTGGAAAGGATCATTAAATCATCTAGTTTAGTCATCATTTCTCCACATCTTACACAAAAACTCCAGTCAACTTGGTTGTCTAAATCACGACCTTTTAAAGCAGCACACATCACATGTATGTTGTGGTCATACTGGCAGCAGCACCTGCATCTTCGCCACTGAAACATCAAAGCCCAGAAAAATTTTAAACAAGAACGAAAAAAAATTTCTGCAGATGAAATAAAGAGATGAAAAAGGGAATTCAGAGTTTTTAAAATTTAGTGCTATAGTTCATATCTAGTTTTATATTTAGCAAAATTGTCAAGCAGCAATTACAGTCTTAAAAGTAATCAGTGCATGCACCCAGCTACGCAAGAAAATAAGAAAAGTGGCCTAGATGAAGATCTTTATGTCTATCTGAAGTGCATTATCAAGGTATTTGAATGACAAGTACCCTGAAAATTCCCATAAACCAAAGTCAGAAAGTCTAAGAAGCCTGGTGTTCAAAAGAGTTCTCATTTGGCTAGATACTGTAGTGCATGTCTCATGCATACTCTAGAAATACACCTATGACTCAACAGACCTGGCCTCTTGAGCTGAAAGGATCAACCCAAAACTCCTCAGGTATGACACATGAGACAAAACAGATCTGAGTGGGAGCCATTCAGAGATGAAGAATCTACCACAGGAAATGGGTATTCCATTTCTGTCCAGCCATTTCCATCACCATTTTCACCATAGCAAAAAAAAATTGCCTTATCTGCAGTTGTCTTGTTCTACTTCTCCCAGACAAATTGAAGAACCCTGTATTCGATGATGCTTTCACTCTGGAATGATGCTTATCTAGTTCAGCTAAAATACATCTGTTTCTGAAAAGCCAAAGATCAAACTGAGTCTGACTGTAAGGCATTTTACTCAGATCTTAAAGGTTGGTTTTTTTTCTCTTTTCTGCGTGCCTACATGCTTTTCCAAGGTCACTTAAAAAAAGACAAGTAATAAAACTGGCATGTATTAATATCAAGAACAGCATTTGTAATGCTGAAACCCTCTTTCTGTTCTCTAGTCCTCTATTTAAATATCAAATCAGTGTGAGCCCTTCAACTCCCAGAACCCTAAAATAGTGTTGTAAAACATCCCATGTCCAGCACCACAGAACAGAAAGACTTGAAATTTCCAAGAAGATATTCTTCGCTATTCTAGTGTTGTGACCTTCTTTTCTTGGTCCCAACTGGACATTTCATTTTTCCCTAAAGCAAAACAATTTTGTTGGAAGGTGCTCAGCTTTGTGGACACAATTGGGATTAATTTATACAACTGTATATTTTATTTGTGGGGTTCCAATTGTTCATTTCAGATATAAGTTTTAGAAGATTTTTTTCCCATTTACTTCCAATTTAATGCTGAATAGGGCTGAACTTGGTTCCACTTGTTGCACAATTGTTCTAAAAAACAGCCCTATTTCACTGCTATTCTTGGGATCTATGAACACTGATCTCATTTTCTCATCTCTGAAAGAGGAAATTTGAATACAGTTGTACCACATTTTAGAAAAGGACTTTGAAAGAAAGAGTACAAGGTGAGATTTACTTTTTCCCCAAGAAGTTCAGAAAAAAAAAACAAACAAACAGTCCAAGGCCAAGAAACTATTTCAACATTTTTTTCTTGGAATCAGTAATCTCAAATCAAGGGCACCTAAATTATGGGCAACCTTTATCATCACCTAAGAATTTAGACAATACCAATTCAGGATACTTGGAAAGGAAGAATGTTTCTGAAAAACGAATCTTTGGCAATAGCAATATATTAATTACGTTAGAGATGATGTGCTGCTTGTGGGAGTCTGGACACTCAGTCTAAAGAACACCAGCACTGTGGTATGAGTGCCCTGCCTTCACCATGCTGGCCAGAGTGCAAATAGAAAACACAGTGAAGTTAAAAGAATGGATGCAAATTCCATCCTTAACTGTACTGTCTATCCAGAAAAAGAAGAAAAAAAAAAACCAAACTAATACAGAACAACAGCAGGGAACCCGTATCTTCATTTCTGCTGAAAAATTAACTTACTCTTGGCACTTCCATACCATCCTATTCACATGTCTTGAGATGAAATTCAAGAATTAATGTGCTGTGCACATGCACCTAATGCCAGAAGAAAGCAGAAAGAAATGAAACACCAAAATATTTTTACTGCAATTTAAACCTCCCAGGTTCTCCTGGGATGCTCAGTGTTAAGCTAACATCAGATTTCTTGAAGGGGAAAAGAAATATTTATGGTACAGTATTTATACCTTAATTCAAAAGCTCCAACAGGAAGGCAACAAAATTAAAGTTAAATAACAACACAGTTTTGTAGGAAGCCATATGTCTCCTATAATGCCAAGCAAAGATGTCAGTGACAGTTAAGGATGCTCTGCATTTTACTGTTGAGAGTAATTTGTCAATAACTTGCATGACACTCTGCTAAAAGATTTTTTCAGAGGAATCAGCCAAGCGTTACAGAATGTCAAATAGCTAAGAATCTGCTAGTCCAAAAGACCACATTAATCAAGTGTTAGTATACTGAATAACAACCTAGGAAGTGTTTCGTACATCATTAAAAAAAAATTCAGATAAGTTATAAAGAACAAAATTAGAAGATAAAAAAGAAAGGCAGCAAAACTAGAGAGAAAATAATAAAACAATCCTACAGGGAGCTGAAAAACATTAGGCATGAAAATCAGAAAGATATCTAATAAAGTGATAAAGCTGTCAAATAACACACCAAAAAAAAAGAAGAAAATAACTACCAACAATGGAGAAGATTTGAGTTATTGACTATGCTGAGTTATGAAAGATCCTAAGGAAAGGAAATCACAAGACATCAGCAAATGTATCTGATGATCTGTGATGTTTTTGAATTACAACTCAACAAAATAAAAATGATG
The DNA here is from genome assembly GCA_013396755.1 of Sclerurus mexicanus. Taxonomy (NCBI): domain Eukaryota; kingdom Metazoa; phylum Chordata; class Aves; order Passeriformes; family Furnariidae; genus Sclerurus; species Sclerurus mexicanus. The sequence continues at coordinate 116,714 of VWZF01001225.1, forward strand.
AAGTGACATAGGATGTCTTCCACAAGGACTTAAACGATAGTTTGAAAAGAAGAAAGATGACCACAGCTTCCCCACACATAAATTACTTGAGTAAAGAAGTCAGAGACCAGCTCTAGCAGAAAACAATGAATGCAGCCCAGAAACTATTACTTGCAATGTTTTCCAATAGAGTAGTATCTTCATAGCTACAAGTTTGATATTTTGAAGATGTCCACCTTAAGGCCAAAATCTGCCTTCCAATATGAAGGTGAATCTCATGACAATTAAAAGGACAAGCAATCAAATCTATCTCAGTTTACCCTTTCTTGAATTTTAATACAAATAACAAGAAGTACAGGAAAACCAAAAAAATCATAGATTCATAAAATTGTTTGGGTTGGAAGCCCTGTCCAACCTAATTCTGAACACTTCCAACAATAGGTCATTCACCATTTACCTTCTTCCAGGGTCTCACGACTCTCATTGTAAACAAATTCCTCCTTATGTCCAATCCAAACCTACCCTTTCAGTTTACAACCCATGCCCCTTGCTCTATCACTATAGGCCCTGGTAAAAAGTGAGGGATGTATGGTGCAACTATTTTCTTTTCAAATTAACACAAGAAATGGAAAGACAATCATATTGAAGGTATACAGCATACCTTCTATAGGGAAAAGAAGAAAAAAAAAGGCAAAATAAAATACTATTACCTCCTTCAAAAACGTCTTCTCTGCCTATGCAGGTTGATGTGCCTTCATTTGCATCTTGAGTTCATAGTTATGAAGGAGCATGGGGGAATCTCTCACAGTGCCAGTCTCTCTGCAGCAGTAGAAAGTATCTGAAGGGTCCCTGTCAAATCTGATGTCCTGCCTAAAGAGACTGTGTCTTTTGGATGATATGAAGACACCTGTGTTTGCACCCGAAGAGATAACAAGCATCATCCAGCAGCCTACCAATTATGGGACATCAAAGTATTCTGTGCCTTTTAGAAGCACCATTTGTCCCAGTTGTATCCAAAATCCAAAATTTTTCCTAATCGGATAGATTATCTGTAGTCCCTGTGGAAACAATGATACTCAAAATGCTGCTAAAGAACCTGAAAATAAAAACCTACAAATTGGAGGTTTACTGTCTGCAACCACCAGCATTACAAGGTTTGAGCCGTGATTTGTGTTTCTCTAGATTGACAGCTTTTCCTAATTAGCAGCCCCATTGCCATCAGTTTCTCTAAAGCATTTTTAAAACTACTATTAAGTGTTCAACTGATTTTCTTAAATACTTAACACAGCAGGACTTCAATGAAATAAGCATCATAAATTTTTCATAACAAAGAAAAGGTATTTTGCTTATGCTACAGCAATTCTCTGTAAGTTTCTGAAGTGTATTTAATGTTACAAACTGAAGTAAAGTTGACTGCCTCGTTGCCATCCTGCAGCCCAGGAGAAGAATTCAGAGTAAAACCCCAGTAACCTGAATGCCATCAATCTCTTCAGCACCCAAAAATCAAACAGGCTTCTCCATTCCTAACTTTAACTATTTGAGCTTTGACTTTTTCACTTCCCATAAACCACTCCAGAATTACAGCATAGGCATAGCACTTATTGAGTCACTGGACAATTTATCCAGTTTTAATCTTTGAAAATCTCACTACCTTTTTCACCTTGAAACTGAAGACAGTTTCATTTCTAAAATATAAGGCAAGATCACCCATCACGCAGGAATTTCATTGCATCGCTATCAGTGAGTATGAACTTTACCATCTCAAGCTCCCTGGTTTGACACACGTGCCTGCAAGACACACTGCCTGCCTGTGCCTGAAACCTGTCATTCTGGGCAGAGCAGGGGGAGGTAGAGGTCAGCCTCCCCCCTGTCTGTGCTTTGTTTGGCAGTCTAGAACATACACAGCACTTGTTGCTGAATAAAATACTTCAACAATTGTGCGTGGCTCCAGAAGATGACACTTCACATTGTGAGGTGCAATTTGTTCCACAAAAGGCTAAGTCTCATTCTTAGAAAGCAGGCTGTGCCTTTCCAGCTATGCTCCAAAAGACCATACCACACAAGCATGTTCAAAAGAATCACAGGCAAAAGAAGCCTTCATTTTCTACATTAGCTAGCAACAAGTTTACTTCTATGCTTTAAGATTTTCCTATTTCTGAAGCACTTTATAAAAGCACTCACCACTTTCCTCTGAGCTAAGCAAATATTATCAGCAGTAACCACTGGCACATACCAACTCACCACTGGCTTAAGAAAATGATTTAAGAGCAAATAAATGCCCTCAAAACTACAAGATAAGTCTTCAGTGAAAATTAAGTAGATACTTTACTGTTTGGATGGTTAAAGGAACAATAGTTGTCACCAGAATAATTTGGACAGATATTAATAAAATTAATGTCTTGCTAAAGAGGAGGCTGATAATACAGTGCATTTGTTTACTGTGTCTTATAAGTATTACAGTTTCCATAGAAACAAGAGAGAGAAAATTTTAGCACTGGGCAACAAATTCTAATGACCTTTTGTAAAGAATCATTATATATATATTTAGTGCAAACACAATACATCAGCAAGACTTATACTGAGATATATGAAGCATGGATCACTAGTCCTAATGCAGAGTTGCTCACGATTGTACATGATTTCCAAGTCTTTATGGCAACAAAAGAAAGGACACATCCTTTAGCACATGGTTTTAACAGTTCATGCCACACTGGCCCTTCCTCTTCAAGCTTTCCAGTTTCATATTGCTTCCTCCAACTTCCCTCCAAATGAGAAGGGGAGCAAAAAGCACTGAAACATTTTCAACATACACTTTCTTTTCCCTGAAGCTTATGTGGTATCTTATCCCTTACATTTGCAATCACCTGCAGCTCAACCATGATGTAATTTCTTATGCCTTGTGGGCTGATTTCTGTGACTCACAATTTCCAAATATATTTGTGAAGGTGGTTCATGAATTAGACTTCTGTCAGCTAAAGCCTCCAGCATTGTTCTGCCCATGTTCAGTATGGAGGCTCCTGGCTCACAAGAAGTTCTAATGGTACAGTACAGAGGATCAGTCCTCGGTTTATAAAGGACATTCAAGAAGCCATTACATAAGGTAAGAAAAACCGCAAATGCCCTCATGGCTTTTTGTCATCCTGTAGCTATTCTTTGGTACGTTTAGGTTTCCTATATATACCACTGAAAATCTTCAGATGATTCATTCCCAGAGTTTGCTGTCAGATGAGCACAGTTATGAGTTATGCTTCTCGAAGTTTCTCTGCTACTACACTCTTACCCCTCACTTCTTCACTGATTTTAAGCTGTCACCAGATAAGACCTGGGGGGCAGCTTTGGTCAACTACAAATTCACACTTCCTCACTGAAGCATTTAACTACCTGCATCTAGCAAACAAACAGACTTTAATAAAATTAATACAATCCACAAGTGACAACATGCATCTAATCTTGTACAATGACTTTCACAGGAGTATACTGAAGTATTGGCCTCCTTTATGGTGAAACATCATCTTCTCTGCCCCAATAATCTTTGCTTCAAGAAGGATAGGCTAATAGAAGAGTTTTGTTGTTCCGAGGCTCTTTTTCTGATTTTCCCTGCTTAACAGTATCACTCCTCTTGGCTGTCAGACTGGGAGAGACTCTCTGGAGATACAGCTTGCGTCTCACCCAATGTGGAGTGATACTGAGACGAACAAACCTCATGCATGGAATCAGTTGCTACCATTTAATCTCAAGTGCAGAGGGTGCAGCCCTGCCTGTGGCAATATACTTCTACTTCCACAGTAAGTAGCGCTAACAGCTTTGGGGATCATATGCAATAGTGGTGCAGAAATGTTTGATATATCCCATCGTGACAGAAAGCAGACAAGTGGTTAAATTACTGCCTGTTGTGGATGACTGTAGACACGAGCAGCTGTTATTTATAGCTCCTATTATGCTATAGTATCCCAAAAGGTAGGAGAAGCACGTCATACAGCATTACTACAAATAAAATCATTCTAGCGATATAAAGCCATTTTAAGCATAGAGAATATCACTGTAGCTTATCTTTAAACGAAAAGCATGAACAGCTCAGATGTTTTGATAGCAAAATGTATGTTTTAGTACTCCCACCCCATCAGCTAATACAAGCAGAAATAGCAAGCACAGGAAAAACTGTACATTAATAAAGTTAGCTGAAAGAAAAAAGGTACACCTGAAAGAAGTCTCCACCAGTACATCAGTGGAAGTGGGATGTCCTTTTCTGGAAAATGCACAACTAGAATGAAAGAGAACTCTGATTGTTTTAATCATGGAAATGCTTGTAGGCTACATATTTTTTAATCTGTTGTTCTATCCTAGGGAGGTAAATACGAGTCCAAAACATGAGGCAGACTACTCCAAATTAAGGAGCATGCCTTAGAGCCGGCAAACACTGTTAAGGCATCTTATGAAAATAAAAGTTATCTAACACTGTGAGCATCTTTGATACAAAACCAAATTCTCCATACTCTCCCACTCTCCTAGTAAAAAGGGGTGGTGGAGGAGTGGGTGGGAGTGTGTGGAAAAGGACAAAATAAATCAAACAACAGTCTCTTAGACAGATTTGGGTTTGGAAGTTTGAAAAGTGAACTCTAGTCCTTATTTTTTCTAACTTACATTCTTTTGCCAAGAAAACTTTTATGACAAACTATTATTCCCACAACCCTGAAAAAAAATACTTTGCTCTTCAAAACCTTGAAGAGTTTCCACCAAATTGGGCGTTGCAATACAACTGATGTGAATCTGGAATAAAGGACTGGTGGTCATGTCCGATGCTGTTTCCATTGCTTACTCCTCTCAGGACTTGGTATCTTCACAGATCACAAATTGATATCTTCTTAGGATAAAAATCTACTTAAAGAGTTGAATTGCAATTTAAAGGAAAAAGAAATATAATTAACATAAAAAAAATGTTAGCAAATAAAACACATCCATTACTTCTATACTTTACACAGCTGACTTACACATGATTAATTCATCCCAGCCAAGAGATCTGTCCTTGCTCCCAAGGTGCCTCAAAGTAGCCATATAAGCAAGACACTACTGAAGCAAGGAATGCAGATACTTTTCTGTAGGCACTGCTGAGACCTTTAAAAGGTAAAGGAATATATTCTTTGGCCCACAGTCAAATTCTTCTGGTGGTAATGAAATACCAGTGCGGTCTACTGTACTCGCATAAAACCAATTAATTCCAGAGTCCTCCAGCATTATAGCTATATTCCTCTGAGATCTGTAAGAATTTCCCATGTTCCTTGCTATTGACTTACAGTTGTTCTAGAAAAATGTATCAACATTTTACCTTACTCACCATATGGGTAGAAATGTCTAACTTTTCATTTCTCTGCTCGATTTCACACTCTTTACCCACACACTGCACTGTGTCGGCCAAGACATACATTTTGGCAGTGGACTTCAAAACTATGTTCCTCCACAAGAGAGTGCCCGTGTACAGTACACACATACACAGCCCCTCAGTGCATGTGATTTACATACTGCCTGGGCAGCCGTCTGTTTCACAAATAGGTGAAAGCACTAAAAAATAAAAATCCCAAACTGTGGCATATTGGAATCAGTCATTCTACATAGTACTTTCATTTAGCAAGGTTTAGTCTCATTACTAATATTGCCAGCTATCAGAGCTGCCTGCAGTTTCTGCTGCTGCTGATGCACAGTTCTCTCTTCCTTTAGCAGCTGAGCTGTACGCATTGGAATGCTCTACAAAACACTTCAGAAATAAAGGTCAAGTAAGCTTTCTTGAAACGGATGCTGTTTTCTGGAGAGAATTTCCTTCCTACACACCTTTAGCTGCCAGGATTCGTATGATGTTAGGCAAAGTGACTGCAAACACACGTGCTCATGTCTGCCTCTAGAATTAAGCTTCACTGTGTCAGAGTCCCTTCTTCAGTCCCTCTTCCCCCAAAACATATAAGGGTGAGACTGCTGTGAAAGTGTTATTTTACAGCTAACAATTTACATTCAGTCCCAAGAGCACAGGGGTTAGGCAGCACTTGCCTTTCAGGGGAGCACATTTTATCGATCGTGAAACTTTTCACGTGACATCTAAACATCAGTGAAGTCTCTTGCTCGTTTTTTTTTGTTTTTAAGACTACATAGTTTTGGATGAAACACAACTGACTTTTCGTAACAGTAATAAGAGGGGAAAAACACCTCTTGAGAGGAACTAGTTGTAATGGAGGACCCTTGAACTGCAAAAAGGACTTTGCACTATGCTTGCAACCAACTAGGACACCATGCAAAGACTGAAACACCAGTGCATTGTGCTGTGATCATGCTTTTTACACCACAACCAGAGTGGCACAGAGATCTCTGTCAGCTGGAGTCTTAAAACAATTTTATGCTCACACATATCCAGAGTCTTCAAGCCTGTCCAATTATTTTAAGTGGATTAATATATGTTGATTAGCTTTATAGCTGGAAGTCTTGATATTCAAGTCTGAGGTCCTATTGATCTTGAGATAAGAGACTTGACTCTTCTGAAGTATGAGTCTACCCCAAACTGCCTATATTTTTGAACACATAGAGAACAGATTTTAGCGAATCAAGATGGAAAATCCTAGGTGGGTACAGATCCAATAAGACAAGGCAGTCTTCTGTCTGGTTTGAGACCGCAAGTGTATAGTCCCTTATTCTTGCTAGACATCTAGCAGTACTAGGAAGTCTAAAATGGCCACAGGGTATTGACTCATACCCTTTCATCAGTTTATCCTTGCACAGTCCAGTTCAGTTCTCCCTTCTTCATCCTTTACTGGGGATCCCCAATACTTCTACAAAGTCATGGTAACAAGTATTGCTTGTAACAACTCCAATGACAAGTTTTATTTATTTTTGAATTTTCAGAAGTTGGTATCATATGCCTATCCAACTAAAAGCAAAACAACCTTGATCCCAAGGTACGAGAACTTCTGGATTAACTAGAAGATTAAGAAAATACTTATTCTTCCTTTATTTTCACCCCTCTAATTTCCATTTCCATGGAAACTGGGCTGGAAAGTACCAGCAGGCAGCCTGCAGCTGAACATCTGAATGAGAATGCTCATGTTGAACTCAGCAAGCAGACAGCAGGTGAAATCTGCAGAAACTGTCTAAAATCTATAGCAATGTCTTGAAAGGAAAAGGACAATCTCAGTTTCAGCAAAGAACTTCTAAAGAGGATGATACATAACCCTAGTGAATATTCTTGCATTGCTGCAGCTGATAATCTGACTTCCTCTTCAATAAATCACAGGAATATTTTTTTTTTATCGTGATGGCACAAGACAAAAATTCCTCACAATTAATTGAGGACTTAAAAATATTCAGATGGAAGATAATATGCTAACTTATTTTTGAAACAGTACTTAGGCTTCTGAACATTATCCTGTAATTCCTTCTGTGAAATCAAACTGGCTGCTGTACAGTTCATACACACACACTGTCAGCCCAGTTATCTGGATGGCTTTTCTCACAAACACTCATTGCATTGCAATAAATACATATATTTAAAAAATGAACTAGCCGTAGTAATTTATTTGCTAGTTAAAACACTTGGTTTTGAGTAACAATTCACACTCCTTTCATTTTTAAAGTTAGTAGGGCAATACTGTTGTAGATATAGTTAAAGAAAAAAAAGCTATGCTAACTTCTTTATTCAATTTAGTAAAGTTTAGTGCAGGAATTCTATTTAATACCATCTTAGATTTTTCTCCTGTTCAATATTTGCTCTTCAAGCAACAGGAAGTAAAGCAAACAAGCAAAGGATGAAACATTCCTGTCTTGGGCTGTACTTTACCCCATGAAGAGATTGGTTATTATTAAACTCCTACTTTTGTATATAAAGCAATTACCACTCTCTCAAGCAGATATTATTTATTCTTTGCAGAAAGCAGAACATTGGCCACACTTTTTTTTTTCAGTGTACTTTTAGCCAATGCAATGGACAAAAAAGGATGATTATAATGAAGGATTTAACATCTTGTGAAAAATCAATATCAGCATACAAGAGCTGATCTGAAAATGGGTGATGAAGCAACTTGAGATGGAAGAAATATTTTCTCTTTTTTTTTTTTCATTTTTTTTAAGAGTGTTGCCTGAAGTTTAAAATAGCTATTTATCAGAATAAAGTCAGCATGATAGGTGCAGGTGCTCTTTATTGTACCTATGTTTTCCTTCACAATGAGAGGAGAAATTCATGCTTAAGACCTCAAAAAACAAATCAGCCCAAGAAGCTGCTAGCAACTATTGATTCATTCCTTCCTTTGGGATTTTCAGTGGAAAAAAATCAGCCCAAATTTGCAGTCCACAACACATCAAACTCACAGCTATGACGGAAAAGAATAGTACAGAAACTGTTTGTGTAAGTTCTTTGCATGACAGGAAACTAATAATTGTGTATGAAGAGCACAACAGAGGCAGACAAAGCACACAACTATCAGAATCTCTGCAGTGCAAGAGTGTCCATGTAACAGCTGCAGCAATGGTAAAAATCACACCAATTGCCTTCTATTAATGAGTCCCATTGATGACTCACGTTTTACTGCCCCAAGTATATTTGTGCTCACCTTGAGGATCATTTACTGTGCTAGATCATGATACAGAGAGCTCTGGGATAAACAAAAATCAAACACCAAACAATTCACTTATCCACTCTAAGACTGCTTAAACACAGCATACACAAAAGCATAAGCTTTCAGATGTATTTCCTCTCTTTATTTGCATAAAATTTTCTACAGCTAAACAACCCACATATACTGCCTGAAGAGTTCTATTTCAAGCAAGACTGGAAATAAAAATAAATTTTAAAAAAATACATACATTTAAATAAAAAGCAACACAGAGCAGGGTACATTGACTCCTCTGTTTCAAATCTGCATTCCTACCCCTCAAATTTTTATTTTGCTTCGGAATGCCAAACCATGTTGCATTTAATGGCTATCTTCATTTTCAGGGTAGAAATGAAATGTACTGCTCATACTGTATGAACAGCTCTTTAAACCATTACTACAAACAAGAACCTTACTAAGTGGGGAGAGAGCAGAGAAGGACTCAGCATCTGCCTAGGGTTTACAGACCATGTAGAAATGGAAGGGACTTCTGATTTGGCTGAAGATTTCTCATTAACAGGGGATAGATCATTGCTGGGAAATATTTATAAAGGGAATATGAGCTGGCTGCAAGTGTACACACAGGGCAGTGTATGTCCATCAAAAGGGGTGCGTTATTTCTCCCAGCTGGAGCTGGAGAGAGAGAGAGAGGGTTATAATTCAAGAAAATAGGCAGGCTGCTCCCCATCAGGTCATTAGTACCTTCACACTGTTCCCCCTTACAATCTTGTTACTAACACCTATACAGAGCATGCAACTGCTTTTCTTCCAATTAACTTTATAACTGCTAATGCATCCCAATTGTTGCTGGCTGGGTAAGTTGCAGGAGTTGGAAATAACTGAGCAGGAACATCAATAATGTTCTTACAGTATGATTATGGCATACAAGAAGGAAGTGTAGAATAGGTGTCTGGCCTGGGATCTTTTGCTTCCTGAGGCACAGAGTATGTGACAAATACAGGTTCTGGATACCAGCTAACATGATAATGAGCATATATTATGCCAGCACATGCTATATGGACTTTTAAATTAGTAATAAAAATATGATGAATGGAAAGCCACAAATAAATTAACACTTAAGAGCTCAAACATCACTGTCTATTAGCAAAGTTTAATGCAAGCAACCAGCTAGCAGTATTCAGTATTATATTTATAGAATGAGATTCTGTAAATGCTTTACATGTTTGAAAATTAATCATTCTTTAACCTTTGAAATACCTAATCTTGTTAAATACATATCTTCTTCCAAAAATGCATTGCCATGGAATGGCTGAACTATGTTTTTTATGCTCCCTTTTGAAAGTCTCTGCAGGAGATGTTTTTATAGCTAAATTATAAGCACCGAGAATAAAAGTTCATGGTAGGACTACTAACAAGCCATCACCACAGGAAGGGGTTCATTTCTCCCATGTACCCATTATTCCATGCATAGTTCTCTTCTCTCGTTTACAAATACAGAATATCAATACCACAAAGTGTGGTCACTTCAAACTCCTACACAGTATAGGAAAGGACAGTGATATGTGCAATTTTCTAGAGTACAGGAAATCCAGACATGTAGTACTTTTAAGGCTAACTGCATATATTCCCCAGGAATCAATCTTAAGTTAGGTCTGAAGGGTAGCCAGATGAAAGAACAGCCTGGCAGCACTGGCCTCATTGTTCCCAAGGGTTCATTTCTTTCCCTGAGGTGCAGCTCCAGTGCTAACAGCATGAAAGAGGCTGGTCGTGGAGGCACTCCTGAATGAGGAGCCTAAGACCACCAAGCTGGTCATGCTTGAACTGTTGAATGGATGAAAATAAGTGGAGAAACTACTATTATATCTCTCCCTTTCACCCATTCCTACAGCATCTGTGTTCTTTCCTAATGGTTTTGCCAGCCTCATTATATGCTTCTTCCCCTCCTTTTTCTCCCATTCCTCCCACTAGTCCATCTCTCTTTATGCTTCTCTCATTAGAAACAACACCCAAGTCTGTACCTCAGTTCCTCCAAATGTCAACAGCTGAACACAAACAGACGTACAGCTCACAATCAGGCAATTTTTCTGGGCTCATTTACTGAGAATGGAGCTGGACAAGATAATGTTTGATGTATACATTTGAATGCAAATAGCACATCCCAATTTACACAAATTTAATGAATTTCTTCTTCTTAGTTTGGACTAGTTGATTCAGACATAATCAAACAAGACAAAGCTTCATTTATCTCTAACAGACTCAATGAATCAAACTCAAATTTGGTAATTCTTTTCCTCCAAAAAGAAGTTGAAAAATCCCCCATGTCCTGTCTGAACTCTCCTTCTCTTTCTCTCTGCCAAGTATTTAAACACTGTAAATGGGAGAAGTGGGGAAAATAGAATACAGACATCATTTACTTTGCACCTGCTTGCCACTCCCCACTATACAGTAGGTAGGCATAGAAATACTTCCCGCAGCAGTCACACAGAAGCAATAGAACTTACATCTATTTTCACATGTAAATGTGCTTGAGTTGTGGAGCAGTTGTTACATAGAACTGATACCTAATACATACAAATCTGATACCTAAACTCCTCTTCAAACAGCTTAGTTCAAAGTTTTCAAACCCAAATTTTATATTCAAGCTCCTCCCTTCTTTTCTATGTCCAAATGAAAGGACCTTTGAAGGTGACTGAGATTTTAGATAAATGTCTTTCTTGATATTGGTTATAAAGGCATATTATACTCCCTCTAGATAATTGGTCAGTCTTACTGTCCAGCTCCAGACCATCACTTCATGCAGCACTGGCTTTGATATCAACATGACACACTTATGTATAAGTTGAGAAGAGCTTGTCTGTCAATGGAATCTGGATCAAATTCTTATAATACAAATAAAGAATCAAAATAATTGGCACAGGATATTAGCAAAGGAGCACACAGACTGTGCTGAGGTCATTATACCAAGTCCAGTTTTCAGGAATTCTTGAAATTATTATGAAGGCCAAAGTCTGTCTGCAATTTGTTCACTAATTATAAACTTTCACAGTCTTGCTAGAAGTGAGATATTATTAATCTTACTGTAGTACTTCTATGATGTTCACAGATTAAAATGGAAATCTGATTTTAAATTTCATTTGAGCATTTCCAGGTAACCACAAGTCCCTCTACAGTTCAACACAGTTGTTAGATTCTGTCTGTAATTACCCTTAGTGCAAACTGCCTGAAATGCAAGTAATAGGAGCAAACCAGTTTATTTTAATGGTAGCTACTGAGGTAAGGGGGAATGAAGCCTTAAGAGACAAAAGCAATCACATAAAACCTATTAAGAAGATATCAAACAAAAAGCTATATTTTTCCTCCTACTTCTCTGAAATTAGTCTGTCAAATCATTCTCACAATAGCATATGCAGTCACTTTCACTCAATTTATAATATTTTTGAAAAGATTTAAAAACTTATTTTAGAAGAAATTGTTTTTTCCTGTAATAAAAGAATGTAAAATTAAATCATCACTTTCTTCTCATCCAATATCATTCTCATCAATTGATTTGTTCTGGTCACAAACACATTACTCAAAGTTTCCTCCTGCACAACAACAGGACATCATTAAATGATGCTCATTCTGTCTACTCCCTTAGCCTCCTCCTCTACTCTGAAAAATAAGCAGAGAGCAAGCATTTATCTGTAGCAAGAGCTTAGCAATGCTTAGCACCTCTGTGAATCAACAGGATCAGACTGCAGACTTCAGTATTAAACCCACTTTCCTGACAAAGTCATAACTTTATAATTAACAACATAGAAGTTCATACAAGTACCTTTATAAGCAAGACCTGATAGTAGCCTCCACAGCTGCAATAGCTCCAGAAAATTAACAAATACACAAAATTTTCACATGAAACCAGCTAATTTAAAAAAAAACATCCAAGTTATCACTCCCTATAAGACAACTTCAGTCACCTTCTATATGTAATCCAATTTGTGTTTGCATTTCTCCAAATCATATTACAATGTTAACTCCTTAAGAAAAAAGTTTACCTGTGTTCCTGTCAGGTAAAATACAGCAATGCTTCTGCAGTATGCCAGGCAGAACCTGTGGCAACAAAGAAACAGGTGTCAATATACATATGTATTTTAACATCGTATGAAGAAGAGCCTATGACTGCTGGAACACTGCATTTGCTGCATCTGATCAAGCTTTGCGTTCTCAAACTGCATCCAAACTAGTTATCGTGTAATGTAAATGTGAACCCCACTCATTAGGAACTGCAAACAGAGTAGAATCATAAAATTAGCTGCTTACTACCTGCCTGTAAAGTTAGTTTCACCTTCTCCCATTGACTACAATATCAAGAGCTGATTAAAAGAACCTAAGGCCATAATTAAAAATGCCCAGCTTAGAAAGACAGTACATTATCAGTCAGTGATGCTGTTATTACTGATTTTGCACATGTGGCCCTGGCGTTACAGCATCCACCTTGTCATAAAATACTCAGGTCCAAATTCCAAAGCACAGCATTTCCCTCTCGACACAGCCAGTTCCAGTAGAAAAATCAAAACTCCAGAAGCTTGAGCAGAAAACTGAAAGGAATGGAGATGGTGAAGAACCCAAATTTCTGGTTCACCACATCCACCATGCTGTATGCTTCTGGCAGCCAGTGAGAAACGCCACAGGAACTTTTTTACAGGCAGGACCTCACTCTTCATATATTTATACATTAAAGTCACTTATTTTGGTACAGACAACTATCTCTGTGGTCCTACCAGCAACAACCTGTACTTGATTGTAATCTCATTTTAACATGACTTTTAAAACTACAATTTACACCCTGTACAATGGTATCAGCATCAGTAAAACTGCAGCTTAAAGTTTAATGATTTTTCTTTTGTGGTTTCTGAGAAAACCCAATTAAAAATCGTGCTCTGAGATGGTTTTCCCCTGGAGGTCAACATGCATCGTTTAAAGTCTGAAACTTGAAAAAACCCCAACCAGTTAGTCTCTACAGACAGAAGGGCCAGCACAACCACTGTCAGGAAATCCTGGGCTTCCAACCTCTAAGCAGACCCCAAGAACCACCACAGTGGTTCCAAAAATTTAGGGAAGAAAATATTTTAGGAAATAGAGACATTTTTATTTTTCACAAAGACTGCTATTGCTGTTTGGCCAAGGTTAATACCTAGGGATAAGACCGCTAAGAGACAGGGACATACAGTCACTACAGCAGCAGCGCATGTCCCCGTTCCTCCCTCATGCTTTCAGTATGACCAGGAGGACACACACCTTGGGTTGTGTGTCCTCCAGCACAACAAATTAAAGTATTAAGAACCTTGCTGCACCATGCTTCCTCCTGAATGCACACATGCAGAGGCTGGGCCATTGCAAAACTCTGCTTTTATTGCCATTATAACTTCACGAGTCAGTCTGTGGTCAGGAAGCCTCCCTGAACAAAAAGCAATGGGTACAACTGACAGGGATGAGAACAGTTTCCCCATCCAACTCCTCTGAACTTTACAGAAGGCGCAGCATTTAAATGTCAATTCTTACAAAAGTAATTCACTTGGTTTGGCATAATTCTGAAGTTAACATAAAATTAATAAAACATAAAATTAATATCAGCTTGCCTTACCCTGATTCACAGGCAGCAGGCAGCTTGTATTTTGGGAAGAACCAATAGCACAAACAACAATTTTTTGAAAACCACACTTATCATTCTAGATTGTTTCTTAAATTTTAAAATAAAGAAAATCCAATAATTCTTGGAAGTACAATGTCATATGTACATACTACAGCATTTTCCATACAGCCACAGATACAAATAACAGCATTCATACAGGCATCAAAAGCATAAAAATTAGAAACAGAGAACAAAGAAATCCTAAAATGAGCAGAGACAGTCTTTCAAAGCAGTGTAATACAAAGACTGAATTTTAAAAACACACTGTCTTACTCAGACATAAAGTAACATTTAGTTCCTCAGGAATCTGTCACATTTTCTTCCCTACATTCACAAACCATAGAGAAGCATTATGAATTTATTATGTGCTCCCAGTTAATGAAACTAAAATTGAAATTAAAAGAGGAGTTAAAAAAAAAAGCAGGTCTGGAGTAGCAAGACAACTTCAATGGGGAAAAGGAAAAAAGCTCTAGAAAATAATTTACCCTTCCTGGTAAACGGGATATAGATAAGAGAACAGTCATACTGAAAAGCACAAGCTGGAAAAACATTTATTGTCCCTTCCCTCCACTCTCCTAAGTGTTAAGTAGGCAAACAGTATGGCAAAGGCTTAAACACTGCTTCCTGCTCCCCAGCCCTTCAACATGTTTACCCTGCACAAAGCCAGTTTCTGGCTGGTAGGAGTTTGATATCAACCTCCCACTTACTTATCTACAGTATACAGATTTTTACACTGTACCCATCTCCATGGTATCCAAGAGCCTTTTCACACTGCTCTCCTCCCACTTTCTCCCTACTTTGTTTCTCTCCTCCCTAGGGAAACTGACAGGAGAATTCCTCAGCAAAACTGTCACCTTTCCCTCTACATGCCTCTCCTTTCCCCTGCTGCTTTCCTTTCATTCATTTTCATGTTGTAATACCCAGTTTATGCTTAAAATGCCTAAAATGCCTTATGTCTCAGGGACTTTTCTTTAATTTCACAGAAAATCCCTAGATTTTTTTTTCTTTTGGTTGTTTGAAATTTTATCTATACAGGCAATTGGAGTAAGAATCTTCACCCAAAGCACACTTAGAGTGATTTCTGCTGTAGAAATCAAAACATGGGAGAAACTAGAGGGATTTACATGCAGGGGGAGTTGGGAAAAAAGGCAAAAGAGAAACAGGCTTCAATTATATTAACTGATGATTTAACCTTCAGTTGTTTTATAAGCTCTCAGTTGGGAGTTAAGGCATTGCAATACTAAATTAAAGCTGAACTCATAGACGCAGAAACAGAATAAATAATACAGCAGGTGGTATGTCCTTACCATCAAGGTGCTTCCCTAGCAGTAGGCAAATTAACTGTGTTCCACAGTATATAGCTAGGCAGTCACATGTAGCAGGGGCACAGTCTTTGCTTACAGTGCCAAGTAGAAAGCATCCACAAATGCAGTGAAAAACACTAATTGTTGTTGTTGGATATTAATTTGAACTTTTTTACATTTGTTTTCACTACAGGTTGCTGTGCGTAGAGATATATAAATATATAGCTGTCATAATTATTGTTCAAATTTTAACCTGTAGCTATATAATTTAGGTATTCAGAAAGCTCATCAGAGCAGTACAGAGTAGTTACACAGCTGTTCACAGTTTAGTAAAGATCATATTTTTATATGTTTGCTTGGAAACTTTCCTTCAATTTCTTAAAAATAAGACAGATGAGTCCTCTCAGTGTTCAGTATGCAATACCTTTTTTTTTTTTACAGTGGTTTAAAAGGAACCAGAATGAATTCCTAAAAGCATTTTAAATTTGAAAATTACTAACCCCAAACCCATAAAAACCCCTCCCCTTTATGTAGTGGAAACACAAGAAGAAAATTAACTCTAGTATGGAAAAATGTGAAATGCATATCTATTCACTTAAAAGGACCTACTGCACAAAGATGATCAGTCCTCTCTATGGTACTGAATGATAAAAATGTTCTGCTTTCTATTCCACTTATATTTGGACTGATAAGATGGCCATAGAAAAATGAGCTGGATACATTTTCCCTTCTCCATTTACTTTTTTTTTTTTTTTCCTGCTGGAAAGTCAACTGAAAATGAATGTTTCACGGGTCCAGATTTACAGAACACCCAACTCAGGAGTCCAAGTGTTCGACAGATGAAACTTAAGGCAGGAGTTAACAAGGATTTATACTGCAATTCGCAACTTGCCAGAAGAAAGGAAGCTCAACTTGAATTTAAGGTACCAAGCTGAGATAAGATATTTTTCCACTTTTTTACATCCTAGAAATCCAGTGATCCCAAAGACTAGGAAGTCAGAATATATCCTTTTGGCCATGCCAGCCACACTGATCCTGGTCATGGCCTTCGTGATCATGTTCAAACATTTCCAAGGACTGCCTCTGAGAGAGCCCCTGTGCTCCAAACCTCCAAACCCATGAAACGATTAGAATTAGTATGTGAGGCATTTTGATTGCAAGAATATGGTAACATTCTGAGGAACATATGTCAAAAACATGCTGGGAAAATCCACATCAATATATAAAATTTCAGCGCAAACATATCCCAGAATTTGAGCTTTACACGTACCCCAACAGTTGCAAAGAAATGGTCCTTGGGCAGAGTCATGTGCCTTGCATCTTCTGTGGAAGCAGTACAGTACTGGAGAGAATTCAAGTTAGATATTTGGGTGTGATTCAGTGAGTGAGTTTCTATCTTTCTGTCTTTCAAATGTTGCGTCACTTCTTTGGAAAAGAGAGGCACCTCCTGGACCTGGCGCCTACACTGCTCTGTGCTAAGCATTGCTATCCACACAAACCTCGTGAAATGAATTATGACTATTTTCATTCTAAGGATAATATTAATTCTATCTCTGTATTTGTTTTTCCTTATATTTGTCTCAGGGGTTTTGTTTTAGGAAATATTTCTTTGTCAGCTACTACAGAGAGGTTTTGGAATAATGTTTGTGGGTAGATCTTAAACCACTGGAAATCCTGTGCTCACAGTCCTGTGAATGTCTTTTGCCTCCTGTCATTACAGAGGCATATTATATTTTTGTTTCCTTCTCTTTTAGACTTCATACCTGCAGATTTTATATGTCTCTGTCTCATTGACATGTTACAATGAGAAGGTCCTACCTCTTTGGAACCTATTCACTGCTGCTTCTTAAATGCAAAGCAAGCATTTGGGATTTGGCTGTTCACAGCAGCAAACTATGTACCAGGTCTATATAGGTATCTGACCTCAGATAGGGTGTGAAAAGTAGGCAAGGTTTACTGTTCACAAACTGTTGCATGATACAAACCATCATAAATCAAAGGTTTATCATTATGGCATTATACTAATTCTTCTTTCAGAGCAGACAGGCTCATGCAGGACAAAGGGGAACAGTTTTAAACTAAAAGAGAATAGATGTAGATTAGGAATTAGGAAGAAATTCTTTACTCAGAGGCTGGAAAAGCACTGCAACAGGTTGCACAGAAAAGCTGTGGATGCTCCATCCCTGGTAGTGTTCAAGGTTAGGTTGGATGAGACTTTGATGAGCAACCTGGTCTAGTGGAAGGTGTCCCTGCCCATGGCAAGGGAGTTGGAAGTAGATGATCTTTAAGTTCCCTTCCACCCCAACTATTCTATGATTCCATGATGATTCTATGCAATCAGGTGGTGAAGTGCTGCATCAAGTTATTGCCTTCAGTAACCTAACAATATGCAGATGGTTCAACCCCCCAAAGGCAAATCTGAACTTCACTCCACTCCCACAAGCATAATTATATTTGGTTAAGCTTTTTAAGGGGTACCTAGGGAGTGTATCAACAAATGCATGTTATCATTTCTGTGCCTGTAAGAACTCAAAACATAACCTCAGATTACCAGCGTGTCCCTTCTGTGTCTCTCTTGATGCTGTTATTGATACAACCTACACCAGCATCAGGAACAATTCCAAGTTATTCCTAAAATCAGTCCCTGAAATCTCTGGCTCTGGAGGCAGAGAGCACAGGACCAGTGGCACCTGCCCTCCCAGAGCTTACTGCAACCCACATGTATTCCCTGTCAGAGCAACATAGACCCCACTTATAATGGCAAAGCTAGCAGAAGTAGAAAATATTAAGACTCAATATTTTTTTTGTCGATCTGGTACTGCTGAAAATAGTAGAGATTTTGCAAGACCTTTCAATCATTCCCTGTGAGCTGTCAGTTCCTCTGCCCTCCCAAGGAAACAACCTTTCCTCTTAGCTCATGACGAGCTGCACCCTGCTGCGAAGGCAGTCTGTGCCAAAATGTCTCCCACCCACGGCGGTGCGAGCAAGAAGCCTGTCTTGTCAATTTATTTCATTGTATTCTGATGAGATGGCCCAGACTTGTCCAATTATGTTTCTTCAAGATTTTACTAGACTGCCATTGTCCAATATCCAGTTTCACATATACACTGGTGAACCTTCATGCTAATTTAATGCCAAAACAGAACTTGCTAATAATTGATCTGCTTTGTGGAATTTTTAGTAAAAGTGTTTTCTTTTATCATACTCTACCTTAGTCCACCATTCCCAATTAGATATCAAGAACATAAATAAAACATGATGATTTTGTGGAAAGGAGATGTTACACTGAAAATACATAAATCATGTTTACCATTTATCACATACTTTGACATTGCATACCAAATCACATTTAAATACATATATTGTCTCCTTGTCATTTTGAATAAAAGAAAGTGTTAAAGAAGAATCTCAGAAATATTCTGAAAACATTACAACACCCGTAATAATATATGTTCTTTCAGATTACATTACATCTCAAAAAATGGAAATTCTCTACAACCCTTTCCATGATTAAAGGGAGCATTGACAGCAACAACTGAAGCAACATTTCCTTAGCAGAGTTTTCAGCTAGAGGGGACAGACATTTAAGTAATGAGAAAATTACTGACCACATTTTCTATTTTGTATATCTGAATCAAAACCAAGAGAAAGAAACTCTAGAAGAAAGGGTATAGCGTTACAATCCCGGATAGCATAGCAGATCTCCATGCACCGTGATTGGGTTCATTACTCCTATCCATGTCACCATGACAAGTAAAGCTGAAACACAGGCTTGATAATTTTTTGATGACTCAGGAAATAAAACCATAATGATAACCATTATGACAATTTTAAGTGTAATGTTAGCATGAATCTGCATTAGCATGAACTAATTATAATTGTACTGTAATTAACAAACACTTATAAACATGAATCTTTCAGAAGTTACCATCTCAAGTATAATCCTTCCATGTAGCTTTCATAAGAATATAATATGCAGCCTAAATAGAGAAATTAGGCAAGCCTGTGGGGAAAAAACTTAGGTAGACTGGATTTAGCAGCACATCTAGTTCTGAAGTGACTCAAAATAATACCTTAATACAGTCTTTTCATATTTAATACTCCAGGAAAAAAAAGTGGTGTTATACTGGCAACAGCCACAAACCCTATTTATTTCTGACTTTCACTTCAGTATTTAGATACTTACAGAACACTACATCAGCAACAACAAAAAATTCCTTTATATCTTTCACTTGTCAGAAGTTTACACTCCTGACTGACAGAACAAGACTTTGTTATAGTGATCCATACACTTGTGATCTCTGGGTTCAATTACTGTAATTGGCTGCACTTACAAGAGAAGCCACACATTATTTAAGATGCCTCAGACTAAACACAGCATGATAAATACAGGTCTATTTGGAACACTTCACTTTGTTGTTTAAATAATTGCACCACTGCACCATTGTCCAAAACTATGCCTTCAAAAATCTGGAACAAACAATGTCAAAGTTCTCTGAAGCTGAGAGATGACGATCCCCTCAAAGTGCTCTGAATATGTGAGATGATTATGTTGTCCCTCCCAGGCTAACATTGCTAGGAGGAAGAGACCAAGACTTTTCAATTGATGCTTTAATTCCTTTTCCCAAAAGCAAATAAATAGGAGAATAAACTTCAGGGTAAAAACAACTGCCTTTTCAACTTCCTTTTATATAAGGCATTCCTAACCAACTCATCAGATATACAGTAATTTCATACATATTAAGCAATCAGCATAAACAAATTCACTTTTCTGCATCGGACCTGAGAAACAGGTTTAGGTGTAAAACAAATCATAAACATTTCTTCTGTCTGTTACCACCATGAGCAGCAGTGGCACCTCCTACCTACAGCAAAAGCCTAGATGTTAGATACCGTATCTCCAGAGTGATAGTATCATGCGGATCATAGAACAGAAATAATTGTAGCAGATCACTAATAGTCCATAAGTTGGCCATAACTTTCCACAGACACTCTGCACAGGCAAAAGCCCAAGCCTCATCTTGTGCTGAAGGAGCGACAGCCAGAGAGCACCCTCAAAGTGGGGACTGACAAAAAACCTGCCTAGTGGTGGAGGGTGGCAGCTCGTGATTTTCAGGTGCTGGAAAGTGACTGAGTCTTGCCTACTGTTCACAAAAAGGATGTAACAGATAATTGAGTTTGGTTATTCCCTTTTGTGCAGACCGACACTTATCTTCTGACCAGACTAGCTGTCTCAGGAGTTTGCTGCTTCCCTGGAGCCGAAGTCCTGCATGTCCTACAGCAATTGCAGAGGTTCACCCAGCCCCTGCATTACAGCCCTGAGCCACGAGAGAGGGAACACTTAACTGGATATAGCAAATCCATGGGGCTGGATGGAATACATCCAAGAGGCTCAAGGGTGATGACTGTGAGTCGTCTCCCTGTTATTTTTGGAACGTGGTTGCGTTCTCAGGGAAAGAGATAGGGGGATCCTGAGAAGCAGAAGGCTAAAGAATTGCACTGAAAGCATTATGGAGGAAACAGAGCCACCACCCCATAGGTGCACAGTGAAGGGACACAAGGCAGTAGTTCTGCATTGCAGAAAAGAAAATTGTGACTGGACATCAAGAAAAAAACCTACCAGATTTTTTTTTTCCCATAGAATCTCCATCCTTGAAGATTTCCAAAACTCAGATGAACAAAGCCCTGAGAAATCTGATCTAACTTTGAAACTAGCCTGCACTGAGCAGAGGCTTGGACTTGAGAATCTCTAGAAGTCTCTTCCAACTGAAGTTATTCCACAATTTTAATATATTAAATTTAATGTACTGATACAGTCAAATATCACACTAAAATGTAAGGTTAAAATGCATCAGTTCTTCCATCCTCCTTCAGACATAATTTTAATTGACATATGTAATTTCTATTTGCACTAATGAATCTTAAATTTGAACAGTGAGCACTTTTACATCCACCTGCAAAACCCAAAAGACTTATAGAAGCATAGCAGGTTTAGGAGCCAGCTAAAGACAGGTATTCCCCCCGAAGTTATAAAATAGTCATCGCAGGGCTGTAATTGTTTAATTCATTGAAAAGTAAGCCATGGTGAGTTATCTGGTGCAAGAATTTGCTTATGAAATGTTTGAGCTGTTATGATTTATTTATCTTTAAGCATCTGATTGAATTCTGAGCAAATAAAAAATATAGAGCTTGCTATATAAATTGGAGCAGAACAAACATCTTAGTTTGCATCCTCTAAAATACAAAAGAAGAAAACAACAGATCCTTTTTTTTCCCCTGCTCTGTTTAGACACAAAGGATGTATGGGCCTTGCAATGCCTGGAGTGCAAGGTCCCCTAATTTGACCGTATGATAATACAGTGGTAAGAATAAATGGTGAGGTTGCAGGTGGGAAACAATCCCCTCCTTGTGGAAAAGGACACCCCGGTATTACTCTTGTTACTGCGATACCCCAAGGGTCCAGGCCAAAATGATGCAGATAACAGTCAGTAAAGAGCAAAGCTACAGCAAATCACATCAAATGCTTTCAGGCTGGGGAATTTTAAGCCCTTTAGCAGATAGGTCCTGGCTACCATCCCACACTTGTCACTCACTGAGTCAGCTGACAGGCTGTCAGCACGCACACATGCACATGCATTGCAGGTACCACTGCTGTCGTCCCTGCCACAGAGATTTCTCTTATTTCTCCCAAGTAGAACTCATAGTCCTCCTAATGGTTCAGCTTGGATCCTACATGCCTCCCTGCTCTTTCCACAGGGCTGAATACATGCCAGTCAGAGTTGACCTGGGCTGCAATAGCCTGCAGCAGACATGGAGGAAAAGAATCCTCCTATCTCAGAAACAGCCTCCAGTGAGCACATTAAGACCAGTGCTGGAGAAGTGGATGAGCCTGGCCATCAGGGAGAGGGCTGAACCTGGTGGCACCAACCTGCACCGTGCCCCTGGTACCTCACTGGGCATGACCTGACCCCTCAAAGGTTTTGTTAGAGATGTGGGATACCTTCTTGCTTCCATCTCAGCCACACACTGCTGAACAAAGACAGCCATGGCCTGAGCCCTCAGGTTTCAGTCTGGGATAGTATTAAAGAATCACAGAATATGCCAAGTTGGAAAGGACCCGCAAGGATCATCGAGTCCAGCTCCTGGCCCTGCACAGGACCATTCCCAAGACTCACACCACATGCCTGGGAGTTATCATCCAAATGCTTCTTGAACTCTGCCAGGCTTGGTGCTGTGACCACTTCCCTAGAGAGTTGTGGAACATGCTTTTATGGTGGCTCATCATAAGAAATCTCTTTAATGCACATGATCAATAAATCATGTGATTCAAAAGCACAGATTATTGAGATAATAATATATACAAGGTACGTGCCAGGGAATTCCAAGTGATATTTCTCCTTGTTGCTCTGGAATTGTATTTAAGATATATGCATGATGCATGTGGGTCTTAAATATTTTGATACCTGTATTTGCACTGCAGACGCAAATGTATTAAACAGGTAAAGTTGAGTAATAGTCTCTCTGTGCATCTCATTTAGAAAGAAACTAATCTTCATTAAAAATTAAAGTTTACTGTTTTGTGCTAGGACTTGGCAACAAAGCTCTCCCAATGGCTTGCTGTGTAGCAGTCACAGACATACAAAGATATTCAGTTCAAAAATTATGAACAAGGTGTGATAGGATATTTTAAGTTATAACAAAAATAAAAAGGAAATAAAAATTAAAAACATCCTATCTGTTTACCTGCATTTAGGGTGCTGGTATCACAGATCTTTCCTTCTGTGAAGCAAAGATTTACTCATGTACCAGAACTGGGGAATCATTACTTCAACTAGCATGGAAGTAAACTAATGTTTTATAATTTATTAGTAGTTTAGCTATGACATATGGTTGCTTTTAGAAGCTATTTGATAAATCCAATTTCAAGTTTATTAATAGCTAAAAATAGATGTCACCTATATAAGTGAAGGAAACTGAAGTCCCCAATGCATTAAGACTAGAGTCTGTTAATACTATTTCATATTACATGCCAAAGGCAGCTTTTATACATTTGTTGCCTCGGAGAAATTGAGACTCTAGACATCAGTAGTATGTAGGCCAGGTGTAAGATGCCCTGAAAACTGGGAACCAGGCATAGTTTTTCCAGAAGTTGCTTTGTTGTTCCATGTAAGTCAAGTCCATTTAGTCATCTGTTGGCCCAACACACACAATGAAGTAGCAGCATGCTACAGAATCCATGCATACCCAGAAATGGGACATTTCCCTCCTGATGGTCAACTGCAAGTGACGGCAGAAAACCAGAGAAGGAAGGGTTATTTTTAGGAATACTTATTTAATAGATTTAGGATATACAAATCTTTCATGCAAAGAGAACAAACAGAGAAGGATGTCTGTGCCTCATTCATGCCCTTGGCAATGTTTGATAGCACAGGGGGATATAGATTTCAAAACACAAAGCAACTACCCACATCTCCTTCCCTGATGAGCAGGAATTCTTATGGAAATAATAGCTTTCTCTTTAAGACAGAAACGTTACCCATGTTTTATTCAATGTTGAACAATAGGATAGCTTATTGCAAGCCCCAGTCATCTGGGGAGATTTTGCTGAAGGTGGGATAAAACAAGGATGGATCTCAGTAAGCAGGTTATAATTTTTTCAGTCCCAGTTAAACAGCTATGCTTCTGGCGAGGATTTTTGAGGAAGGAGACTGCATCATTTGTGCAGTCAGTTTCTGAGAATACAAAACGGGAAGAGCTACAGGGCAGTTTTAATCTGTGAGCTGAAAACATCACACTGTTAAAACTATGTAGTTCAATATATTGCTCTAATCTTTGATCAGTTTAGGGTTTACATGCCACTAGATGACCCAAAAATGCATACACAGAAAGGGTATTGTTGATGCCTCTAAAGGTGGAAAGATAGACATAAAACACATACAAACATGCCTGTTTCTTTGCATTTGATGCTCCTCCAGTGCTATGGAAGGAGCCAGGGGAGCCTGGGGAATCCCCAAGAGTGTTACAAAGCCAGCAGTCATCAAAGACCTGATGCACTCTTGGGGATAGTCTTAAACTGAGCACTGGAGATGACAGGCACTGCCTCACCTCTTAAGAAACAAGCAACAGAGGCACAACTTATCTACATTATGGGAGATTGAACTGCAAGTCAAACATCTGCCAAAAAGAGATGGTAGAATCTTATCTTTTAAAAGGCTTCCATGAGCAGTTATTGTGATATAGCATTCATCTTCTCTGATGATTTTCTTGATATTGCACTATTAGCAAAATGTTACTCAGACCACAAAGATCTCTACAATTTAGCTGTCAGAGGTCTTGCAGGGAAAAAAGAAAAAAAAAAAAGAAAAAAAAAAAGGAAATTCCTGCCTTTTTGCCCCTTTGCTAACTGTCATTTAAGCATTTTGATTAAAGCAGAATTACTTTCACAGAAAAATGTCCCCAATTTTAGAGTACTGGAGTGGGAGAGCACTCTGAAATTAATGAGGCGTATTTGGACTTGTGCCACCTACATCTCAAGACAGCATGCCAAGTAGTCCCTTAAAAAGAAACAATTACCCTTCAGCTCTCTATGTTTTGGGGGTTTTATAAGGCTTGCAAGTGGCTGCACAGAGTTAATTAGTTTTCTGACCAGGACAAATTTTTTTACTTTCATTTCTTTTTTCTTTTTTTTTTATGCTTCTAGTCTTCATTTGCCGTCAGATAAATAAGCACAAGAACTGGTGGAAGGGTAGCAGTATATTGTTTTGATGGTAAATATATATGTGGAATGACAGACCTTTTATGTATGCATTTTCTAACTTAAGCTGAAATAAAAGCAGTTTTAGAGGGATGTTTTTCTTCCTGTCTTGGCTATCCAGTTGAAAATAGCTTGTTTTCAGCTTGTTTGTTTTTAATTCTTTCATGTTGCTTTCAAGGAAATGTCACTTCTCAGGAACAAAAGGTTAAGTCACACAATGCTGAACTATATAATCAGTCTGCTTGACAAGGCTGCTGAAAATATTAAAGAATGAGCACCTCACTAGTAGACAAGCCATCTCTATTGATATAAGTTCCTGTTTCAGTATTTTAATTATTCTCATGGGTCATCCCATCCTCACACACGTCAGCATTGATGTTACCTCATCGCTGGTAAACATCAGCAATTTGGGTTTTTTTCAAGTCAGAATCTAGAATTAACAATGAAATTGCTTGAGTCTGTCGGAATTGCACTGGCCTGATGAAAGACTAAAGGGCTCTGTCATCCACTATTTTTATTGCTTGCTCTAGCCAAAATACTCTTAAAAAAGCTACCAAAAATGTTTTGGCACCAGAAAATACTTCAAAGTATAAATGGCCTGCTTATTTACACAAATATTCTGTACAACTAATGCAACATCCCGCTGAATTTCAGACTGCCTTAGATTGATCAGTTTTTATTATTCAAACACGCAAAAAGCCATGAGGTAACTGCAGCTAATTTGCTGCTCAGAGCGCTTAGAGTAAATGTTATGAAAAGTTGGGTGTTTGTTGCAATCAATACAGATAGCAGAAAAAATTATTATGCAATCAAAAGCTAGGAGTCTTTGGATGCTTCAAAACATCACCCTAGATGTGTTCAATTTTTAAACTCTTTTTCATTTTCATGTGATTATTTTATACTATCTCAAAGAAGCAATGGCAATTCATTTTGTTGATCTCATTTAAACACCAAGAGAACATATTTTGACCTATGAACTAGAACAGAAACATTATTGCTATGTCCCTTAGTGTGCAAATTTGTATCAATGTAAATGGGGGGGGGAAGTGTTATATAAAATAAACTACTATTCAATACATGTGGGTATTTCCCTTTGACCCACTATCAGGAAAGGATGCTCCTTTAAATTCCATAATGATTTTTGTGGCAGTTAAGTAAATGCTCTCTACCTTTCATAGGTGACCTGCTATTTGCTGTCCATATTTTTTCATATCTAAAATAACAAGACCAGGAGGAATAGCAAAATTATGTATATGACCATACAAGGCAATATTTTCTATACCATGTAACTGATAAAAATATGTCTGACAACCTTCCTTCTATTCACTCATGAAAACAAATAATTAATTCATGCTGTATCCTATTCAAATGAATGGATGCAGCATGGTCTACTCTTGACCACAAAAAAAGTATCATGAATGCTGATCCACTCTGCAGTGCTGGATTCCTCACTGACGTGTATTGTGCACTTGTCATCCCTCCTAACAACGAATTTGAACAATTGGAAAGGGGAAACAGACACCTGGCATTCTTTGCTGGGAATCAGACATCTGCAAACATGGAAAACAGAAAGTCTGAATGTGATTACAGCTCTAACAACAGGCATCAGGGAAGAAAAAATGTAATAAGCCTTTCAAATATTTGCACAATAATGTCAGAACAGTGTAAGATTCACAAAAATTTACATTTAACTAGAGAAAACATGTAACAGAATAGCATTAATTAACCTCAGAATAATACAATAAATACTCCAGGGGTCATGTGTGTTTGCTCTTTGACTCAGCACACAGATGCTCATTATAGTTCAGTATTTTGTTGTGATTAATATCCATTCAAAATCACTTACTTGAGCTCTGATTCAGCAGTATGTTCACATGTAATCACATACTTCACTGTAAAATATATGCTTTAGTATTTTCTTGGGATGCAGCATAGACATAATAACTACTAAATCTATTATTAAGTTAATAAATATTTAAATTAGTGAATTTAATAATATTTGCCACATACATTTGAGTCACAACTTCAGAAGCAATGTATATAAGTATTTCAGCTGAAAAATTCAACATAGAAGTACATAATACCATTACTAAACAACCGGCCCCATTTGCTACCATTGCATATGGAGAGAGAGCTATGATACTGCCATCAGTACCCATGCAGTTTATAAGTTTGGCATTCCCTGCATCACACTGTATGTGCCACTCATCCTTCAGGCACTGCTTTAACAAAAGGATGAGGAAAAGTCACTAAAGCAGAAACAGTCCCATGAGGATGCTCTGCAACTCTGGAACTGCACCAACAGCAAGACCACTTCCTACAGCACCAACAGCAAGACATGATGCAGTTACACTGGAGTAGGTGGGTTGGAACAAGGGCAGGCCTTGCCAAGGATATAAAGGAAAATGGGAATATACCTTGTATGTCCCTGTACATGTGTTTATAGTTTTCACTCTTAAGTTTTTTTCAGAAGTAAAAAACAGGGGCTGAGACATTGTAATTAACTTATTTATCATTTTTAAACTAATGTGAGTTATAGTGACTATATTTTTGATGCCCGCTAATGCAAATGAGATTATAATTTGGCCCTACTCTAAATAAAAACATAGCAAATGCAGAAGAGAAAATAAAATGTGCAGCACCATTCCTGGGATTTGGGGAAAACACTTTGCTCCCTGAAACTCTGCCAAGTACCACAAGTACGAAGAAGTGAAAAACCCCATAAAGTTCAAATAATTCAATGGTCAAACTTGGCTCTACAAGGTGATGCAAAACAGTCTCAACCAAAACCAGCTAGAGTATAAATCTGGATATGATTCAAAATAACCCAATAGTCTTCCACAGTATGAGTATTACTAATGATATTTGTTACAATAACAGTATTAATAACCCTTTGTTCTTTTAGTTTACACAGGGCATTTCTGATTTACTATGGTGAAGGATACTACAACAGACTAGTGGTGGGTTTTTTTCAAGGAGGGGTGATCAGGAAAACCAGAGGAGCACATAAACTGTGAATGCACAACCTAAAACACCAGAATTTTTCATGCCTTCTGTTACTTCATGTGTTTTTATCAAACAGGTAATTTGGCTATGTATTTCCATATACACCTTTACATTTTAAATGGTATCCTAGATACGTTATTCAACAAACCCTAAAAATAGTAGTGTAAATAGACAAAACAGTAACTCCTTCATCTTCCCACATTTTTAACCGATTAGACAACATTACAGTTTTCACAGAAGCAAATACTATAATTAAATCTATCAATTCCATTACTATTTTCACCTGCTCATCCTCCTTCTCCAAAATTATCCTCCTATAGCTGGTTTCATCCAAAACAGCCTCCAGAATGAATGATTGTAATTTGTGGCTTATTGTGAATGCTGTTTTTAGAAAGTCGATTAAAAACCTGTTCATCCCTGTGAATTAGGTGTACAGGAAAGAAACAAAGAAAACAAAGGGGCTCACATGCAGCCTTGGCGATGAGCTGCCTTGGAAAGGCTGCTGTGGTTCCTGCCCCTGCTATCCACACTGTCCTTGTTGCAGAAGTCACACCTGCATGGGAGGAGCTCAGCTATCAGATCATCAAGCAGCAGCTGCTGAGCAGCCCCTATTTGCAGCACAGAGTGCTGTGAGGTGACTAAAAGCAACGAGATGATGCTGAGCTGCTGTTAGCAGAAGAGACTGTTCTACCCCTCCTGTCTGCTGCCCGGCACCTTTTCATATGCTCATTTGGCTAGTTCTTCTGCCTGATGCTAAGCCCCCTCAGTTCACTGAGCTGGCACAAAACAAATCCAGAAATAAATGGGAAAAAAAAAAGTTAATTTCTGCTGTCATATTGAGCTAGATCCTAGCCTCAGGGAGAGAGCTGGACCACACACCTAGGAATGAGGGGTATGTGAGGCAGAGCAGAACCCTCTCATCTGTGTCAGCAGGGTCAGTGGCTTGAGAGAGGGGTCCGTACAGCTCACCCCGAGTTAACAAAGCACCAATTTCAACAGTAAATGCTTATGTTAAGTATTTAAAAGTTAAACCAGCCCCTTTGGAGAGGACAGGCCCAGAACAGAGGAAATAATAATCTCAGTGGGAAGGTGAGGACAGCAGACAGGCAGAGGCAGGGCAGGGCGCACCCTTGCCTGCCTACCTGAGGCATTCACAATCACACCTCTTCTCTTGAGAGAAACTTAAAATAGCTTAAACTTACAATATAAAAATTTAACAGAAAAAGTAAATAGTTACTTTGTGAGAATTCGATACTAGAGCAGAGTTAGGAGAATTTTCAGCTGCAACTTTTTGCTCAGTGCCATGAAAAGCAGGTACCAGATCCAGTGGCATCAAACACTGCTAGGAGGAACCCATGCTGAAGTCCTCCCACAGTCGGCTACACTTTGATGGGTACAAAGGTCGTTTCTCAAAGTACTGATATAGCCAATAACAATGTATTTCATTAAAACATATCTGAATTTTTTCAGCCCATCAGGACAATGAAACTACCCTGCATGAATGATTGCTTCACATGAAAAATTCTGCTATGCTCCGTAAGCATAAAATGACTTAGAAAGTTAGGTCTGACAAAGTGGATGTCCCTCATGAGACTGACAAAGGAATTTACATGGAGTTTATGAAATATGAGTAATGTCATAAAACTAATGTATCACTGAAAGCCTTTTTGTGTGTGAAATCTGCTATTTTTGGTAGCATTTCTGTCATCTCCCAGATCAGAGATGGTGGATGAATTGTTACATGTAGAAGATACACACAACAGGTGAGACAGTCAAGAAACACAAGGCAGGATAAGGACCAGGTGTGACTTGGTAAAGCAGTTCCCTAATGTTTTATTTAGATAGAATATTTGAGGCAGTGAAATCTCCCTGGATGGCTTCCACATTTTGGTCAGTGACTATCTAAATAAAAATAACCAGTAGTACTGGAAGCAGCTATCAGAACTACACACCTTTGCTCCCAGATGAGAGCCTTGAACAGACAGCAAAATCTTCCTTGTCTTCTCCTGGAGAGTAGCTGAATTTCAAAAAAATGCAGTGCAGAGTTTTGCTTCACTAAAATGACCCATAGCACTTACAAGATTTATTATGACTCATGTTTATACCTCCAAGGGCTGAAAATTAGACTTCCTCAGCTGCCAGGGACGGAAGCTGCTTTGTAATAAGCTGAGGCTTAGATATACTCTGTGACTTAATCTCCCAGAGACAGTCGCCTGACTTAAGATCCTTTTCGGTCTGGACCCAAGGGTCTTAACTGCATTTCCCTGGCTGCACTTACCTAATGTCTTTCCTAAGTCAGCCACTCCAAAGCTGGTCTTGTTCTTGTACTGCACAGAAAGATCATTCTTCATTGGGCAATTTGTTCTTGAATTTAATGTTGTGGTATATGGACTCATTTGCAGATAAATTCATAATATCCTGTGAAATTCTGGCAATGGAATAACGTACTCTTGTTTGTACTTTGGCCTCAAGAAATGTTATTATTCACTAAGTATAATAATGTTAAAATAAATATACTTGTTCTCTCATTCTGTCATTCTAGATTATCATTATGACCTTGCACTAATGTGCTATTTTCCACATGTCCAGGGATTTACAAGATTCCCTCATGCTCTGAAACAAGCCATTACGTATACAACAAAAGCACCATAGCCCTCCATTCTCAATCTAATCATGTATTGCTTCATTTCTGTTCTTTCCAAGGCTGCTTTGTTTTCCAGAACCTTACAATGTAGTTACAAAAACCTAATGTACCTGGTGTCTACTTCTTTACAACATCCCATGTAAAATGGCAGAGGACAGCAATAACACATTGTTAAAATAAAAAATCATAGAACTATAGAATATCCTGTGCCGGAAGGGACCCACAGGACTCACTTTTAGAAATCTTTTTTTATTCAGATAGTTGTCTGGAAGAGGAAATGAGGAACAGTTCCTTAAAACATCTTCAAAAATTCTTTGTGGTTCAGATCTACTCTGATCCAAAGCACTGCTGCCAGCTGCACTATTAATGTGCATTATCTGGAGAGAACTGAGCAGACTTCTCCTTTTTTCTTTTTTTCTTTTCTTTCAAAAATGCTCTGAAACTGTTACAGAAGTTTCAATCCCATGCTCCAGATGGGAGAGCAGAGAGGAACATATGATGGCTCAGTCTCTACTTATGTGTTTGGGTTTCTGTCCAACAAACAGCGATGATCTGGCCTGAGTACTCAGCTGAAGGGACTGGGAAATGCTCCAAAATTCCCCAGTTCAGATGTGCCCAAAGAAGCTCTTATGGCTATATGTACTTTTAGCATCCTTTGCAGTCCCTACTGACACACATCACACTGATTTCAGAGGGACCTTTTATGAATCCATACTGACACTTTCAACACTGACTCTTTGAACACGCTGACCTTATGCTTTTAGAGATGTAGCATCTTTAGCCCTTCCATTCCAGCATACTGTATGGAAACAAGTCTTTTGGTTACTTGTTTGTGATAGTGGCTTCTGCATGAACTCAACATGAAAAGTTACTCATTGAAGTCATGTGGAAAGGCTGCTGAGACAAAACACCGAGAAGAAATGAATGGGGTGGATAGGAGGCTACTGTACAACAGCATTTGCAAGTGCCATCAAGGAGCCTGGAGGAAATAACTGGTCTAGGTAGAGTAATGGGAATAAATTGTGATGCAAAGTAAAAATCAAAGCTCACATGCAATATAGAGGGAAAGAAACCACTGGGGAGCTGTTTGCAGAGCAAGTTGCTGAATCTCATTCAAAGCTAGCTCAGGTACCAACCCTGACAGCAGCTTTGGAGGAGCACAGCAGCAGTCATTCTGCCTCTTCTCCCTCTTGCATCATAGGGAATCCCTGACTTTCACACCAAGCAACAACTAGGCAAGGTCGGCTAGGAGTCACTGCACTCTGTCAGAGCCAGCAGGAGTGCCTCAGAGGTGGGTGAAAACCAGCGTAGGTGTGCCCACAGAGAACTGTAAAACAACCAGTGGTTGCTGGAGGATGAGCAGATTGAGCAACAAAGCAAGATCCGAGGATAGACCCAGTCTGTGGACAAGGCTGGGAAGCAATGGAAAATTCTGGAGCTTGTCAGGATACAACAGTCCCAAAAGACTGCTGCCTTTGCCCACGTAAGCATAGCCCCAAGTCCTGATACTGGGTTTTGTCTGATCTCTTATGAGTAAAAAGATGCTACAGGGGTGTATGTATCATCTGCTGCCCTCTAAACACCACGACCAAGAGCTGAGACACCTGGAGGTATCTCCCTGACTGTAATGCTTCAATCAGCTTTTGCACAATGGAAAAGTATCTTCAAAGTCACTCAAGCTTCCAATTAGCTCACGCTTCAAAGTAGCTTGTTTATGACTGTTGGCACCTTAATGAGTGCTTAACATGTGGTGGAAATGTTCAGCCGCATGTCTTTGTGGTGATGGGCACGGGGATGATCACAATTCGCTCTAATACAAATGGCAGAAATAGAGGTTCACACAAGTCTTCCAAAAGGTTGCTATTGTTGAGCCTTGCAGTATCAGGCATTAAACAGAAGGTCTTGGGAGGTGAGTTCTCGCTAGAATTACCTACAGGGACTATTGATGTCTCTGCTAAGGAAAAGTCAATGGCATGGAGAGATAAGATCTGCTGGAGAATTGAAGAGAGAGAATACTCCATTAGCTACCATTCAGAATAAGAACAAATCTTCAGAATGTTCAGTTTTGACAAAAAAAAAGGTTGAAATTTTCATCACCTGTAACACAGGTATGCCAAATGGTTCAAAAGATACTATGGTCATGTTTTCTTCTATCTACCACAGTACAACTTATATTGGCCTGCCTGTACTGGAACACTTTTAGATATAGGTATCATGAGGGCTTGTCCAATACCAGGATGAACTTGATTTTCTTTCCTAGGTGGGTCTACTGTGCTGCAATACCTTCAAAATATGTGAGGAGCCACTCATAATTCCTGTTTCTAAACAAAAGATAGGGGCCAGGGGATGGATGGGGGGAGGGTTTGGGGGGAAGCCTTGTGGGGGGTGAGGCAAGAGGTCTGACTCAAAATCTAGATTCAGTTCGTTTCCAGGTAGATTCAAGGAAGTGCAGCAGTTAGATGTTCCAAAGGTGACTACTAATCACTCTTCAAAATTCTTCAGTGGTCTTTCTTCTAAAGATAGCTGCATTGACAATAAGAAGAGAAAATTTTTGAAAGCTTGGGATTAGGGGAGTTTGATAAGAAAGATATCTGTATGAGTCAAAGGATTCAGTGCAGGGCAGCCAGCAATGATGAAGTGAACTCTTCCATGGGATTTTAAACTATTCCTCTCAGGTTTTGTGCCTTTAACCAAGCTACACCTGGTATTGCTTATAAGGAATGCAAGATAAATTAAAAATGACATTTACTATGCTTTCATACAAATTCCTATTACTTTTACTTAGATTACTTGCTGTAATGGTGGCTTTGCATAGACATACTTTCTCGTAGGCAAGAAACAGAGTTCAGAATGGACAGCTGCCTCACAGTCATATTTAAGGGGTTTTGTGCTCCTCCACTAATACCCAAGTGGGGTGCTGGTGAGGGAAGCAGCTTGGAGAAGTGGTGGGAAGCACAAGCAAGATAAAAATTGGCTATGTATCTAGAAACCCTCTGTCTGGTACCTTCCAAACTTGAAACCTACATACCGTCTGCCTGGTGCCCTCAAACCTAGAAACCCAGAAACCCTCTGTCTGGTGTCTTCAAACCAAGGTGGGTCATGAGCCTGACAGCCAGTTCTGGAGGCAGCAAAGGTAATCTCTTCCAGGAGGACCATAAGTGCAAGAGACATGTCTGTGAGCAAGGTGGATGTCCGGTACACAGTTGAATCCCAAAATTAGTTAGTTAACCTTCTATATGCACCTTTTTTTTTTTTTTCTCCTGAAGGCTGCAGGGACATCATTAATAAAACTGGAGCCTAACACCTTTTAGTGGGAAGGCTTTAAATTGTTTGAGTTTAAATAAATGTGAAAAATTGTTATCTCTATTCATCTTTATTTGGTATTCCTTATTTTCTGTGTAAAAATTTTCAGTCATCAATAAGATAACAGGAAATAATGTTATAGCACTGTCAACTCTTGTTTATTTTTATTATTTTTCTTTATTTTACTTTCCATAATTCCTTGTTGAGGACCCAGATCATTAAATCAGGAGACTACAAAGTAAACATAACTTCCTTTACTAAAGAGTATTCGAATCCAAACTTGCAAAGAAAAGCTTGAAAATTTAAAGCAAATAAAATCTAAAGGCTTAAAAACCAAGTAAAATCCAAAATGCAGAATTATTTAAATAGTAAAAAACCCACATAATTTTTAAACAATCCCATGATTTTTTGAGGCTGACTCATGATTCTGTAATGTTTAAAGTTGTCAATGCTGATACCCTGTGATTTAGATGACTAATCACATACTGAAAAGCTAATAATCAAAGTAAGCAGTTTGTGAAGTACCCACAGACTAGAAAATATGTATCTCAACTACTCAGCAAAGGCTTATGCATAAATTGACAACAAATAGAATCAGTTTATATAACTGCTTCACAAGGAGAGAAAAGAGCTAATCAGTTAATCAGTTATTTTATTTGTATCACATAATGCTACCAGCTGCAGCACTGAGTGTGAAGAGGGAAGAGCATGGAATAAAGAGGATAACAGGGTAGTGCTTCAGCGCTGTATTCACAGGGAACAGGGGAGTGTGGATGGAATTCAGCAAGCAAAATGCATGAGTAAAATCTGTCTGATGTAAGGCTGCACACCAGACAAGAACATACCTGAGGGAAGGAGGAAGGCAAGCACAAAAAACAGTCAGGAGAGAAGTGGTCTTCTGGTGATAAAGAGTTAAATCTGGGGTCAATGTGCAGTCCATTGAGGATGGCTATGGGGAAGAATAAAGAGAACGAGAGCAGCAGAGGAAACATCATTTCAAGACAGGTGGAGGCAACAGGGGTGAATCCTGCCTTCTTTGTGGGTTTTTTGATTAGATTACATTTTTCTGCACAGTAGTTCTCAGCTGGGGTCTTTCCAATCTTTTATCTTATCTGATGGTAAGCAGACAGCAGAAGGAGGTATATGTAGCATGGGCTTGGCACCAGCTATGTTTCTTAACAAGAAGATGGATTCTTTTCTGAAACTGTTCATAGCAAAGTGACGTTGGCAGAAGCTAAAGCATCTATACGTATCGATGCTACTCAATCAGCTTAGTTCTCAAAATAGAAATGGCAAGGAAAGATGATTTCTAATTTTCAGAAGTTAAAGAGGAACTGCAGAAATATAGCTAATATGGTGGGACTTAATTTATTGACTTGCAAAGGCAGAAAACAAAATGATTTTGAAAAGAAACACTACATATTTAACTGAATTAGTATTTTTCTTGCTAATTCATTGCAAAATATAAAGAATGTGCAGCATTGAACTACAAGTTTGTATCCTCTTTATATAAAATTTATGTCTTCTTTATATAAAATTTATATTCTCTTTATCTAAAATTCAATAGAGATGTTAGGAGTTTCAGAAAATTCTCCCACAAAGATATATTTAATTACAAGTCTGCCAAATGGGAGTTTCATTTTCTTTTGAAGAACCTGTTTTAAGCAGGATATTACATTAGTAGGTTCTCAAGTCTGATCCTGCATGGAAGGACATATATCCCTGGAAAGAGGAAAAGAAGGCACACCCTGTTTGAAAATGAAGGTCCCATCAAAGCCAGCAAAGCCAAGAAATTGGAGTGAATGGAGCAGAATGATCCATCTGTATTAGGACTTTCTGTAGCAGCTGTCACTAAGAAGCCATCACTGTAACGTCTAAGGTGCTGCATAATTGGAGCGGATCCCAAAATTTGAGGGAAGATTGCAGACTAAACAGGAAAGATGGAGGGACGTATTTCACAGCTGTCATCCAGATAGGAAAGATATTCCACTCCTTACTCCAGATGGAGAGCAGCTCACATTTTGATGCAGCAAGTGAGGGGGTGACGGAAATGCAGAGATTCATTCATGAGTGCACGTACAACACAGCTCTTTGAACACGCTGTAGTAATGCACAGGGAAAGTTGGGAGGGGGCATTGACATAATTAGTCCCCTCACGTAGGAGATGTAGGGGTCACTGGGAGTGAGCACTGTCACACGATACCTCCCTCACATTCAGAGCCTTTTTCTTTTGCTTTTGCTTTTATTTTTAATAAATGACACAACATTAACTATGGCACTCTAGCTGCAGGAAACCCTTCTCTGGTGACAGCTTTCTACCTCTGCTGACATAATTTCTTAAGTAGTTGTACATGTGAGATTTACTCAAAAATATAAATATTTTTATAAAAGATATGCAAGCACACAAAGGAGAAAATATTTAACATAAATATGTTGGGGAGGGTGACAGAAACGTCAGTAGCAAAGAAGTCTTAATGATGTGTCATACAGAAAAAAGGAAGAACTATACCTGGGGTGCATCAGGCACAGCATTCCCACATGTTCAAGGGAGGTAGTTGTCCTGCTCTGCTCTGCATTGGTGCAGCCTCGCCTTGAGTACTGTGTGCAGTTATAGGCACTACAGTATAAAAAAGACATCAAGCTATTAGAGAGCATTCAAAGAAGGGCCATGCAGATGGTGAAGGGTCTGCAGGGGAAGGTGTATGATGAGCAGCTGAGGTCACTTGCTTCATTCAGCTTGGAGGAGACGGAGGGAGACCTTATTCAGTCTACACCTTCCTCACAAGAGGAAGTGGAGGGGCAAGGACTAACCTCTTCACTCAACCAGTCACAGAACTTGAGGAAAGAGCATCAAACTGAGTTGGGGGAGGTTTAGGTTAGATATCTGGATTTTTCACCTAGAAGGTGGTTGAACACTGGAACAGGCTCCTTGGGGAAGTGGTCAAGCACCAAGCCTGTCTGAGTTCGAGAAGCCTTTGGACAACGTTCTCAGGCACATGGTGTGATTCTTGGGGTGTCCTGTGCAGGGCCAGGAGTTGGACTTGATGATCCTGATGGGTCCCTTCCAACTCAGCGTATTCTGTGATTCTACGATATGTACATTAAGTGGACAAGTTGCTATAAAGGTTAGTAAGCAGTAACTCACTGTGCAACATACTGCCAGTGCACTGACAAAAGAGCCCTTGTATTTTCAAGGAATGCTTTTAAAATCCAGAATATTTCAATGCATTTATTTTATTGAAAGAAACCCATAATATTCATACAAAACATATAAAAATTAAAATGAAATAAATCTTGATTATTCTACCTGTGTACACAGACTTTGTAGATAACTTTCTGCATATTCTACATGTTCTTACTATTAATAACATTTGATATGTGTTTATGTGATACGATATTGTTCCACCTAGCTCACCTCTCCCTAGGTGCTTGTAAACTAACGTACCGATCTAACAATAGACATTAAATACGACATTTTGGGGGTCTGCCTAGGGGAACTCAAATATTTCTATTTTATTTCATGAACACTTTGCAAGCTTGTACCCTTGTTTATGGTTTTTATTGCAATCTTGCACTGTTTGTCTTGTTTCAAGGAAAGGAGATATTGATATATGAGGGGCGGTTTGAATGTGCTTCTCTCTTCTATTTTCCCTAAGAATAAAGTCTGATTAATGTACTAAAGGCTTTGCCAGAAGCCTGCCTGTCCCTGACTGAAGCTGTCACAGCCTCTGCAGAATGAAATGGCAGCATGGGAGAAATATAAAGGAATTGTGCATAAGCTGTTATGAAACAGAGTCTCAGTGTGGCTTCGGAGGACAAAAGGAACAGCACCCTGGAGCTAAGCCTTCCAGAGACACCTCAGCCTTGGCCTCTGTATCTTCTGGAGTGCTGCTAAGGGTCAGGCCAGAGCACCCAGCGGTTTGGACAGAAGTCAAGGAGTTCTGGAAGACAAAGATGTCCTCACTGTTAGAGGGATGTTTATGAGGAGAGATCAGGACAGCAGTATGCCACCACTACAGAAACTGCAGTCCAACAGCACTGCCTGATGCATCAATCTCTGGAATCATCTTGCAGAGAAGACACTTCCACTAGTGCACTGAAACCCCACCAGAAACTCCTTTATCTCAGGGAACTGCTCTTTTCTTATGTTCTCATTAGCTCATTGCAGCTGTGTATCTCTACCTGACCAAATTATTTCTTCCCTGAAAAACTGTAAAATGTGGAAGCATAATGACAACAAAATCCAAAAATTGACAGTCCTTTATGCATGAACATGAATTCTTGCATTTCAGCCTGCATGACACCCAACAAAAAGCTGTCTGGTATGCACCAGCACCTCTGCCTTATTTCACTCTCCATGCTCGCATCTCTTCTTGCTATGCAGCATCTCAAGTGACCACTGAAGCGTTCATAAGTAGAGTCCAACAGGTCTGTGATTTTTGATAAAGAAAGGAAAAGCAAGCAGATGTTGCCCAGTACCGCTCAGATACACTGATCTCTGAGAACTGCCAGGATATAACCTGTAACTCCC
Organism: Sclerurus mexicanus; assembly: GCA_013396755.1. Classification (NCBI taxonomy): domain Eukaryota; kingdom Metazoa; phylum Chordata; class Aves; order Passeriformes; family Furnariidae; genus Sclerurus; species Sclerurus mexicanus. The sequence goes on from VWZF01001225.1 coordinate 155,491, forward strand.
CCACTGATGATGATGATGCTGTTGATCTCCAATGCACAACTAACAGATTGTTTAGAAATGAGTGGCTGTGTCTCCAAGGAAAACCTAAAAGCAGAAAACCAGCATTGCTGCAATGCAACAGGGCCAAGGACTATGATGGCAAGCTTGTCACACAGCAGCAGTGGACCTGGGGGTGGGACTGGGCTGTGGGTGGGACATGCTGGTCAGACAGCAGGGACCATGAACGGCCACAGAGAGCTGCCACAAAGAGGCTGGGAGCAGCAAAAAATCAACACCTACATCCATATATGTGCTGCACATATAGCGGATGGGATTCACACGATTCATATTCATGCTCTCCATAGGCAATAGAAGGAAGCAGGCACACTGAGAGAGAGATCCAGATGGGTTTCTATGGCAGACAGATGAGCCATCTCTGAAAGCCTGTTCTTTCCATTGACTGCAAAGGCTGACTACACACGATCCACAGCAGTGTACTCTGTGGCTCAAAATAACTGAAAATGATTTCACCAAAGTTAGCTGGACTCTATTTTTCAAATGTACACCTCATGCAGGACTTCTATACCTCTGAATTTTGAAAACAAATTGCCTATTTCTGATGGTTTAAATATTACAGTCACCTACCAGTTAGTTTTGGATTTTACTTCTTTTATATTACATGATAATAGGCATCAAAGATTTTTATTATAATATTTATATTTACACGAATCTATTTAGCCTATACATACCCACATGAATGTGAATTTTTTAAAAATTTAATTGTCAGCCTTCACTGTCAAGTATCATTGTTTTAAAAAGCAGTAATATGAATATTTATATTTGAAAGTGCGCTACTAAATATTTACAGTATGCTTTCACATGCTGTATCTCAAATGCACATAATGATATACATCTTGGTTTTTTTCAGTAGACCTTAGCACAGTCTGTTCTATATTTTGCTGGGTTCTTCTGAAGCCTTCGAAACAGCAAAACATTTGCAGCGATTTCAAGGGGCTTTGCTTTGGACTTTGTATTATGCTGTTAAGAGAGGTGGCCGGGTTTACTTCTGTCTTAAAACTTTCCCTAGGTTGGGAGCCAGAATAGTAGCACTGTCACTGAGAAAGCCAATACACCTCACCTGAGAAGACATGTTTTGAGACATAATGTACACATTTGGAAAGAAAACTCTGTAATTGCTGTAAAAGTCACATGTACTGTGAGGTTGGAATTGAAGAGTAACTAATGTGGTTGCTGACCTCAGCCTTATTATCTGCTTCATCCTGCTGTATCTTCCCCTTCTACCTAGGCTGATGTTCATATTTCAAGCTCTACATGGAGAGTTGTGCCTAAATCCCTAAGTCCCACACCAAAACTGATGTTAATTTAACTTAATTTCCAGCCATCATTTCTTACTGTGCCTTTGCCTGTAAGGCAGGAAAGCATACTACTGTCAGATCCCTTTGCTCTAGATTTGTCTTCAGTGGTCTGGGGATCTCCCTACCTCCCCTTCCACAGGAACAGAAGTCGCTGCTGGTATCCCCCTCACAGAGCTCTGTGCCTCCACTGCTGTGGGTGCCCCCCCGGGATCCCTCTCCAGCACCAATGTGTCTGCTGGGAAGTGCCACCAGCAGCCTGTAGCACTTGACTGCCACCCTACCCATCAGGGACAAAGCTTCCCCTTGGCATCTGCCTGATGCTCCTTGCCTGTGTGCCTCCATTGTTTTTCTCAATTGATTATATTGCATTTAAATTAAAAACACAAAATAATGAACAGAAACTACTTATAGAAGAATCCATATAATTTTTTATCATCTGTGTCTTCCGCACACTTTACCAGCCATATTTTCATTTAGAAGATTGCCAAAAATACTGAGCAGCTTTCAGTCAATAACCAGTCTCTGCAGATCCTCTCTAGGCAAAGATACAGTCAAACCTGTAAACGAGACAGTTGTTTATTCCTCCTAACACAGTTGTAGGTTTTAATCAGAATACCCTGTGGTACCAAGACAAATACTTTGGGAAAAAGAAATTGCTTCTGTATCCACACAGTTCTTTCCATCGACCGATATATAGTCCTTTTAAAGAAACATAATGGAATTGACAAGTCTTCCTTGCCATCAATCCACATTGACTGGCATTATTTGTTTGTTAACCTATCCTTTCTGTTGGGTCTTCCAGGTTAACCATTCCAGTATTATAATAGAATCTGGATTTATGTAAGGAATATGTGTGTGTGTGTATGTGTTTTCTAGGTCCCATTTTTTACCTTTTTTTGATATTTGAACTTCATTAGCACTTTTTCAAGTCTCTAAAACTTTCTTAGCTCTCCAGGATTCACACTAGTGGTTCAGAAGCCACCTCAGCTATTTTCCTTATAACTTTTTTGCACAGGGGCATTACTCAGAACTGACAACCTGGAAAAGCTTTGAAGAATTCCATCTTCCAAGGCAGGCTCACAGCTTTCATGGAGAGATGTCTGCCTTCTGCTGAGACAACAAGAAGAGTTCAGCCACTTCACAAAAAGGAAGAGTTGGGCTGGAGAAACAGGGAGCACCCTGAAGAGTCAAGGTTGCTGCACCCATTGTTGCTTTTCCTGTGCACATTTTCAACAGGGAATACACACCTTTATTACCATTTTGCCATTTTCTTCTGAATATAATCATAATTAGTGTAATTATTATGCAGAGAGATCCAAGCAATTGCTGCAGGACATGCACACTTCCAGACGGATTTCTCAAGGTGAAGTGCTGATGGTAATACAACTGCTACTACACTTCCTAACTAACCATAAATTCAATGGGAGAAAATGAGGCAACCTAACTTGAGCTCCAGTAGGAGAAAATGAGGAGAAAGAACTCAGATTGTATCATAAGGACAGGAAGGAAATCAAAGGATAATGATTTGTCTTTTGTGTTTTAAATGCAGTATTTTGTCTGTCAGATTCATTCATCTTATACAAAGAAGAGCAATAGTATACACTTCCAAGATAAAATCAATTATGTATTATCTTAGAGTTGTACAGTCTCATTCTCCACAGAGGCCTTAATATGACTTACATGTAGCATAATTCTTATTCCAGTCTCTGAACAAAGCTAAATTTCAGTGACAGTTCATTGTACAAATTCCAATTTATGGTCAATTTATCCAGCATTCTCAGAGAGTATAAAATTGCAAAGGCCATCTCTGCTTGAAGCAGAATATGAATTTTGAAATATAATGAAAATAAAGGAGCAAATTAAGAGACTCGTTTGATTCAATTCATTACCTCGGAGCACTTCTGCTTAAAATACCCTCCTATATTTTATGTCAGTTTTTTAAATGAGTGAAAAAAGGCTTTGTTCCTCAAAAACTACCAAACTGTGGCCAAGTTACCCACACTTTAATTAGTTTCTTAATTAATCTCCATTATGAAATAAAATAGGGAAATAACTCTTGTTTCTGTATTCCATTAAAGTTTTTCTGTAAAGTTAAAGACTATTTTGTTATCATGGCATTCCAAGTTTCAAGCATCTGTTTTTCTAGAAGCTAAAAATAATATATCACATTTCAGATTATCTTCATTTGCCAAGTTTTGGCAGAACTCACAAAGGTACAGAAGAATTTGACGGAAAATTTGCAGAGTTTACAATGCTTAGCCCATTTTCAAAGGAGAAGATGATCCCTAGTCAGTTCATTTCCAAAGAGATTCTTTAAGAAACTCCACACTTTCTTTTTTATTCCATTTTTTTTTTTAGCACGAGGCATTTCAAGCAGTTGAATTTGAGCTTTTTCTTGACTATCTGAGCTGTCATCATGTTGTGTTTCAAGAGTGGCAAGACCGTAGTCAGCCTATAAAACATTTCATTCATTCACTCTAAACAGCTCTATTCCCATTAAGTCATTCTAATGACATTTCTTAGACAAATTGGGAGTGGAAGGACACCTGCAAGCTACTGAGACAGTGAGCCTCCATGCAGCAGGGCAAAAGGTGTCCCGTGAAGCACCAATAGGTAAGTTCCTAACCTGGACAAAATTTTGCTTCGAGAGCATGGACAATGAAAGCACCTTTCATTCAGTGTGTCCAGAGTTTTACTTTTAAAAGGAGCTGCTGTCAGAAAAAAAACCCGAACAACAACAACAACCGTAATCACTCAGTCTAGTGACAGAACAGCTGAGTGGTGCGCATACAAATGAAATGTGAAACCTTAGGCAGGAATGAGAGATGTGTCAAACCACCTGTGTGAACTGTGCTTTCTTAACAATAAACTTGAATTCCTGACTAATTAAATATTTTTCAGAAGGTCCTCAGTGATAATATTTTTTGGGGAAAATATGTCTGAAATAAAGTGCAGCACGTAAGCAATGATCAAAAAAGTATTAATTGTAATGAACAGTGCAGAATAATGAAGGTACTCTCAAGTCTACTTGATGTGGGAGCATCTGATGAGAATAAGTGACATATTCCCAGTAACCCCTGAAAGATGCAAAATAGATGATTTATGCAGAAGAATCTGGCAGAGACAGATATTCATGACAACTACATGGCTTCTCATGTAGTCTGCACTGAAATGCGATGGTCCAAGTTGAAGAATCATATTATTATTGCAGACAGCTTTAATCATGGGTCTTAGAAAGGCACTACCTTAAGGTCAATATCTCTTAGGCACTCACTTTCAATCTGCTGGAATTCCCCAGCTGGAATTTTCTTCCATATATGGCTGCCTATGGCAGCTCTTTCTCAAAAAATACAACTGGAACACTTCAGAGACTGACAGGAGAGTAGATTTTAAGTTGTTGCCATAGCTGACTAGCTTCAAGCAACCAGCATCCGTCACTGACATGAGTGCTCTTATTAACTGCTTGATCCCTCTTACTACAGCTCTTCCATCTTCAATGGGTTTGTTTCTTATATTGGTTTATCTATTTTGTTGTTTTTTTTTCTCTTTCGACCAGAGAAAGACAAACACACAGAATGGGACAGGTAAAAATTAATTCTTCCTGTATTGCATATGGAACTATTTCAGTGAGTGTGGAGCACTAAGCATTCACAGCACAGGCAATCCCTTACTCAAATACACCTAACAATCACCTTTAGCTTTTTTTAATCTTGCCCCATTAAGATTTAATTATTTTTGCAAAAGGAGAAACTCCAAAGGACCTTCCTCCAAAAGAAAGAACTAAGACACTCAGACCAGTTGGTTAGAGCATGGTGCTAGTAACACCAAGGTTGCAGGTTCAATCCCCAAATCGGCCATTGACTTAAGAGCTGGACTTGATCCTTGTGGGACTCTTCCAACTCAGAATATTCTGTGAAATCTGTCAATCAACTATATGAGCTTGGCAGTTCCCAGCAAACTGGAAGACAGGAGACTGAGACCCTTCAGATGGGAGAGGGAACTGAACGCTGCTCCATCTACCTGGGAATACTGCTCTTGTTTTATTGTTAGAAGTGGAGCCTGATCTCCAGCTTGCTTGCTTTGTGCAGAGTATTAGTGGGAAAGCAGTTTCTCAGAATGAACCCCACATATATGATTGCATATCTTATAAATTCTAGGATTTAGGCAGGAGACCTCATCTGCTGTAAAATAACTTCCTATTTCCATTGCATCTCCTTGAGGTACGGAGCAATTTGGGCTTTAATAGAAAGGAACTGTCTCTGAAGAGCACAGTTAGAGTATGTTTTGTGGGGATTGCTGCTCACAATACAAACAGGAAAAGGAAGAGGGTAGTGCAGAAATCAAACCCAGCAAACCCAGGAATCTAAATAATGTAGCAGTTTTTCTCCCTTCCCCTAAGAGACATCTCCATCACCATGAAGCTGAGTGTTCTTTTAGCAAATGAATGAAAGGAATCAGGGCCTTCTGATTTCCATGAGATTTGTTCAGTGAATTGGAGTTTATTATTGTTGGAGGACTTTTTTAAATGTCCATAAGAGTTTTTGCTTAGTCAGTGCTCAGGATAAGTACACTCCTTGTTTGACTTCATCTGGACTCTGATGAAATAGCCTAGTCTCATTATCTGCTGTGTCTTTGTCTACATATAAGACAGTTAGCATTCTTAATGTGGCATAATGCAGTACTCTATAACGGAAGAATAAGTGGAACCACTAGCGATTAAACTGTATTTTACAAATCTTTCAGCATATATAGCAAACCTAAATCAGAAAAAAAAATCAGGCTATGAAGTATATTTACGCATACTCTAGGTTAAATCTTCAATGGAAAATCCCACTCAGAACTAATTTCCTTATTTGAAGCTTAAGAAAATATAGCATAAAATCCTCATGATATCATACATTCATTGACTGGATAATAGCTGGGGGGAAGACAGCTCACAAGGAAATAGATAAGTAGTGGTGAATTCTGCGACAGGTATCTTAGCAAGAGGATAAACGCATTTATATATATAAACACATTTACACAGTCTAGTAACAGTAGCTATTTGGACTAATTAAATAAGCCCACAGAAGCTCCAGACTACCTAGCTAGAGTTTAATGAGGCAAAGCTGGACTCTAGGGACATGGTTTAGTGGTGGACTTGGCAGTTTTAGGTTAATGGTTGAACTCAATGATCTTAAAGGTCTTTTCCAACCTAAATGATTCTGTGATTCTAGCTCCACAAACATGCCATCTAATTTTCTCAGGTAAGCAACCAGGAACTACTACATTTGAGTTAGATTATGTTATTTGAGCACAGGATACAGCCTGACAATTTACGACAAATTCAGCAAGTCACTTTTCTATTAAAGCTTGCTGGACATTTATATATAGAGACAGAAGACTATACTTTTTTTAAGTGTTTATGAAGAAACAGTCATTTGAAAACTCTGATCTTTCAGGCATTTTGTCTTTGGCATTTGTTTAAGATCTTGTCTTTCAAGTTTTTTTAGGATAAACAAAACTGTATATCACAGTGGTTTGGCATAGTATATAGGACTGGTTACTTTTAAAAGAAGTGTAAGATTATAACAAGACTGTTCATCAAAACTTTGACACAGATTGCAAAGCAGGGTCATTGTACCTATTATCCAAGTTGTGTAACTCTTTATAAAGCATCAGCCAGACTCAATAGGAGTCAGTTAAACTTCTGGATTGCTGGAGTTACTCATGTCAATCTATGTCAACTGCATTAAAGTAACACCAGTATCAGCAGGCTCTAGTTACAGCCTGTGCAGAGCTTTATTTCAGAAAGTGCTGCCACAGTCAAACCACATGGCTCTCCAAGGGAGTTCATAGCCTGTGCAGCCCTCAGACAGGACTTTATGAAATCCGCAGTAAATATAATAACAGTAAGAGAGGATCTGAGACTCAGAAGCAGTAAGACTGTCTGCAGCCAGCCATCAAAGACAAAAGCCTTCCTTGTTTTGTGATGGAAAGTGACGGCCACCACAGAAAGAAAACACGTTGACTGCAACAGGAAAGTAACAGCAAGGCAAATCTGAAGTGGCATTATGTGTCTGCTCTTATGTGCCACCCATCCATAATTTCTACTCTTCTGCACAGGGCAAGGGCTTATTCAGGGTGATGGCATGGAAGAGAGATCCATGCTCTCCTTCACACATCCACCAGAAAGAGAGAATAGCAGAGTACAGCAAAGCCTTCATACAGCTCCGTGAACCTTTGTGCTGCATGTTAAGGGTCCAGGGAGTGAACTAGGGCCCAGTTCCTGGCATCTGAGCTTGTAAGAAAGGTTCAGTGTTTAAAGAGCAAGTTCAGCTACGGCCCTGATGGAAGGACTGGCCCTAGGATCAGTTCACAGGACTTGACTGCATTTATCTCAGCCACTGACATGAAACGTACTCAAGGCTTTCAGTGGGCTGCACACAAACAGAACTGCTGTCCCTTGCCATGTCCAGGTCCTTCCCACTCCCTCCCTGCATGTCCTGCAGTGCTGGTGGAGAGGTCAGATCCCCATGCTACTTTGCCCCCATGCTCACTGCTGAAAAAATGGATTTTCCATTCCCTCATAGTGCTCTAAAGTGCTTCTCAGCACAAGCACCTCTGGCCAGGGTGAGCTGCACACCACGAAAGCTGCAATTCACTACAGGTGACAACCCACAGAATAGGACGAGAATTGTTCTGAAATTACCATGAAGATTTTTCAGAGAGTTGACAAATCCTGGAAACGCAAAAGATATTCTGAAAATCAAAATTTGCAGCTTCTGTGTTTCACTGCTCAGACAGANACCATGAAGCTGAGTGTTCTTTTAGCAAATGAATGAAAGGAATCAGGGCCTTCTGATTTCCATGAGATTTGTTCAGTGAATTGGAGTTTATTATTGTTGGAGGACTTTTTTAAATGTCCATAAGAGTTTTTGCTTAGTCAGTGCTCAGGATAAGTACACTCCTTGTTTGACTTCATCTGGACTCTGATGAAATAGCCTAGTCTCATTATCTGCTGTGTCTTTGTCTACATATAAGACAGTTAGCATTCTTAATGTGGCATAATGCAGTACTCTATAACGGAAGAATAAGTGGAACCACTAGCGATTAAACTGTATTTTACAAATCTTTCAGCATATATAGCAAACCTAAATCAGAAAAAAAAATCAGGCTATGAAGTATATTTACGCATACTCTAGGTTAAATCTTCAATGGAAAATCCCACTCAGAACTAATTTCCTTATTTGAAGCTTAAGAAAATATAGCATAAAATCCTCATGATATCATACATTCATTGACTGGATAATAGCTGGGGGGAAGACAGCTCACAAGGAAATAGATAAGTAGTGGTGAATTCTGCGACAGGTATCTTAGCAAGAGGATAAACGCATTTATATATATAAACACATTTACACAGTCTAGTAACAGTAGCTATTTGGACTAATTAAATAAGCCCACAGAAGCTCCAGACTACCTAGCTAGAGTTTAATGAGGCAAAGCTGGACTCTAGGGACATGGTTTAGTGGTGGACTTGGCAGTTTTAGGTTAATGGTTGAACTCAATGATCTTAAAGGTCTTTTCCAACCTAAATGATTCTGTGATTCTAGCTCCACAAACATGCCATCTAATTTTCTCAGGTAAGCAACCAGGAACTACTACATTTGAGTTAGATTATGTTATTTGAGCACAGGATACAGCCTGACAATTTACGACAAATTCAGCAAGTCACTTTTCTATTAAAGCTTGCTGGACATTTATATATAGAGACAGAAGACTATACTTTTTTTAAGTGTTTATGAAGAAACAGTCATTTGAAAACTCTGATCTTTCAGGCATTTTGTCTTTGGCATTTGTTTAAGATCTTGTCTTTCAAGTTTTTTTAGGATAAACAAAACTGTATATCACAGTGGTTTGGCATAGTATATAGGACTGGTTACTTTTAAAAGAAGTGTAAGATTATAACAAGACTGTTCATCAAAACTTTGACACAGATTGCAAAGCAGGGTCATTGTACCTATTATCCAAGTTGTGTAACTCTTTATAAAGCATCAGCCAGACTCAATAGGAGTCAGTTAAACTTCTGGATTGCTGGAGTTACTCATGTCAATCTATGTCAACTGCATTAAAGTAACACCAGTATCAGCAGGCTCTAGTTACAGCCTGTGCAGAGCTTTATTTC
>VWZF01001225.1:165474-206533 GCA_013396755.1 Sclerurus mexicanus
TCTGTGTTTCACTGCTCAGACAGAAAACTCAATAGCTTTCCTCGGCATGCATTACAAGGCAGCTCTTTCTTCATTTTAAGGCTGTTTACATTCTCCTCTACCTGCTATCTGTAATCCAGCAACACAAGCATTTCACCTCTCTACTGCCCAAGAGTCCAGCTAAGTTCACCTGCCACATCTCATCAGAGATGCTCAAACCCTGGCACTCAGTTCACCCCTTGCTGGGTGTATCCATATCCCCTCAGGTTCCCAACACTGGGTGCCAAATGACATGCCACTGGGCCTCCAGCTCCTTTTTCTGACATTTCTGGCTTCACCACAGATCCTGCACCAGCCCCAGGGAGATATTGTGGGCACACTTGAGCATCTTAAGAGCAGTCAGGAGACACCAGCAGCTGCAGTGAGCCATTTGTGTTTAACAGCCCATGTGTTAACCTAACCCTGCCCTGAATTCATCCACTGTAATGCTCTGAAACTCCTGGCACTTGAAAAATCCCAAAGGAAGGGGTACCGCAACACATCCATGCACTGTAGGCAGAGGATCCCCTTTTACATGTTTCCAACCTGCCACCTGCAAGTTCTAGGTGATGCTCCCTTGTTCCTGTGTGGGAAGAAGTAGGCTTCCCTGATCACCGTCTTCACTTGTGACTTTTAGACCTCTTCCAGCTGTTTCTTTCCCAGCGTGACCCACTCCAGGCTATGTAACCTTTCGGAAGCTATTCCAGAACTTTCTTTATCCTTCCTCTTTGCTGTGACTTTATTTCTGCTGTTTCTTTTTTCAAACCACCTTTAGGATAATCAAAATGTCTGCTGGGTTTTTATCAGTGATGTATTAGCTGAAGCCTTTGAGTAATTCCAAGCTTGATTACTATTTATTTTTATTTTGAAAAGGAATCAGTGACTAATGGGCTTAGTCCTGTCTATAATTTAGATCTGTGGTGAATTTCTATGTGACTAGGTTAGAATACAACAGGAGAAGTAAATAAAGACTGTTAGTTGCATCTGTAGTTGGAGTTTATGGCATGCACTCCAGAGAGAACAAGTTCTTTGTATTGGTCATGAGGATAAATAACATCCATGTCCATAGTCCCGGAAGCCAGTTGCTTCTTCCTGACATTTAGACTGTCACAGTCCAATTGCCTAACCAAAATGACACATATATCCATGCTCCACTGGAAATGACAGTGGAGTTATCAGCTCTTGTGAAACTGTTGCTGCAAGCTTTTACTCCCCTGGTCAGAAAAAGTTATAATATGACCCTGGAAGGTTACTAACATATAAGCTGTATCTGCATGAAGCTATGCTGAAGAAAAAGCACTTTAACTGCATCATGAGGTAAACTAGGTGAGATCAACTACACCAGAGATGTCATTTACCTTCAAGATGTTTCACATTTTGAGAAAAACCCATAGCTGTTTATTCCTACAGTGACTTTACCTCAGGATGGGTAGTGTCAATCAGTCACCCTGCATCAAAAACACAAGCCAAAACTCTAAAGTGCATGCAGTAGTCAAGGACAAAGAGCATATATGAAGATGGCAATCAGCCCCCTCTTCGGTGTTTGCTGAGCAGTCAAGCCTGGCTGGCAGTCGAACACAAGGCAATTATTGATGTGCAAACAGCACTTTGCACTCAGTTCTAATTTATATATTTAAATAGAAAACACACATTCCACTAAATCTGTTATGTGTGTACCCTTCCCTTGCAGCAAAAATTTACTCTTGCAAAGTAAATTTATCTGATCGCAATATGAAGGTTCCATACCATGCTTGTCAAAAGCAAATATAATACATTTGCCCTGTCCTCAGTTTTACTCTGTGCCTTTCTTTCTAAAGAAACACAATGTTACAAAGTTTTCCTGGTTTTCATCGCTTTTTTATTATTATTATTTCTGAGGCTGAAATTATTCCTGTGGCAGTTTATACCTCCCTTTCCCCGCATCCGTTGCCCTTCCTTGTCATTAGGACTATCCTAGGAAAGCTGATAATATCCATGGGGAGAGTCCCCAAAGCTTGCTCTGCCATGACATATAGTGACACACAGAGAACGTTCAGAACCACTGGCTTGTGTGCAAAATGGTTTTGGAGTATGGTGAGGATGGAAGACCTGTGAATCACCTTAGCTCTGCTTAAGCCCTCAGAAAGCATAGACTGGATGCTGAGCCTCCAAAAGCACAGGATTCTTACTTTGTTTGTCTCTCGTGGTTGGCAGTGAGTTCTGGCCATGAGGATAACTGCATGAACATTTACCAGATGCTAGATTTTTGTCAAGTAAATTGATAGATCTGTAGCTGTAAAGTATCTGATCTTGAAAATAATTACAAGCTGAAAGGTTAAACAATACAAAATGCTGTTCAAAGGCTGCTGTACATTGGGGCCACCTATTCACAAACAGTGAACTAAAAGCATGACTTCAGAAGTCATTATATGTCTGCAGTTGGTCTGCTCCAAAGAAACCACAGAATTTGGCAGCTATGTAGGTAGGCATATAAGAAAAAAACATTGAAAATATTAAGATTTTCATCCAGGTCAGTAAGAGTGGCTACAAAAAAAAAGATTAGAAAAAAACCCAATGGAATAAATAAGATGGATTTCAAGACTACAGCTACCTTATATTCAACCAAATATATTTAAATTGCTAAGCTTGGAAAAGGTCATGGTCTTTATGAATCACCCATAATGTGTTTCTTACTGGATTACTTTACATAGGATGATGTGCATCTTCCTCCTTAAAAGGACATGTATTTACAGCTTTGGCACAGACGGTGAATAGAAGGCTCTCTAGTAACTTAATTCCTTATATCACTCCAAAGTAAGTGGTAAAAGAAGTAGCCCACTCATGCTAGTGGCAATAGTTTGCTTACAGAGCAGACCAGGAATGGAGAGCCACCAAAACTAAAACCCTTCAGTATTTCTGAGTTAATGAATCTATAATATAAAAAAACAAAACCAAAACAATAAGCTTCACCCAATCTGAAGCATGTATATGGAAAACATGAGCTTGAATTATTTCCTTTGGTATGTTCAAGTTTCTTTCAATGAAATTCCTGTTTTGTCACCTTAATTCCTCCAGAAATACTTCAATATTGAAATATATTCTGAAAGAATATGAGCTAAATAATTTAAACTGCATTTTCTACTGCATCAATCATATTTTCACTTTCACTATTCATTTTTCACCATCATATGATTACTATGTGCAATTAGAAAACAAAGATGGCTTAAATTGGAAAGAAGATGACTTAAAAGGGATTTGAAAATGAAACTGTGATGAGTTTGGGGACTAACTTTTCATCTACATTTTTAGATATGCCTATATAATAATAAACAGAGACTATAGAATTATTGACCAACAAAAAATGACACATGGAGAAAATGGAAACTATAGAGGGTCACAAGATCTACCATATGCATCATGTATAATATTTAACTTTATTTACAGTTAATATTGTTTAGAATCCACTCTATCATCAGATACCATAAACCAAATTGTACTTCAGGTACTGTTCTCCTACTTACAGCACTGTTACTTCATTAATTATTAACAAATAAAAAAGCCCTACACCTAGTTTAGTTCAAGTGTTTTCTGAATTACAATAACACATTGATTTCTTCAGTGTAATAGAGCTAAATCAAATCCCAACAAACACACTAACACCTAAATGGACTTAAGACTTAGAGTGGTTCTTTATATTTCTTGAATTGTAAGTTCAGGGGAAAAAAAATCTTACAGTAGAAAATTATTATAATTTTGTAAAGTTATTTGATCCATCAAAAACCAAAACAAAGAAACAAAAAACAAACAAAACCCACAAAAAAACCAACCTCCCCATAAAAAAAAAAAACAAACAACAAAAAACAAACAACAACAAAACATACAGATAACTAAACACACAGGCACAGACTTTTTTTTTTCCCCCTCCTCACAGGTAAAAGTTTTCCTGAGGCTGTTCTGGTTTTGGCTGGGATAGAGTTAATTTTCTTCCTAGTTGCTGGTACAGTGGTTTTTTTGAGAATAATGTTGATAAAACACTGATGATTTAGTTGTTGCTAACAATGGTTTCTCATCGCTTTCTAGCGAGCAGGTGCACAAGAAGCTGGGCAGGAGCCTGACCAAAGGAGCCGACTAGAACTGGTCAAGGGGATATTCCACACCGGAGAACTCGGTATATACTCGGTATATAAACTGGAGATGAGTTAGTTCGGAGCTGCCGACCGCTGCTCAGGGACGGGCTGGGCATTGGGGAGTGGGTGATGAAGAATTGCATTGGGCATCACTTCTCTTGGGTTTTATTCCTCTCTCTCCTTTTCATTACATTTATTATAATTATTATTGTTATTGTTGTTATTATTACTGATTTTGTTATGATTAGTATGATTCGTATCATTGTTATATTTTATTTTGCTTCAATTATTAAACTGTTCTTATCTCAACCCCCGAGATTTACCTTGTCTTTTTTTCCGATTCTCCTCCCCACCGGGGCTGGGGGCAGCGAGCGAGCTGGCTGGGGTTAAACTAGGACACAGGGCAAGGTGGAGCAGCCGGACCCCGACGCGTTCCGGGGTGTCCCGACCCGGGGTGTCCCGACCCGGGGTGTGTCCCCCCCTCCCCGGGCCGAGCCGGGCTGCGGGCGGTGCCGGAGCCGCTCCCGGCACTAGAGGGCAGCGCCGCGCCGCGGGAGCCGCGCCAGCCCCGCGCCAGCCCCGCAAACCCCGCTGCACTCGCCCAGTCAAGGAGCTTTCTGGAAAATCGCGGTAAGGCGCAGGGTTTGGTGCCAGCCGTGCGGACACAAATAAGTCCCCGCTGGGCAGCGACCTGCCGGCTCCGCCCGGCCGGTGGGGTCTCCCCGCGGCAGCCACGGCCCACCGCGGCGATGGACGCGGGGTCGCGGGCTGTCCTGGCTGTCGCTGCTGCATGGCAGAAGGGCGAAGAAGGAGAGCTGGGAAAAGGTTCGGGAGTGCCACTGCTCGGGAGCAACAAGCACTTGTTGGTCTCCCCGCCCCAGAAGCCGTATGGCACAGGGACCACAGCATCGCGCTGAGCCCTGAATGTCATTCTGTATCGCCAGCCCAGTGGCTTCTCTACAAACACAGGCTGCTGTCCCGGGAGCTGAGAGCAGCCCCTGAGCTGTCCCCATGTCTGAGCAGCAGTGGGTGAGCTTGGAGTTCTCATCCTCGGGTTCCAACCCTAAAATGAGGAATTATTACCAATGCAGGAAGTATGCTAAAAATGCAGACCACTAAAAACAAAAACAACCCCAAAAAAAAGGAGCAGGTTTTAAGTTCTTGAGGTATGCACATAAAGCAAAAATAAAACCATGACCCCAAGAAGCTTTTAATTTAATTAAGCATAGCAATGTTGCATGAAACAAAAAACACAGGGACACATGCTGCATATTAACAACCACACCATGGAGAACCTTTTTCACGTATTCAACTTTGCCATCATATACTGCAAATGTTTGTAACAATCCCTTTTCTCCTTACAATCAAGATACAGGAAAAAAGAGACAATCTGTAATTTAATCATCTAGTCAGTCATTCACCAGGTAGGACAGACATAAATTGCTGGAAATGCATAGAAAGGAATAGATTAAATAAAGATCTGAGCTTGTTTAGGAAAATCAGCATAGCAAGATAGTAAATCAGAAATTCAATGAGTAGAAAATGCAATGTATTACTGTACTAAACCCTCTACACAACACAGGAAATAAATAAATAAAGGATAAAGGCACATCTTTTGGGAAGGATGTTTAACTTTTGTTTGGAAATTTGCAAACAGAAACCCCCATGATAAAACTATACATGTGGTACATTCACAGTGAATCTGACATGAAATGCATCAGACCCATAGACCTGACCCACTATGTGTGTGCCCCAAAGGGCTGGCCCATGCATGAGCAGGGACAGTGTCAGAAAGGCAGTGCTGTTTTTCAATTAATGCATGTCAAGTATCCAAGGTACTTTGAACAACATGGCAACTCAGATAACAGGCAGGAACTTGCTAATCTGCCATAATTCAGGTTCACTGCATTATATACTCAAACTCTGTCCTTAGTATACTAATTGATGAAACAAGATAATTGGAAATTCATGGCAAAAGTTGATTATTCCCAGCAGAAGCCTCACCGAGGTGACCCTGAGGGGTCCCTTGGAAAGGCACAAGGAATAGAACGTTGACATTTTTGCAGCTATTTGTCCAAGTGTCTGTGAAAAGAATAAAAAAAATAAGGAGCCTGGAAGAAAAAGCTAATAACCTGGACCTGAAAGGACACAGACAAGGCCTTACATGGCACAGCAGCTAGCTGGGGAATAAGCTGCCATTATTTGTACCGCATTCAAGGAATTCATATTTTGGCTTTAGTCCACAATGTTAAGCTATGCAGTACTTCTACTACAAGTCATGGTCTGGACACCCCAAATCAACAACAACCAAGATTTAGCAGTTAGGCTTTCTACACGGTGTCTAAAGAAATTTGAGGTACCTAAGGCTAGGTGAAATATAAACCAGCACATGAAAGCAACAAACTGAAGATTACAGAAATGGCTGAATTTTATTGTTTTTTTAAATTATTTTTTTCTCCTGAATTCAAGAACTTTTGAGCAAACAGTGTGAAGGAACTTCTCTTTCTTTGGGGGGGCAATTGAAGCACTAATCCAGGAGCCCTGGAGCTGTGTTAGGAAGAGCTTTTTTCTTCCCTTTCAAAAACTGCAGAAGAATGTCTTTTCTTTCAAAAAATGCTCAAAGAAATACCACTGGGTAGTGGCAAGATGTGGATTCCAGAGATCTAATTCTCCCAGTAATAAGGCCACTTCAATACAGGAACAGGTGGAGCCTTCCCAATGGAAGCTCTTTCTATTTTAAAACTCTTATGGATATGTATGGCTATCTCCTGCCTACAGTTCTCTGAAGATTTAGCTCTTTACATACATCCTTTGTAGAGAGGGCTACTCAAAGGATAGAGCTGCCTTATAAGTCTGTACTTCCATTTACTGGGAGCACCTCAAAATGCTTTAAATGCAGTGCAGTGCTAAACTCAGGGTGCACCTCAGTGAATCAAAACCCCGCCTCAGTCTTCTCTGCCTTGATTCTGCTGTGATAGCATTCCTTCAGCTCACAGTGCTGGCATGAGGATAGGTACCACGGGGCCTGGATGCTGCTTAAGGATCACTTGAAAACCCTTTAAGAACATACAGAAAAACTCAAAAACCACTGCAAGAAATAGACTGAGTTATGCTCTCAGCCACACCACCCCAAAGGCAAATACAACAGCTGAAGATCGGGAACCAGTCATTCTTGAGGTAAGGGCACCCTGAGGGTTTTATAATAAAAAGGGTGTTTATGTTCTCTCCTACCAAAATACTTCATCAGAGCAGGTTTCAGTCTCCTACAGGCAGGAACTGTGGATGTGCAGCAATGATAGTCCTGAGCTACTCTTGAGAGCAGCACACAAAAATGTAGATACAGCCAAACCCACTTGTGTTAGACATGTAGGCATTTAAATCCTAGCTAAACTCTTTGGTTTGATTTATAGTAAAAGGACATTTTTACTTTACTAAAATCAAATCAAACAAGTTAATTCCTATTCATAAACCAGTAAAATACTCTTTTCCATACCCTTTAGAAATTAAATGTTAGTTTGACTTGCCTGTCAGCTCTGAACACTGAATTGCAGCTCATCTTCTCTCAGCTTAACAAACACTGTTGTAGATACCAGCTCAGTTTGTATGATGTTGGAGAATTCATCCATTCTTCCCACCACTTTTAATCTATCTGGAGTGGTCTACGTTCCTGATTAATATTTATTTCCCCACTGCTTTGCTCTGTTGGTTCACAGAGAAAAGGCACCAGGCTTACTTGAACTACCAGGATTAAAGGATAAATTGACAATTTGGTTTTCTCAGAATTTTGCCTCAAAGTGACAAAAATCAAACACACTATAGGATTCGATACTTAATAGTAGTGTTCTACCCCAAAGGGTAGAAAATCATAAAAGCAACATTAACCAAGTGCTGCCCACAGACCCATGTCTACCAGCAGCGGGGGAGGAAGCCCAAGGCAAGTTCAGAAGCACAAAAACTAGAGCTTCAAAATTGGAGGACAGTCCAGGAGTCGGTTGAGCACAGGCTGTCCCTACACTTTCAACACTAAGTAGAGCAACCCATGGACTTGAGGACAAGCTAGGTGTGACCTGAGCTCCTCACCTGGACCTCCTCCAGGTTCTGTCTGACTTCTCTGCTCAGCTGAAACATCAGATTTCAGGTCAAATCACTGCAGGAAGTTACCCAAGTGCAGAGAAAGTAGAGCTTACAGGCAGAGAGGATGGTTGAGAGAAGGTCAGAGGTTCTTTTAGCACCTGGCTGCCCCTGGGTTGCAGCATCTCATCCCTTCTCTGGCCTCACAAGCATTATTTCACCCTGTCTCCAGCCTGCTTCTGTGCAAAGGCATGAGAAAACCCAGCCCCAGGTGGTTGCAATTCCAAACCACAGCTGACATGGCTTTCTCTGTAGCCTCCCACAGAAAAGAGGTGCAGGACAAGAACAGCCTTTCTTGCTCCCCTTTGTATAGGCAGGAACGTGTCCCACCTGTGGAAGCCTTTTCTTTTATCTCTGTCCCTCATTGCTTGAGACATGGTTGGAGACAGCACGAGGGACAATGTTAGCCAAACTAGTAATTCCTCATTGATTTTTTAAAATGCTATTATTTATATTGTTTAGATCATTACTTATTGTTTTAAATAATAAATTGGATTTATTTCTACAGGATTGCATTAATTGGGTTAGTTTCTTTAAATAGGATTTATTTAGTGGTGCTCCCCGAATCCTCACCTGACCCTCAGCACAGAAATTAGCTGAGACCAATCACCAATTTCAGTCAGGAGGGGAAATTAAAGGCAAGCTGATGCCTTTTGTGAGTGCTTCCAGATTCAGAATAGGACCAAAAAATATAGCAGGATGATATGTTTGCTTCAAAATAAAACACCACAATAAAATAAAGGGAGAAAAGGTGTAATTGTACCTGTGATCATACCATATGACAAGTTAGTATTTTCAAATCCAGAGCAGAGGGAGGTCCCTGCCATATGTATCTAAATCTTGTAAAGGTCTAAAATGTAGGTCACATCTATTTAGGACACTGAGCATCCCCTTTGGCTAGTTCTACATGGCTTCACACCAAGGTACTTGAAGAGATGTCTGATTCAACATGCTACTTACCATCCTATTCTGTAATGCTATTCTCTCACCCCAGCTGATTTATAAAGTTTCCACAAGCTTTATCTCAGAACTGACTCTGCTTTTTGGAATACTGGACAAAGAAACAGGCACTCCAGTGCTGGGAATGGGAGTGCACATGTCTTTCACAGATGCTTCCCCGAGATCTCTCCAACTGCTTTGTTGGTAAAGATGCCTTAAATTGAGTGTGCTAATTTAAGTCATCTGAATAGCACAGAGTTCCTTTGTGAAATGAAATATCTAGCCAGTTTTACCCTAACTATTAACTTATTAATATTTGGGTCAAAAATTAGGAAAAATCAACAGGATGATAAAGATTGGCAGGCCATATGCATGGCCAATTCTTCATCCTGAGCTTGCTTTCTTATTCCTCCAAACTGCCAAGATTCACTGGATTCCTTCAAACAGTTGTTATATCAAAGCTTTTGCATGAACCTATGAATCAAAGGAGGCATTCAGTCCTGTGTTGATTTTTTGCTTGATGCTAAACCCCCTGCTGATTCAGGAAAATATAAATGAAAATTTAGAGGGCCATTTGGTTGAAGTTTTCTTTGAAGACAGATGATATGTAGTAACTCAGAAAAATACAACCAATGTATCTAAGAACTGAACATTAAAACATGCAGTAATTTGATGTTTTTATGTTACTTCAAGCTAATACATTACCTAATTACTTACTATTCTTTGAACTAACACAAAACTTCAGAACTTTTGAAGTTGAAAATACAAGAGATAAAGGAAAATGCAAAGTATCTCATCCTTAGATAGGGTTTTACAACTCTGAGATTTAATGTAAAGATTACTGGTATTTATAAGCTCCATTTCTTCACGTGGATGTCTGGGGGCTTGTTTTTAAACTAGAGAGTACATTTGGGCATTATTTTGGACTTGGGACCAAGCAGAAGTGTAACTCCACAGGTTCTTTCTGGGTGGTTTTGGTAATGTGCATCAGAAAGGACAAGTATTAATAGGGAATAGCAATGTTCGCTGTCATGAACTAAGGATTTCTGTCCATCTGATAACTTGTGATAACACAGGGGCTGAAAATATATACCCTCACTGCTAATAAGGAAAGCAGAAGATATTTTCCAATTCTGTTTACAGAGCACTTTGTCTATTTATGCATGTGTATCTGCCAAGGACTAAAAAGTATCAAGTAGCAAAGGTTATCTCAAGTCAAGAAAACGAACATTGCTGGTGTGAGAAATGAATTGGCTATAAACTGCTAATTGTTGAAAAAAATAATCTTTTTCTTAGGAATACAGTGAAACTGAGTCATTACCTTCTCATTTGCTCAAGTAACCATCTTACACTTCAATCGATTTATTGATGAAAAGCTTAGAAAACGAGCTAGTAAGCATCTTGGAAACTTTAAGGCACATTTTTTATTGCTCACGATTGAGATCCCTTGAGCTTGCAACACTTGCAGATGGGTATGCAGGACAGCCACCATTTTTCATCTGAAAATGTTTCTTTATAACAAACTTATTTACTGCAGAGGAGATTTCCATAACACTGTAAGAATTAATAATAATAAAGTACAATGTATTTTTACAATGTCAGGTCATTGCAATCTTGCCTTTCCATTAATAGAAGTAGTTTTTTCATACACAATCTTTTCCATAGATGAGATGTTTAGAGAATATAAGAATTTACAAGCTTAGGCTTTCCTTGCTTATTTGAATTTCACAAATGTTCAATATATTTATGGCAACTGTTTTCTTTGATGTGGAAGATCCCTATGCGTCAGTGAAGATGCTCATCCTTGTAGCTATAAACTTGTATCTATTGTCTCAGCACATATCTCAGGATTGGAACAAAACTTTAAAATGCCTCTTATCTTTATTTAAAATGCTCAGTATTAATGGATTTGATAGTAGTTTTTAAGGAGTAGTGCTGTTTTTACCATATGTGGAACACTTAATGGAAAATTTTAATTATGTATTAATGATACAGTACAATTGCCAAGTTATATCTGGGACCATTTATTCAGGAAAGCAAATGAATACAAGTCTTCTAAAAAATTTTAGAGAAAGAGGAAAAGATCAACCTTTTCTTGCCTATATTTCAGCCTTCAGTGGGTATAGTCTCCACCACAAAACCACCACAATCTTAAAAAATCTTAAAAAGAATACAAAGATGGTCCCCATTTGCAATGAGAGAGAAGTGAAGATAAGGAAGGTGGTTTTGAACTAGAGACTTTTTTACACTATCCTATTTTTCTCATCAGAGAAAAAAATGAGACCAACTTTTAACTCTTACAGCAACTAGGTTTTTACTCCACTTTAGAGTCTTTATCTTCTGGACCCTAAGAAGGCCATACCCTGGGTATGGTTTGGAAATGCTTCATTTAAGACAATGTTTTAGTTACACTGAAGTGTGAGTATACAAGTAGCAGCATAGCCTTGTATTTACATTTCAGTCTGGGTTAGATATAATGGCAAGATTTTATACAGTAATTTTTTGACACTGTAATTATGAAAGTAGTAAAATATTTCACATTTCCATGCAGCAAGCTCATCTGTAGAATGAATTTTGTATCTAGCAGTAGCAATGCCTCATCTCTGCTGCTGAAGACTGATGAAATGTAATGGGTAACACTGGCAGAAGCCTGAATCAGTGCAGGAAGCATAAGGATGCTTTGAGAGGTTCTTCATAAACGAAAAACACTTTCAACTCCATGGCATATGTATCAGCAGATTGCAAATTC
The DNA here is from genome assembly GCA_013396755.1 of Sclerurus mexicanus. Taxonomy (NCBI): domain Eukaryota; kingdom Metazoa; phylum Chordata; class Aves; order Passeriformes; family Furnariidae; genus Sclerurus; species Sclerurus mexicanus. Next base: position 177,418 of record VWZF01001225.1, read on the forward strand.
GTGTGTTGGAGGGGCTCCCAAAACAATCTTGCAAAGGCTGCTGAACACCAATGAAAGGCCAGCAATGGCTGGTATTTGAATCTAGCCAGCCCACTGAAGTGTGGGTTTTTTCTGCCTTTCCTATTTCTTCAAAGAGATTTGGGAAAGAAAGGACATGAATCTCTCTGAATTGGCAGAATAAAGAGGAATATTCTCAATTCCAGCCTATTAATTTCCACAAGCTACCAGGAGCCGCAAGGAACAAAGAAGAGAGAACAAAACACCGAGGAACTTTATCCTTTTACTAGCATTTTTGCAATGTGATGGCACCCCTTGAGACCTTAATATTGTTGCTGAAAGGGATTTTAAGCTCTGCACTGCAGTGCCAGTTTGCTGGGAAATTGCCTTATAACATCTATCTGCTAGATCAGTTGAAGCTTGTCCTTCTGTACCTTAGCTTGTGACTTGCGGCAACTGAAAAATGCCACTTGCACTGGTTTCTTGCTGACTTTAAGAGACAGCCTAAAAAAAAACCACAAAAAAAGAGCACAAATCCTTCCTGCACTGGAGTAAAGAAACTACAGTCCATAGTAAAATCGTAAAATCGATTCATTTATGAGTAAAAAAGAATTGAAAATGGACTCCTTCAGAAGTACAACTAGTTATCACTTTTCTTTCCATGAGATGCTTGCAATAATGAAATAATACTGAGTTTTCCCAACCAAACAGTCCAAGTCGGTGCTGTGATATCAGACTCACTGGTGATAAATGAAGGCATAGTCCAAGGTGGATGTTGACCCCTGCCCAAACTGTAGCTTTATGTTCATGAGTTGACTATCAGAGAGTAATAAACAGTTCCACAGACACCAAGTGGCAACCAAAAGCCTTTGATATTAAATGAGGAGTAGGCAGACTGCTGGGCCTATTTATCATTGCACTCTTGGGCCAACTGGTCAGGAACAGAGATGTTTGGTCCAAAATAGGGGCTTTTGCCTGGAAAACCATTATCTGAACTAAGTTCAGGCCCAGCTGTGCCAGAAATAAAAGTGGGAAGTGGAGTTTCCCAGGCTAGGTCCCAGGAGGGGCAGGCAGTGTGGAGGCAGTGATGGAGGTCTTGAGAGGGGAAAAGTGTCAGGAAGAAGCAGAGCTGAGGGGGGCTAACCCATATGCCAGTGCCTGAACTAGCTCCAGAGGGACCAAAGGCCAGAGAGAAGAATCAGTGAGGCTAGTGAGGGAAGAGAAGAAAACAAAATGACTGAGAAATGCCTAAAAATGTTTGGAACTATTCACTAAAAATATTTAACTTTCTTAAAATTAGTTGGCTTGATCCCTTGAAAAAAGCCACTGACTTGTCTGCACAATGCAGCATAAGAGTGTACAACCAGATAAACATGTACATTGGCTGAGGCTTTAAAATACTTCCCTCCAATGATCTGTCTCACTGACTAAATACTGCCTACATATTAGCTACAGAACAGCAAAATGAAGAAGCTGAAGCCTTCAAACAGACAACTTGAATAAAAGCTGAATATCTTGATCAAGAGCTGGAACAGCACCTAGATTCTGGTCACAATGTAGGTTAAAGGCTGAGCTTACATCCAGACACAGGACTAGGCATGAGACCTGACACCTGGAAGACTCATTCCAGGGGGACCAGAAATGGGACAGAGATACTATTAATTCCACAACTATGTCACCAATCTTAAGCAAGGACTCCTGGAGAGAAACTTCATAGAACTATACAAGCTTGTTTCTAATTGCTACTCCTCTATCTATATAATATATATATGATTGCCTACATCTGTTTAAAAAAGTAAAAATCACCAACCATTTTCTGATATGGTAATACAATCCTTGAAATACTCTCCATAGGAACAATAATAATATTAACAATAACTGTAATATGGCTGTTAGGATTACATTGTCCTGTGAGTGAAGGTTCAGATTAAATAATTCAAAAATAACTATTATTGTTGTTGCTATTATCATTGTAATAATAGCATAAGAAAAAGATGCTCTAAAGCTATAAATGGTTCACACAGGAGACAAAGGTTAGTATTTTAATCTTTCTCCCCCAAACTGGTTTCTAAGAAAAATTGTGTAATAAAAACAAAGGATTCCCAATTGTTTCTGAATACCTTCTGAGCAAAAATAAATCACTTGAAGTCGAGATATTTTTAACAGTGAGCTAAAGGTGTGTTATGAGAGAGTAGTAGGCTCAGTGGGTGAATATAATAACTGCTTACTTACAAGGGGTATATCAGAATCTATAAGGAGAAATGTTGTTACCCTATTTAATGGATATTAGCCAGAAGAGCAGTCACACGATTCATCTTTACTAGCAATTCTGGTGAATGTTGTAGGGATTTTTACAGCAGAGCCATACATCAGCATAAACCACAATTATTCAGTTGGATGGGAAAATCTAGTGCAGCACCTCTGCTTCTGCTAAGTGCCGTTGTTCACGTTCTTGTAAGCACAGAAAAACCAGAAGAGAGTAAACACTTTCATTTTTGGCATTCCACCCCAGATTTGCTATCTAGATCTTGTATCTAACTATTACTGTCCTCTTGGTAGCATCTAATAATTTCAAAGGTATCTGAATGTAAACCTGCAATCAAGCACTGACAGTTTGAAAATTATGCTTTGCCCTATTGAGAGAATTTCTTTGAAATGCATACAGTGATTTATTTTAAAATATGTGGTTAAATTACCATGTAATGTTAGTATATATAGTGCATTATATACCATGGTCTCCACTGAGTGTTGACAAAAGAGCTTTAAAAGAGATAGGAACTTAGATAATGTGGTTTGGTTATGTAAGATGCTGCTAAATGCTCTTTCTGTGTGGGATCTCCTCTTCTACAGGTTTGCGTTAGGATGCGGTGTCAGGATTTGGCTTTGACCAAACTGGGCAATACAAAGAAAATCAATCAGTTACAGCTCCCCATTTAACATGGGAAATTTTATTCAGATTAGTGTCATTCATATAGCAAATTAAGATTGCTTTACTATAGTGAATTGTAGATGCTTCAGATATGTGTTAATTTTTAATTATTTCAGATGAACCTTCAATCCAATCCAGAGCAATACAATCCATGACTAGCACCCATATTATGATTTTCTTCTGCTAAAGTGTTTCTTACCTTCAAGACTCATCTTTACTGAATCTTAGCATATGATCTGCAAAGCCAGGGATGCCATCCAAAAACATGTTCCAGTTTCCGTACAGTATGTACTCCCAATGAAGTGTTTCACTTATACATTTTTAGTTAGAGCTCAGTATTCCACATTAAGCCTTGTTGTCAATTCCAGCATTCATAATTACACTGCCTAACCATACAAACAAAGCTGAAATCTGTTTGGTTTTCACTAATTTGACCAACATAATTAGCATTTCATAAGCCCTCCTATAAACAAAATATTGGGTCAAATCAGTTATTGATATAACTCAACTGAAAAACAACAGAATGACCCCTGAGAATAATTTAGCCTATTAGGTTTTCATTTAATTGTGAATACTGTACCTATAATTATCTCCTTATGAAAACAGAGCTACATCATAAAATCATAGAACATTTTGGATTGGAAGGGACCTTGAAAGGTCATCTACTCTGGCCCCCTGCAATAAGCAGGGACATCTACAACTAGGTCAGATTGATGGGTCTGAGCCACATCCAAAGGTCATCCTAATCAGTGGAAGACTGTCCACTGGTCTCAGAAAGCTTTAAGTCCAAAGTATGCTACATTTGAGACTTGAAAGTCAGCAGAAAATTCATTATTCAGTGTCTTGTTGACCAAGCTGAGGATATTGCCTTAGAGTGAGACCTCTGGGTCTGAACAAACAGCTCTATAGCAAGAGAGGTTCAACATCTGTCCCTCTCCAAGATCCACACTCAAAGCAGCAGGATAAAACAGGAAAGGCAGAGCAGAGAAGGTAGAAGTAGGACCATAAATCATCACTTGAAATGGCAGCCCAGAATGAAAAGGCTGATGAATACCTGGCAATGTTTTACGTTATCCCAATACCCTGCTTTACTGCTTCCCCAGTGGAAGAAACTCTTACACAAGCACACCCTGTCAACAAGCAAATTGGCATATTTCAGAGTTTATAGCAAGAGTCCTGTGTCCTAAATTCTAATCTTCCAATAAAAAGAAGGGAAGCACCTGAATCTCTTTTATACCATAACGAAAATACAATAGGTTTCTAGGTGGGAGCCAAATGCTGGCTGCAACCTATAATGCCTTATGTGATTTGGAACCATATTACCTGAGAAATTGCTTCTGTCCCTGTGAAAGCTTACTGCAGTCAAGATCTTCAGGGATGCTCAGTTGTGGTTTTATGGTATAAGTGAGAAGGCTTTTCTTTTGTGATGGAGGGCTCAGTTTGGGATTCATGTACCCTGAGGGTTTCTGAAAGCTCAGGTTTGTTAACCTTCAAAGTGTGCTGTAAAACTCCTCTTTTCTCTCTTTTCTTAGGCTGCAGTACAAGGACAAGCTAAAAGCAGTGGAAAATGTTATATTCATGAGCTGTCCTCTGGCACTATTTAATGTGTGTAACATATAGAAAAGATAAGTGGAACACAGCTGTACTTGTTGCGTTGCCTGTAATGATAATTTATGCACGGAAAGAAGAGAAGCATGTAGAACAGGTGACAAAAACGTGCCAACCGGTCAGTTGTTAAACCTGCCTAATCAGCACTAGCCACGAGGTAAGCTTAGAAGTGGAAATTCATCTGACTATTCTGCTCATAACAGTATTGTTTTCTCTGACTACTTCATTGCTATTGTCTTGTTTAATTTCTTTTGTTAGAAAAAACAAATTATCTCTTTTATTTCCCTTCTTTACTTACCCCAATTTCATCCCTACTTGTGTTCCCTTTCTTTCTGTAGAACTGATACTTCTTTTTCCTTTCAAGAAGTTGATGATTTGAGGCAGGGATTCTTGGATGAAATTTTAGGCTAAGAAGCTCTCACTCTTTGCTGACCAATGGGCAGCAATCACTGGTAACCGGTTCTGGAGAACACCTTATTGTGCTCTGTTAGCTGCAGTTGTAGACTTCTTAATTTCAAGCTTCCATAAGCAACAATAGGCAGTCTTGAGAGGAGCACGGATTGAGGAATAGTGGTCCCTCACCAGCAACGTTCAGTAGGCAAGATTAGATACTCATGGTAGCACTTTTAGCCTCTAATTCTGTGAATCAGTGAAGTTCTACTCTATGCCCCAGTGTTGCCTTCTTCCTAGACCATGTCTGGTAACGTAAGCATAACAGATCACTACACCTGCCCCACTGCAGTGCCTCCAGCAGATGTCTATGCCGTCCCCGTGGTTTTACAGATGGTGGATGTAATGTGACACACAGCAGAAATTCTGTGCCACATGGAGGACTTAGAGATAGGATACGATATTTCTACAAAAGGAAGAGAGGGAAAACCCAAAGATGATGGAAACACAGTAAGTTTCCATGACAGAACTAAAAGACCACACTGCCCAAGACATTACACTGAATATGTGAGGAACAAGGATTTCTTGATAGTGATACATCCTGCCCAAGAGAAATAAGAGTGTGAATTAGACCTGTCAAATTACCAGCAAAACTGCCTGACAAAAAGGGACAGAAGACTCTGAGGTATAAACGATGATGCCCAGGAGAGGAATTCTGATGCATGAAAAGCCTGGCAGGAGCTAAGAAAAAGGTGCACTTTGAAGCTGAGGAAGCTGAAGCAGCATTGAGAGTGCGTGATCCCAAACCTGCAAACATGCAACTAACTTTGACTATGAGAGGTAACTCAATTCATTTAAAAAGACCATTTCACAAATAGAAGGATTGTCTACATGGCATGCTGTCTTTCTGTAGATTCTGAGATACATTTATCAAGGAAAAAGCAGTAACCCTTTTAATACTATTATGTTAATTTCTACTATAAAATATCTGCCATTTCCTTTGAATTGTTCTCTTCATCATTTTCTGCAGAACTCAAATTTTAGCAGGTACGTAAATCATGGAAGTACTTTTTGCCCTGCCCTGTTAAAAACCCATTTATATCTGGAGAGGATCATTGAATGACAGCATTTCTTGTCCATGTATCAGACAGCACAGGACACTGTTGTCAGCCTGGTAAGACTTTTCAGTATTTTTTCCTACTCTGTATACATTGCTTTAGAATTAATATTGGCTAGGAACAACTTGATAATGAGATATTTTATTTGGAACAATACTCAGCTCCTGAAAATATATCTCAAGTTAAGAGTGATATTGTTGTAAGAGTGGGGAAAACAGCTTCTAGTCTTTTATCTTGAGCACTGATCAGTGACGTGGAAAAGACAAATTAAGTTAAGCCACTAAATCTATGCACAGTAAGAATTGAATATTGGTCTTTACTCCCTAGACAAATACTTTAAGCATCCTGACAGTATTGAGCTGGGTGAGGAAGGGGAGTTCTGTCTGATACAGTAAAAAGTAAATTTAGTTTGTATTAAATCTGTGGAGTTGCAAAGATCTAGAAAGCTTTCCAAAATATGAAATAAGGACAAAAAATAAAATTAACACTAAATAAAAATGGGACTTAAGTCAGTTTTATGAGTTATATGATGATGTTATCTCACTGATCCAAGGGATTCTTTTCAGTCCTCAATGCTCTATTCCTAAGAGTCATTCTTCATTAAATTCTTGTTCATTGAACAGGTCTGCTTTAGCTCATCGCTGTAGCAAACAGCTGCCCCTCTGGCCTTAAGGCAGTTGTGTGGCCCTGGGAAGCAGATGATCCCTTCCAGCTTCAACTGCGGGTCCCCCAGAGCAGAGCTGCACAGCCTTGCCTGGTGTGGTGTTGTCTTGTGAATAAGATACTTGTTTTGTAACTTCAGACACTACACTTCTAACCCAAGACACTACACCTCACAGTGCATGACTTTCTTTTAGGCAGTGTTAAACAGATTGTGAGAAACAAAAGCAGTCAGGACCTTTTGTCATATGCACTAAGCAATAGAAAAAAATAAGGATAATACTATGCCCTGTAGGTACATTGTCTCTCAAAGTCACCCAAGTATCTGTGCACAGCTACTGCTGAAGGCCCTTCCCACCATTCCCAGTTATTAACCATCTTCTGCCCATGACTGGACTAACTAGAAAAACTGCCTTCTCCTCCAACTGGATAAATGTCATTCTTAAGCATGAGTGACAGAGGTGTGTGGTAGCTAGTAAGTGTGCTATTGATGCAAAGTTTATTAAAAATAAAACAATATTTTAATCTAGGAAGGTTCTAAAATGTAAATGAAAATCATTTAGATTGTAAAGTCAGGCAGTTCAAAGTCAGGAAACATGAAATGTCTTTATTTGGGCACTTCTGAATATGCATTACGATGCAAACTTAAATTACACGGTGACTGACTGATGACCAGAAGGACTCCCATTTTAAGCATTCAGTACAAAAAAATAATCACCTTGTACATAAAGTCTCGTTAATAATTAAGGAAACTCCGGTGTTGCTAAGAGTAATAGCAGCCATACTTTACTGTGTATACACACGAGAGGACATTAAATTACTTCAGAGAACAATAAATGAAACAACATGAGCACATCCAACATCTAGGCTCTATCCAGAATTGTTCAGAAGAGATTCACCAAATCCTTACTGCAAAGTGCAAGAGGGGGTTGAAACTGCAAGCAAGAAACTCTGCAGTGTTTCTCAGGGGGGAGAGGAGGGAGAAGAAAAAGACATTATTTCATCCTCTAATATTTAACAGGAAAATCAAATCTATGCTCCAACAAAACCACCTGAAAAGCTCAAACCAGGGATAACCTTTTAATCTGTAAAGGGGTAACAATATTTAATTACAGATTTAGACAGCACAAGTCTGATAGCCAAAGGCTTACATGGGATATATTAATTAAAGTAGTTTTGATAATTTACCTGCCTTGCTGATGAGCCATTTTCAAAGCTATTGACTGGGAAGCTGTTCCTTTTTTTATGTTAGTCATTCATAAAGGCTAGAATTAAATTCTGTAAGTTCCTATACATGTTTGATACTTTCAAGGAAATCCAAGAAATTATGACAGAAACTCAATTTATGTGAAGTGTTTTAATTTCTGTAACACAAAAATAAAGAATTTTACTAATCAGGATTTGGCCAAACATGCACATCCTTAGATGACTAATCCAAGAATAGCTAACCAGGTCAGACCCGCAGCTCATGTAACAGCAGTGCCCTGCTTTCACCCACAGTTAGTAGGAGACATCTCAGAAAAGTGAGGAAACGGAATGACCCTTATCTGGACGCATATTCCTGGCTTTCAGCAATCACTGGTTTCAGATCCTCCTGACTAGAAGTTGCATCTGATCACTCTGTAAATAGATGCTAAGAGTTCATTTTTCTATGTTATGTTCAGGAAAATAAAGCTTTTTGATTAGCTAACACAGAGAAATCAATTTAAGCCTAGGCCAGTACAGGGAGCCTTCCTGAATGTAGCCATTATCTGCCCCTTTTCTGGTCCTCACTCTCTTCTCAAGTCAACTTCTCACCCTTTAAGTTTGAGAAGACAACACGTGGTCAGAAACAACTGAAATACCAATCCTTAAGGATTGGGAGAGCTGTGTTTCCAACATTAGGGACTCTGGATAGATACAGAGGCTCTTTGAGAAGCACTCCTCACAGAGTAGTTCCCAGCAGCCGAGGCACGATTCAGCCACGAGGGTTGAAAAGCAAGGGAGGGGAGATGAGACCAGGGGAATACAAATGGACGATTAAGAGCATGACTAGAGTATGATAAAGTAAAACAAGCAAAAGTGGAAAAGAGCAGAAAGAGGAACAGAGCCACAAGCTATACAATAAAAGCTTTTGTAGACAGTCTAAGATCTCATTTGATGAAGCTTAATGCTGCACTAAGCTCTTTTAATAATCTGATTATATTTTGAACTGCTTCTCTGTCTTTCATGTAATGTAGGTTTCCTTTGTCAACTCTGGATTTTTACAACAGCTATTCACACTTTTTTTTTTTTACTAGAGTCTTATCCATTCTAGATTTCAAAATATGCATTTTATATTCTTATTATACTGAGTAAATTTAGAGAGAAAATCTGAATAGGAAGTGAAGAGATTGCAGTACTAGGCTGCTTTTCATTCTCCATTTAGGACAGGAATGCTTTGATACCAAAGCAATCACATAAAAGCACACAAAATAATTTAATAAGACTGATCTAAAAATGTTTATTGAAGAGAGACAACAGTGCCTGACAGATTTTAAGAGATGAAATAACAAACCACATTCATATACGGACTCCCACTGAAATTAATATCAGGATTGTAGCTTTGAACACAACTCCTCTTTGTATTTATGAGTACTACCATCACAGCATTGTGTTACCACACTAATGGCATGAGAAACTACTGAACTGCTACAGATTGCACACAACAGACAACTCATCTTACCCTCTCTTTGGTTATTTACTTCTTTTCTAACGAAGACAGGGGTGACTATAAAATACCATCATTTCAATCTCTTTACCCTTTCACCAAATTAAAACTTCCTCACAAATATAAGATAAAAGAGTGATCCTCCCCTGCAAACATCAAAGTGCCTGCATTGAGAAGATAGGTTAATCAAATAAGATATTTGTACATGAAGTTTTTATAAGCCTCTATGACTTTACAGACACTAAAGTTTTACAATATATTTCAGAGTGGTGCTAAATGTAATGGGAAGCTTCCTTTCTACGTGCTCTATTTGCAACATGCATTAATTTCTTAAATGCCAGTCATGTCAATTCTGAATACGCATGATGAGTTATCATTTTCCTGAGATATACCCTGGCCGAGCGCTTATCCTCATCAGCAAAAGGAGCAAGAAATATCATTAAAAACTGCACATTTGTTCAGAGATACAGCAAGGACTTATTAGATAGTGCAGAGCATTACCCTCATGCTGCTTAACAGATTTTGGATGAGAGGAGATACTCCCTTACAGTTTGCTTTCCCACCCCTTTATTTAGTTATGCTATTTACACTTGCTCCTGATGGGGATGGGGAATATGAGGCTGCTGTGCAGTAGGTACAAGTAAAGCAAACGCACCCTTGTCCATAGCTCCATTTAGATACACACCACTTCTTAGCATGACTCACATTATTCTTTCTGTAACTCCCACCATTTACAATTTGCCTTTCCTGCAGAGTTCCTGACTGGCAGACTGCTAACGCTCCTGGTCTTTTTTCTTGCCTGCCATTTTCACCAGCAAGGGTAATGGAGTCGGTACTAAATCGAGATTGATACTAACAAACTTACCCTTCCCAATTAACATAGCTTACACTTGAACTTTTCCTAAATTTAGGCATTAAAGTGTTATGATTGATTTTAAAATATAAGATATTGAAAACATGCCTTATAGCACTTGAGCAGGTTTCAGGATATCTGAGATCTGTGGCTTGACTGGCCACAGTGACTTAGAATGACTTTTATGCCTTAGGAAAAACACCACATGAATCCCTTAATATTCTTTTGCAACTGCTATGGCTAGGCCACAATGCCAACTTGTAGCTTCATAGCAAACGTAGGGCTTAAATATTCATTCATTTTAATGTGAATTAGCAACATGTTGTTTCTTCTCTATATTTAAATCATCTACCATTTGAATACAGAATGAAATTTCAAAGAATTTTCTAGTAAATTGTGTGATCAACATGTGAATAACATTCTTCTTAAAAAAAAAAAATAGGAAATAAAGTATCAAACTATCTATTAATTTCAGTATCAATGATGCAGGTCCCGAACATACAAATTTACTAAAATATTATAGATATTTTCTTAGTGCTTTGTTTCACTGTTTTGGGGGGTTGGGGTGTATTTTCCTGTATCTGTTTGCTTGGAAGTGGGGGATTTTTGCTGTATTGCTGATTCTTGATACATTCCCTACCAGTAAAAGCTGGAAAAGAATTACCATTGCTTATAGGATCTCATATAGATCTGCTTTCTTCTAACATGAAGCTGTTGCCAAGTCTTTTGAAAGTTGTCAAAATCAAGTAAAATAATTCTTGGATTAAATTGTGAGGTACAGTGTCAATATCTAGCTATTGCTGTAGAAGAATCATTCTATTATGGAGAAGAGCATAAAAATATACCATAAATCCTACTCAGTTACTTTAAAAGATTAATACATTTTCACAGAAGGGAAATCGGGCAAGACTGTGAAAGAAACAGGGCAGAAGGAAGCTACATGTAAGTAGGATGAGAATGAGAACTCAGGTCAGTAACAATGAGCAGTTCCAGTATGGATGATCTGTGCTTGTTCTGAAATTCTCAGAGTAGAAAACTTCTGTCTGTAACATGATTTTCTTTTAGATGAGGATAACTTTAAGAGATCCAAGTAAAGAGATGACAAATAAATTAATCTTGATTCAAGATATATATATATATATGATGTCCACTGTCATTCTGAGACACTCAGGTATCAGTATCTGAGTACCTGCACAGTGGTAGGTAAATAGAGAACCTATAGAAGACTACACCTTCCTTATGCACCATAACGATGGTTATATGAGGGCACCCAGGATTGCACTAGATGTGCAGGAATCTGAACAAAGTTCCAAGAGTTCACATTAAAGAAGAATGTACAGGTCCTGGAAATTAGGAAGACCTAGAAATTAAGAAGTCCTAGAAAATATCCTCAGTCCTCCACTGTGAAACCTTATTCATTGACTTGCTTGCTGCTCCAGATGACCCACACAGACATAACAGGTACTGGCCTCATGTTTCTGTAAAACAATGAAACAATTATTGGTATTTTTAATTAAATGAAAATTCTGGTATGACAATCTGTGGTAAATGCTTAGAACAGACTTATTCTGAGACAGTCCTACATCTGGTATGCTAACTGTGGCTCAGTATAGTTAAATGTGTAAAGGCAAAATCATACAGTTTTGCCCATGGAACAGGTAGGATGAGATTCAGTTCTCCTACATCTGAACTAGTCACCCCCATGCACCCTTTGCAGTCAGTCTGATCTATTCAGACACCTACTTCAGAATGAGCTTAATTACACTTTACACTGACTAGACCTCCACTGACTCTAAAGAAATGCAAGGGCAACAAGCTCAGATGGAGACATCTGCACTGTATGAATTCCACACATTGTGATAAATGCAAATAAGAAGTGTGCACTGAATCCCTATTCACATTATTTTTGGCTGTAAAAACACCCCTACACTTGCCATTTTAGATAGCAATACCCTCCCAGCTAGCATTGCCTCCCAGCTTCCCGCTGAATATAGAAGCACTACCATCCACCTAAGACAAGTTAATAATATGAATGATTATCCCAGGATCTCAGGAAGAGTTCAGACTTCCTTTTTTCATTCCATACTCATCCTCATAGACAGGGGCACAAGCTAAGAATAAACACTTGACTCTGTCGTGATGTTAATACTTGCAAACACATTTAAAACCTCTGATGATCCAGAATTGTGAGATCTTGATATTGTGATTATTACATAGTTTGACTTCAGCCCTGACTTCTGTTCACGATGCATAGATGTAGTCTGGTGGGAAGACTGTCATAGACTTCAGATTCACACACTTCAAGAGTTTGAACCTCATAAAATTGAAATGACGTTTTGGTAATAGGAGGTCAGTAAAGGTCTCAATAAAGAGCTTGTAGATATGATTTGCCAATCATAGTCCTAGGTAATCAGATCTTGGTTCATTAAAATTAGTGATGCCTGTTCAAAGGTTTAGTCAGGCAGAGAAGATGTACCAAACAGGGTATTGTTTGGATTTCAAGTCAAAGTCTTGACTATAAGGCTTATAGGCCAGAGAGCAGAGAATATTAGTTTACAGGAACACGACTCTTCAGTTGATGGACTAGCAACTTCTCATACATACATGACAATGCAGTATTGAGGTACCATAGGCAAGTATCCAAACAACAAAATTATGTTAAATTAATATCCAGGCGCTCAGTAAGGCAGAATTGAGCTCATAGATCTATGATGCTCAAATTCTGGTGTCTACAGTTACCAAAGTGCCTATGCCTCTAGTACAGTCACTGGTGCCAATGATGATACTTGGAGGCTTAATTCAGTTGCTCACATACCAGTGCCCAGTGTCACAGCAGCTGCTCTCAGATGCCATGCCTAACCTCCAGCTGCCATTTCCAAAGAACATATACCCTCTGCAGGTCTTACAACATATGTTCTAGTCCATGCAGGTGTCTCAGATAACCTAAAGCATCTGAAATACCACAGGATGCATAAGTTTACTGCATACATAGAGGCTGTTTAGCTGAATTTCTCAGTTGCCATAGCTGTAGTGATTAATCTTTGTGCAGTATAGGGGATCTTAGGCATACAGAGATTTAGTCAGTGCATAAATACAGGTGACTGTGTTTTATTATTATTACTGTTATTATGCCCCTTCCCCCCCCCCCNCCCCCCCCCCGACTTCTGGGACTGCCTGTTTACTCAGAGCTCTGCTGACACTGGAAGAGACATTACATAGGACTTAAGAAGGACTGGAGTCCTTTAGTGCAGTAGCTGAGAGAGACATGGAATAAATTAGGCCTTCTAAAAAAGCATTAGATGTCTGAGTTGAGGCAGAAAACTACATTCAGGTCTCTTAATCCCAAACTGAATATCATCTTTAAATTCTGACATAAACTGTACTCTTATTTATAGCTAGATTGTAGAATTGATTAGAGCAGTAGGTTTAAAGAATGGTATTTTTTTAATGAACCCCTTAAGCTTACAGAGAAGTGAAAAGAGGTCTGATGGAAGCAAAGACAGTGGTGCTTACACCACCAGTTGTCAGTAGTTTAACAGCTTGTTTGAAAACACCAATGTGCCTTGCCCACAAACTGTATGAAAGTGCAGTGAAACATTTTAACCAAAGAATTTGCTGAATGGTAACAATGCACACAGGCTACCATTGTACAGATGAAAAAACTTTATGGTCATCTCCCCTACAAAGTAATATTAATCAATGTTTAAATATGATTTATAGATATGCACCACATCTGTGTATAGGTAATTTATAATTTACTTCTTTCTCTTATTAATTAAAATAGTGAATGTTTTACACGTCTGTACAGTATTAAAATACAACTGGTAACAAAAGCATTGATGAGGATTGGAGGGAGAATAGCCATATCTGTATTGAACAGTTATCTTCTTTTTCCTCAGTTCCCTGCAGAACTAGGCTAAGTTAACTGTTAGCAATCTAAAGCAACAGAAAATAGTTTAGAAGTTAGTTGGACATAAAAAATGTAACTTACCCATGCAGCTCAAACACAAAGCATACAGGCTCTTTGGAAGAACAAAAATGCTGAATGTCTAATAATAAAAGTACTTAGGGATCCATTGTAAATTCTTTTGAATAAAGAACCACAAAACATTGGAATAAAGAACCATGATTTGATTTCATGCTTCCAGGACAACAGAGGGGCTCTTTATTTAACCCATGAATATGTGTGCCTATTCAGGATGCTGAACTCAGTAGGACTATGATGACTTACAGAAGTTTTATATGGAGCAATGCCAATATCTATTAAGGCTTTCTTAGGCATTACAAGTATCCAATTATAGAATGTTTTGCATATTTTTTTTTACTTTACATATAAAGAAATTGAAGTCTTACTCTGAATCATTCCAACTTTCTCAGTTGAAACCTATTAATATTGACTCAGGGAGAAACTTTTTTTATCACTTCTAAAAATAGCTAGGTGTGCAGCATGGTAAAGCAGAGCTTCACATTCTTTTAAATCCCAACAATAACAGCTTCATTTAATTAAAATAATTTTTAAAAACATTGAAATTTGTCAGATATATCTGCTACTGACAAAGATAATGGGTAGGTATATAATGATGTGCACAATGTATACTGATAACTAACCCTTTTATGGTAGCAGAATTATGGAAGTATAACTTTAACTAAACATCTAGTTGTAATGGCAACTTCCTCTAACATTCTAATGGTCAGCAGCAGATTGCCAAAAGAAGTTCACCTGGAATAAAATGCACAAAAATTGTTCTAAAAGATTTTGTTACTTTTTATTTGTTTTGTTATTTTAACTCTGGGATAAGTTAAAGGCAGCATGGTACTGTGTTGCCGCTTCAGAAACCAACAGCAGATCAGCCAAGAAAATGCAGGATATATTCATTCCAATAACACTATGGATGAAGCCAGCATTTCCACATCCCTGTAGGACTTTCCACTTTGTAGCATTTTGAAACCAGCACCAGGATCTATCTAGAAATGGAAAATCTTCATGTTACACGGACCACCTTAGAGATCAAAGCTCACCAGTTCATATGTAGCTGATAAGGGAACACCAAAACGTTTCTTATGTGACTGCTAAACTTCCCTTACCAACACTTGAAGCAAAGGCTGGATCAAGTATTCCAAGCAGACACTTCTGCCTCTGCCTTATATTCCTTAACTGAACCCTATTTCTCCACCCATTTGGGGTTTTTTTCATGCCAAAATATTTTATGCCTCATATTTTTATGCGCTTAACTACAGGCAGCACTCAAAATGCTGGCACTTCGTGGCTACTAACATTTAAAGCTTCTATCACAAGAAAGAAGGAGCATGTCATGTACTCATAAGGAATAGATTCATTAACAACAAATGCTATTATTGGCATGTTTCAAATAGGCTCCAAACCAGCTTTTTTCTTAACCTCCTGTTGCTGAGCAAGTAATAGAATCAGTATTCACTTCAGGAGATCTGGCAAAAATGTATTTATTGATTTTTTTTTTAAAAAAAAAAAAAGAGAGAGAGAAAGAGAAAAGGCAAGAACCTCGGTCCCGCATGCAGGTAAATCAGACTTCTTCAGCAATATAAAAAAAAGGTGTGCAGGAGACAGGATGTACAACTCAAAGTTCATTCAGTGTTCCAACACAATTTTTAACCTGCAGAATTCAATGCATGAGAACAGCTGGTTCAATTGCAGCGTTACACTAATGAAAAATCAGTTATTTCTGATGTATTTATGCACAAATGCTTATTTTAAAATCATCTTTAGCAACAGTGAGAAACTACAATCAATAGATTCATTCTTTCAAGATCTATTTAGTAGTATAACAAAATTTTACTGGACTGTATGGAAAAAGAAGGCTACCTGTAGATTTCCCTGACAGAATTCATCATACCTATATATACATCCTTTATGACAGAAATCCACCTCTGAGACAGTCATCCAATGCTCTGGTGTTGGCACAAGCAGCACTTCCCAGGTGTGATGCAGGACAAGACTTGTCCTGCCTTAGGACAAGACTCCATCACCCCTTAGGGCTGCCTACCCCATTCCACTCACCACATCAAGGGAGCGAAGAAGTGCCAGTAACCACTAGTTACTGGCCAAATGGAGGCAGCTACAACATGCACATTTAACCAGATTAACCTTATACCTAGCGACAGAAGTCTCAAAGAATAAACTGAGTCCATGACTACACTTCACCACCACTTCACTTTCCTTTAAAGTCAGGATCAAAAAACATGCAAAATATATTGAATACTGTGAGAAATAACAGAGAAAAGTTATGAGAAGGAACTAACATATTTCATCAAGAGTCACAGAATTTGCTAGGCAACACCTCACAGTACCATACATATGGGACCAGCGTTATCCACAAATGTAAGCAATGTTCTTATTTATTTTGGAAAATATTCAATATAGCAAATTAAAGTACCAACATCAGAATTATAACGGTAGGCAAGGAGACAGCAAAGAGAAAGTGTTAAGGGGAAAAAAGCTAGCATGGGAGAACTACATTGTTTTAAGGACTTCAAAAATGCTTCTCTGTTCAGAAAATCCAATCCACTCTGAGACCTTTGAGTATGAGAGCAGGGGCAGAGGAAAGGTGATCTCCATAAGGCAAAGCAGGAGCATCACCTTACACACCACAGCACACACAGAGTTCAGCTGTGCAGTGCCAGTATGGAGGAATTTGTGACAGCAAAGGTGAGGAAGATGCAAACTGAGCACCTGACTTTGCAATGGGCTACACAGACCAGCGTTGGGAAAACTTCCTGATGCACATGAGGAAGGCAGGGAAAACAAGGTCCAGGACTTTGAGGAACAGGTACCCCAGGAGAAAGGGAAGCCTGAAATAATGGAGGCAACACTACACCTGCACCTGTTACTACTCATGCCTTTGAAGGACTTCAGAGTGAGGTTTTGTTGGCTTTAGTATGCTGCTGTACAGAAAGGGGCTATTAATTAGCTAATAAAGGTTGTCATAGCAGGCCTGACACATACAATAAATACAGAGGGTCACTGAGTATTTTTCAGCTTATTTAAACCATATCTTATATTTAAACTGCTTATTGATTTCACTTAGACCAGAAATAATTTCATCTTCTAAAGCATATTTAAAATAGATCATGCAATGTCAGCTCTTTCAAAGGAAATTTTTAAAAATGATGGAAAAGCAGATGCAGCCCTGTTCAGGACAAACACTAAATCTGTCCCCCTTCTCAGTCTTTACTGGACATCAGCAGAGAGGATCGCTGACTGCGCCTTTCCCAAACACTGCAACCTGAAGGGAGGTCGGTGTCCCAGTGGCAGGATGAGCCTCCAAGCTTGTAATTGTGGTTTGGTAGCGAAATGTGATATGCTGCTCAGCATTAGCATGGCCTGAAGACATCATCTTGAATGGAGAAGGTAGAGATCTTCAGGTGCGCCTTCCCTTCCAGGCACCTCCTTCAGGTTTCTCTGATGCCAGCAGAGGAAAGGCCCAAAATACTCCAGTAATTCCCATCATGCCATGACGGTGGCAGCTCGCAGCAAGTTCAGAGAGATGAACAACTCACTGACACCACACAAAAGTGGATTTGCCCACTTGCAGGCAATTTACAGTTGACCACATGCCCCAAAGGTGGTGTGTTCATCAGCAGTGCAGAGGCAGGGCAAGTGCCGCAATGGCATCCCATGCAGTGTTGTCTTGGTCTCAGGCACCTGGCACACCTTCAGTCATCATCGATGGAAGGGAAGGCTGTCAAACAAAGGGGACTGCAAAGTTTGGGGAGAATAACTTGGTGATGTTCTCTCTTCAGCCATCACTAAAGCACATATTCCTGCCCAGTGTTCTGGGGCATTTGGCTACTTTGCTGACAGAAGCAAGAACAGAAAGAAAATGCTATTTCCCAGTCTTCTAATAGAAAAAAATAGGACCGTGGATTATTTGCTCATAAAATAGAGAAGCCAAAAATACACCTTCTCTTGTAAGCAATTTTTGATCTTTATGACTTGAAAATGCCAATGCTAGCTCTTTCAAAACTGGAATTTTTTAAGCCCATTTTGCTCAAAGAGTTAATATATTCAAGTCACTCTTTCTGTTGAAGGCTACAGTGAAAAGAACTGAAGTATGACACAGCCCAAATATGATGCTAAAATCTAAACCCCTTCTCGCAGCAAGGCATGTGCTTATGGATGCCTTTGCCAGCTAGCACCTAAAAACTGGGTCTGAGTTCAGTGGCAAAACCTTCCTTTTTCACCCATAACTCAAACAAATGAATTAAAAAATTTCAAATATATCAGATGGCTAGTTTTCCCCAGGAAGTAGGATAATTTGTGAAAACTAAAGGCAAATAAACTGAAGTCTGAGCAACTGACAGCTCAGACTTGCACACAGGCAGCACAGTGTTCTCCAAGCATATTTGAGGAGCATTTTATATGTGCTTATTTATTTTATACACACACATGCATATATATATATAAAAATAACAAAAAACTCATTTAAATCTCTAAGATCCACTAGCTTTAAATTTGCTTTCCCACTGAATTTGCTTTCCCACATCGGTGGATGCTTACAGTCAGGTACTGCCTCGTAAACAGCTTCCCTTGGTGCAATGACAGGTCTTGGGCAGGTTTTAGTTGCTTACAAACAGGTACCTGCTATTATTTGGGAAACCTCGAGATATATGGGGTGGGCAGATATGTATCAAGCTGGCAGATAGAGCACATGGATTACATGGGACCCTTCTGGAACAATGGCTGAAGGGCACAATGGTGACTATCTAGCGTCCCCAACATGGCCCTGCACTCTTCAGCATTGGCAGGGGAAAGCCACCTCGGGCAGCTGGTGCTCCCTGAGAGGTGCTGGGTGCCCCTGGACCTGGATGCCAGCCAGACTTTGTTGCACCAGCCAGGTCTGCATGGGCGTCTTGGAGTTGCTAAGGTACCTCAAGTGATGCTGAGCACTAATGGGAGCCCAGTTGCATTTAGTCTGGTGTAGGCCAGAGCTATCAAAATGCTTCCTCCTGTCAGAAATGATGCTGCTGCTTTCTCTTCATCCCAACTCACTCAAATGACATGGAATCAAGCACGGGTAAAGCAAATAAACTGCCACTGTGCAAGAGAAAGCCTGCAATTTCCATAGTGACCAAACCACAAATGGAAACAGAGATTTCAGTCAGCCCTTTTTACTGCATCAAGAAGCTAAGTGAGGGCAGAAACACACATGGAATATATTTTTACATGAATTCACAATAAATATCACTTCAGCACCAGCTGAAATTTCCAAGTTGCCTGCTGGGGGGGGAAAAAGAATTAAAATGTTAATATCAAAGAAATTCAGAAAGATGTCATTTCCTGGTGACAACAGGAAATAATTTTCATTGATTTCTAAGTAAAAATTTTAAGTCACACTGAGGAAGACAAGAATGTTATACATAACCACTAAATGACATTATATCATATTTTAGTGTTTACAGGAATCAGTTCTACTGTTTTCATCTTTCAGTTCACATGTTTTTCACAAACTTAGGAACAATTAACTGCCTCTATATAGAAAAAAAGTGAAATTATTATTAATTTCCTTTTCATCATGACTATATGAATACCAATTTGCTATTGCTCAGTATTATAAATTCTACCTTATCTTCTGGCTTCCCACTTTTGTTTTATTAAACTTTAATCACTTCTTTTACTTTTTCTCTTTGGAACTAGACAAATTGCTCTTACAATTTCTGTGAAATCTAAGGATACTAAAGATGTTGAAAAGTTACTGTTTGGTCTGTAATCTTACCTCTTTCTCCACTCTCTGTTGTGGAACATATGCTTAGGTGTTAATCACAGTTTGTTGCTTATATATACAATCAATTGTTCTAAAAGGTTTATGGTATATAGGTTGCAACAGATTTGTATTAGAACGATATGTGAAAAATCAATCAATTCAAAATAATAACAGAAAATCCTCTAGATTACACTGTATTAATAGCTACAGCCAAACAGTAACACTGGACAGTTAAAGTAAATTTTCATGGATACAGTTTTAAAGGAAATGCATAGAGAAGTTTTTATGGAACAATAGTTCAGTGTAACCATCCTTCCTTCCTAATGGGGAGATCTTGCATGTCCACACATTGCTGTTTATTTTGGTACTTCTTGCAAATCTTTCAGATTATATTTCACCAGTGGCAGTGATTACAAGAGCTGGACATATTTATAAAGGGAGGACAAGGCTGGAAGTTTTTATGTTTTGCTTAGAGGAAAAAAAAAACACACACAAAAAAACTAAGGTTAATAATCACATTGATGTCTTTTAGAAGAGAATTCACACAGGAACAGTCTGGATGCCAAGAATACTCCTTGTGCTCTAAAATCAGAAACATAGGAAAAATATATTCAATTGGTCAAGAGGAACACAGCTTTTGTGGCAAATTTCAGTGATAATAACAATTAAGATATTTCTTTAGGGTGACCTGGACTTTCCCCATGAAACATGGGAGAAAGAGAGGCAAATTTTATTCATAATTCTGTGGAATTATGCAACTGAAATTAATAGCAGAATAATTTTTTCTTGCAGTAAACATCATCTTGTTGTTTTTTTTTTTTTTAGTATAAGTTACTCTGTTTTACGGGCAATCTGTTTTTCAAGTAAAAAACACTATAAATGCAGCCTGGCAGCTACCTCATACCAGCTGAGCCCCTTCTACACATTTTTACATATCAAGATGCATTATGTAATGCTGATGTCTGTTTATCTATAGTCTGTGCAATTTTATCTTGTACATATGAAAACATTTAAGTCTGTCAATCTTTCATGATGCAGTCCATAAAATGTGTATGATGCCTCAGGACAGAGATGTTATGCAGCTTGTTCCTGCCCCTTACATGTAACCAGAACAAGACAACCAAAATAGTTATCCCCTGTACTGCCCTGTTAGGATCTCTCCACGGTTCTATCCAGACACTTTCATCTATATGCCTGATCATTAGTCTCCATTTCTTCTGGTGCCAAGCAGTATGACATGCTTCCCTAAACCCCTCCATAATATTCCCCCTTTGTTCCTGCATTAACCTGAGCTTGCTCCTGTGTCTGCTCACCCTTCAGCAGACAGACTGTAACTCGAAGTGCAGAAAAACACAAATGTTAACAAAACGAACTGTACCTAGAGCACTGATTGTTCAAGCAGTGAAGCAAAATGTTACATTTTGTTTCCAGGCTGTAACCAGAATGTAAGGCTTCACACATTCCTGTGATTCTCAGGCATCACACTAGTTTGCTAAATTTCAGTATCCAAGCACACGCTGTGGAGGAACAAATGGGTATTTCTTAGAACATTTTAAACAAAATTCCATCAAATTAGGAAGCATAGCACAAATTTTTTAAAATAATGGAGTGCAATTTAAAGAAATTAATAAATGCAGAGAAAATATTTTATTAAAGGAAGTTTGGAAAAGGCATTCATTATCTTTCTAGAAAAATGAAAAGGAAAATAAAATGTATTACGTTACTTGGGAGTGCAACTAAATAAAAGGTAACTCACAAACAGATGCCAGTAAAGCTCCTGAAAGAGAATGCCATCTGAATGTGATAGTTACATAGGAGAAACTTTTCTCTTTTATTGATCAAAGCATTATTCTACAGCCTGTGTACGTGGCACTTCTCAGCTTTGTGTTTTGCTTTTTCTGCATCATTTTTAGAACAGCAATTCATTACAATTTTGGAAAGTAAAAAGAAATAGAAAAATCCCAAGGAATTGATCAGAGACCTGACACTAGTTAGGAAAGGAAGTGTGCTGCATATCTATGACAAAGAGCATTGGAGTAACTTCCATCCTGCTCTAAATCATAAACACAATACATGTTAAAAATATTAATAACTCAGGTGAGACATTTATTAAGGAATACACAATATCAAAAAGGAGCATAAAACAAAAAAGGTATTTTGAAATACAATAATTAGGGAAAAAAAAAGAGAAATTTGGATTAAAAAGATGACTCAAAATGAAACAATATAAAAGAACATTAACTGTACTATAAATGACCTCAAGAACAAACATACATTACTACAGGAGGTATTTTATTGGTGGTCATAAGAATATTTCCACTTATTTCCATAACCTTTAACAAGTTATTTTAGCTTTAGAGAAACACTTATGGGGGGGAAACGAAAAACTTTGGGATGCATCCAAAATTATCTATCAGTTCATAATTTGAAAAGAAAAATAACATAATTTCAAAATATTTAATTTAATTATTTATATCTATTGTAATACTTTGGCCATCTATTTTATTATTTTCAAAGGTCACTATGTGCCTTTGAATTCATAAAGCAATATATAACTTTCTAAATCTCGTTGAGCTGAAACCTTGCAGTGTGGATAGTTCAAGTTTTTGTGAGAAAGGTCAGTACAATATAAAAAGGCATCACTTTACTAAAGGAGGAATGAGGCTGAAAAATAGCATAGAGACAAGTTTTCTCCTTTAGAAGTGTCATTTTTGTTAAGATTTTTGAGTAGTACATTACAAATTACCATTTAAGAAAACTGTTATCAAATTACTTACCATTCATATTATTATAAAAGTACACAATATCATAACTAATTGCATCTCTCTTCAACTTCATAAAAATAATTTCTTTTGAAATACCTCACTTGCTATACTCACCTCTTGCATAATGAATAAAAGCTGACATGTATGGACATGGGAGACACTAAGAATCCAATGTATTTCAGGACTGGCATCAAATGTTGTATTTTCATATGTACTGCAGCCTTTCCTGCATATAACACTATAAACTGCAGGACCTTGTGACAAAATTACTGTCACCTACAAATTTTAGTAAATTGCAGTTTAAATAAACCGTGTTGTGAAGGAGCCATGCCTAGTTTATGTAACATTTTGATTTCTCAGTCTGCTAAAACTGAAGGGAAAAAAATCCAGCAGTCTTGTTTGTCTATTTGCATTCCAGACAGGAAAAGAGTAAATTTAAATTTCTGTTAAGCTACTAAGAAAAAAAACCCTTAACATTAGTTATTTTAAAATGAGTATCTTAAATATTGAAGCTATTCTCTTAAGTCCAGTAAGTTATTTAGCTCTGAAAACTAATTTTGGACATTTGTGGTATGAACACCAGCTATAGTAGCTATTCCTAAATGACACTATTTGTAAACAGATTCGCAAATGAGTGAGATCAAAATCTCAGACTCAAATAAAAATGGAATTATCATGCATAAAACACATAACAGGAACACTTAACAATCATATTTTTTCAATGTCTTACCTTTAAGTAAAACATTATGGCAACGATAATCTCAAAATAGCAAAAAACCAGGCCGGATGCTGGATAACAAAGCCACAAGTTGCCATCAAAGAAAAGATCAGTTTCATGTCCTGCAGCCAGAAAGGGCTGGAAACATCAGAGAAGCTTGAACTCTCCTCCAGAGGGAAGGTGAAGTTTGTGTCATTCTTACCAAGGGGAGCCCATCCTCTTCCCAGCTAGAGGATATTAATACTTCCTACTGACACACATCTTCTTGCTGTGATGGTCTTCATAACCCAATTTTAAAAAAAATCAATATTATTAAGTCTACATACTATTTCCTCCACACTGTGTTATCATGAGGAAGCCTGGTTAAAGGTGTGATAAAGAATTCAGACAGATACATTCTTTCCAAGACATTTGGTTGTGCTTTTTCATTTCCTTTTCTAGCATTAAAAAAAGGCCCAGATTCTTCTTGTAGATTCAACTATGCAGGATTTTAAATGCTGCACAATCAAGGGAAGTAAATCAAAGGAATAAAAGCAAGCTTTGTCCTCCTTTCTGCTCATCAGGGAAGATAATTGTTATCAAACTCTGAAACTGAAGAATATATTTGTTCATTTAAGGGAAATCGGCTGTTGCACAGAGGATAAAGGTGGCCTTATACTGATGCTCTTTGGAAAGAATTTCTCTCTGCATGAATGAAGGAAAAGTGTTGTCTTTCATCTTACTTGGACTCTGTTTAGACAAATTCAATAGAATAAGAGTGTTTACGCTCTGTAGCTTTATATCCCAATGACTTACTAAGACATAAATCAATAAGAATGTGAAAGTGGAAGATCCTTTGGGTTTTTTCCTTATAAGAAATAAAAGGAGTAGTAAGTACTTGAGATTCTCTCACTACTGTCTCCCATTCAGGGGGAGAAAATAAAGAGGTTAAAAAAATAACCTCCCACTTGTGGCGACTGAAGCTATTTGTTCAGTGTTATTTTTATAGGCTACTTGTGAAACTAGAAGACAGGTGCGAAAGCTGGGAAGTTTGTTCACCTCTTCATTGCCAATAAGGCACAGAATAATACAATAGCATACTTCTGAATTCCTGCAGCTGCATGAGCTCTAAAAATGACCACAAAAGAGTTAAATGGTTTGGACAAAGTTTCCTTTCAGGCTAAGTTGATTATCTGCATCATTAATAATATTGTGTGTGTTTGCTATGAAAAGTCACCAGCCTATCCAGCGGTGAAACTAGGAGAATTGCTGGAGACTTTGGTGACATCTTACAATATGTAATTTGCATAACATTATTAAGGCATTTAAAAGTTTCACAATACAAGTTATACTGTCAAGAAACAAAGAAACTAATGCAGTTGACCTCCAATTCCCAAAAATAAATTTCATGCAGGAAATCAAGACATTAGAAAAACCTGTCATACTAAGGGAAATTAGATTTCAGAGAAGCTTAAACAATTAATTTTCATTCTCCCCACACCTTACAGATTATTGAAAATACAGTATCCCCTAAATTAAAGAAGAAAGATAATAAAAAACGTTTTGAATTGTTATTCTCAATACTGACCTGCTGCCTCTCCAGGGCAATGCAGAGTTGTTCCCTCTGAGAGGCAGCACTCCAGAGGCTGAACACTGCTTGAGCGGCCTCTCAGCTTCCAAGATGAAATATGTATCAGAGACATCTTAAATGATCACTACATAGGAGTGGTGCCAAATTTCTCCCTAAAATTGTGTGTCTTAGTTTTATGCTTTCCTAACTGCTTTCAATGTCATTATCAAGACTTCACATTTCCTAAAATAAACCTTGACTTGGAACAACTTTTTGTGTTCAGATGAACTCAGATCAATCTGACTATCCTAGGATGCCCTTCTTTCTTCTGATGTAACAAATATGCTTTTTAGAGAGTATATAAGATAAAAGATGCAAAATTGAGAGTGGTGGAAGGATTTTGGATGGAGAAGGAGCAGCTATGAAGGACCCAAGATGGGGAGTCATAGATAGACAGAAAGTTCTGGTGTATACCTTAGCTTTTTCTGCTATTTGTGCATATGTGCGGTCTGAATCTCTAAATTACTGATTTTTTCTTGTTGGATTTATGTATGTATTTGATCATATTTTTGGCATGTTCCATTACTGTCATCTACTTTATCTACACACAGTGGTTTCAGCATCTACTGAAGATAATAGATACTGATTCCCCTTGTGAGATAAAAGCCTTCATCTATGGTATACCTCATCCATCTCTGCTGGTGTATACTACATTTATTATCAAAAGTGTAAATAATGTCTTTTTAGATCATAAGAATACATGCTTATAGAACCACAAAAAAAATTTAGAGGGCTTAAGGCAAATGCCATATTGGAAGCTATTTGCTGTTCATTTTCAAAACTGGCAAGGACAGAGAGAAATGTGACAAATATAGAATGAAAATGCATGGAAGATAAGTAAATTTTATGCACAAAAGAAGTATTTAAGAAAGTACAGTGAGAAACAGATAAAAGCAAAGTGAGACCAAATATATATGCATGCGTGGAAACACTGATTGAGAAATCTAACTGCAATGATTTTCATTCTCTCATCACAACTGAGCGTGTACTAAATGAATAAACTGCTACTTGACATTTCCTAAATAAATATCATGGGAAGAGTACTTATTTTACTTTAATGAATCATTTTGGCCTCTCCAACAGAAACTAGATGTGATGAACCATAATCTGTTCTGAGAAGTATAATTTTATAATGGAGATATATATGGATGGAAATATGAGAAGTTGTGGTCTCCAACAGGTCTACTTTAAAAGAGATTCTGATTCATCCATGCCCACTTCTACTTATATTTGATCATAGCTGTTGACATACTGTATCTGCCATGCAGAGAGCTATTTCTTTACTAGAGGTAAGAAAGCCATATGGTTTGTGGATGACTATGAATTTTCAGAAGGCAAACTGAACTAATATGTATATATTTTTTCCCTGTAGCTGTTCAAACAAAACTATCCATTTAGCAAACAGAACATTTTCGAATCTCAGTGGGATACTTTGGCCCATATAATACATTTCTAAGAACCGAAAGCCTTGATGGGCTAACACTAACTTTCTGCATTAGTGGTCCTCTTGTTCACCATGCATGGTTAGATAAACAAATTCACTGTACTGATTAACTGAAGCAGCAAATAAGGCTTGTCTTGTTCATGGAGTAGAACCAAAGCAGCTGTTTTTCTTTGACTGGTGCAGATTCAAAGGGCCCCCAAAGGTATACCCCATAAAAAAACAGGGGTTATTTCAGGGGTTATGTTCTTTTTATTACTAAAACTTCTCATAGGATTATCACAGATATACAAGGAGACTGCTTTGACTATGTGTAATTACAAATAGGAAAAAAGTTCCTGCCAAGGGCAGGTGTAAAATAACATTTTACCATGTCTGTTAAGGCACACAAGAGCTATCCCAATATTTACTCCACTATCTGTAATTTAGCCAGGCAAAGTTCACAATGAAGCTGAAATTCATTCATTCAGGCTGCGTCTATGAATATTTCCTATTAGAACATCTGCTGTCAAAAATACCTTTCATAACTGTGATGTGGTAAGTGGACGAGGACAGGCAATGTTCAGGGGAGCTTGCAGAAGGTAGGGAATGAGCAGGATGGTGTCGGGCATTCAAACACAGTGGAAACTGAATACCCAAGCTTTCCTCAGGATCAGGTATGAATGTTGTATTCAGGGATACATTTCTCCTAACACATCTACCAATTACTGTTGAAGTAACTCGCTTCATATATTGGAATTCATTTACAGTATAAGTTTTGGTTTGACATAATGGACCTTGACATTTTTGTCTTGCTTTGGTAACATTTTGTTTCAACAGCTTTGCAGTGCCAACAGTATCACCATTAATACTGGTGGGATTTTGACCTACACAAATGTGAGATCTCAATCCCATTAAGTCATTAGGAATATTACCACTGATATTCAGTAAGTCTTGGATTTGACTATGTGGTTTAACGTGGTACATAGACAAAATATTCTCCTCAACACTTCTGTCAAGAGTGGTCTATGTTTGCTGGTTGTTAAATGCTTGTTTAAAGCCCTTATGACTTCAGTCTAAATGTAACTTCAACTTGCACGAGAAATTTAAACTCATTTTGGAGGGACTAGAAATTCTAAAAAGTTAACAAAGAGGTATGCCCTATACCACTCTATTGCAACCTAGATATAGAGTAACCAAATACAAATAGGACTTTATAGTACTAAAATGAAAAGCTAAAAATAATCTAAAATGGAATCAACAAATTTATTTGAC
Organism: Sclerurus mexicanus; assembly: GCA_013396755.1. Taxonomy (NCBI): domain Eukaryota; kingdom Metazoa; phylum Chordata; class Aves; order Passeriformes; family Furnariidae; genus Sclerurus; species Sclerurus mexicanus. The sequence continues at coordinate 205,186 of VWZF01001225.1, forward strand.
AGTCCTAGTTTTTAGTTGATGTGTAACTGACCAATGACATAATGAATGCATTCTTTAACCTAAGAATATTATGTCTGATCACACAGGGTCTGCCTAGAGCACTCAGAATTAAATCTCCAATGCATACAATGGTAATTCGTAAAACTATTAAACATTATCTGAGTCCATTTTAACCATATACCAGACATTTTGAAAAGCATGCAAAACGATGAGGGAGGAAACAACCTTTCAAATATAAATTATAAGATCTGGTTGGCAATGTAAAAATAGCTACACACAGTAAAATTAAAACTTGCAGTTCTGAAAGAAAGTGTTTTGTGCGAACCATCTGGAAATGACTTGAAAGTATTGCTATACTGCTGAAAGCACAGAAATATAAAACTTGCTACTCTTCCTATTCTACCCGTTTTCCACATAAAACGCAAAGGTGGAAATGCAACTAATCACAAACGTGAAAGGCTGATGATACCTCAAATACATTTGCATTATAAAATAGTACCATCACCTGCTCTACCCAGAGTCGCTTTTTAAAACTTCAGGTACAACCAATATGCTCCCTTGATACATCTCAGAGTAAAAAGCATTCAGTTACTAAGACCCTGCACGAGATTTCTCTATCATCTGCACCTGGATTTGCACTCGGTCACATTGAGGTGACCCTTGCTCGTCGAAGGATGCCCACTTCCAGTCGTCTACTTCCTAAATGTCTAGAGGTATCCAGTGTTACAAATTTTGCTAGTGCTCCGCTTGTGATGCTACTCTGAAGCAGAAAGAAATAGTCACAAAACACTACAGCGCTGAGAAGGGCATTTGAGTTTCACAGCCTTGTTCTTGGGATCGCACCACCTAGAGTGACGGAAGCACTTGACTTCTCAGGGGTTTCATTTGGAAGAGATGTCGAATATCACCCGCTCCCAAGGCACATTAAACCCGTGTAAGCCTGTGCCGTAATGAAGCACAATCGGACACAAACAATCGGTGGTTACTGCAAATCAGAAACCTTTGTAAGTTTGAGGGAAGTTAAAGCCAAAGCACTTCTGCATGGATTTATGGCTAAACGCCAAGCTGTACGGCACCGGCAGCGCTGTCAGAACTGGGGCACCAGCAGCGGCAGGAACTGGGTTACGAAGGCGACAGAAAGCGGGGCCGTAAGAGAAAGCCCCTTTTCTGCACTTCCAGCTGGCTGGAGAGCTCTCCCCATTCCCCGCTCCCCTCCCCCGAGCCGACCCGCTCCGGCCCCACCGCATCGCGCCGTGCCGGGCTGTGCCGTGCCGGGCCGGCGGGGACCGCCCGCCCCGAGGTGGCGGCTGCGGCGCGGCTTGCCGGCTGCGCTCCGGGAGGCGAGGCG
>VWZF01001225.1:207334-348406 GCA_013396755.1 Sclerurus mexicanus
CGAGGCGCGGTCGGGCCGGGTGCACCGCGGGTCTCGCTTGTCCCGCTCGACGGCGCCCTGCCCCGGGAGAGGGCCGGGGGAGGCCTCGGGGAGCGGGGCGGTGGGTGCCGGGGCCGCCGGGGCTGAGCCCTCCCCAGCCCCTGCCCTGCCAGGGAGGGTCCTGCTGCCGCCTGTTCCCGCCGGGGGGCGGGGGGAAGAGCAATTTAAAATTACCTTTCTGATCACAAAGTATTTTAAGAGAATACCTTTTTTCTCAGTAGGCGCATGCATGTGTGCTTACTTGCTATTAGGGGCCGTCTAGCGTGCCTTATTTAAAGTGAGTCAGCTCAGGTCTGAAATATCTACGGTACTGTGTTTGCAAAGAATGCATAAAAGCCCTCTTCTATTCAAGCACAACTTCGGTTCATTTATAAGACGTGGCTTTGCGCAGGAAGAACGCAGTAATAAAAACACAGGTGTTCTCTAAGTGATATATCTTTCTTAAGGGGGATGGAGTAGGACTGAGGTATAAGAACTGGATGCTCTCTGGCTTTTGTGTTTTCAGACGGTTCCAGCATACTGAAATTGGAATCCTTGTGAGGATAACAACTGGAAAGTGAGACAAATGATCTAGAGTGAATTTTTAAGTTATTTGCTGACTGTAACTGGTGATAATCTGAAGGAAGAATAGAGTCGTTTTCTCTGTGGTTTAGATACAGCTTCCTTGTGAGAAATGGAGGAGTAACTGATTTGCTTTGAGACTTTGGGAATGTGAATTACAAATTCTAGAAGAAAGAGAATTGGGAAGAGTGAGTTCACGCAATTAAAAATGAATGCATGGCCCTAGAACTGAAAATGGAGGATCTAAATTCTAAAGCACTCAAATTGTTTAAAAGCAAAGGTCAGATAAAGAACCACTTGTTTTGGTAATGTGGCAGAAAAAGCTAAAATGATCATGCTGAGTGACTGTCTTTACTTTGTAAAGTTAGAAATCATTCATGTTTTATTCAGCCACTCTAAGGAGCAAAGACTTAAGATTGGGAAGGAAATACAGTGAGAAATACAAGGTTGCCAGGTGCTCACCCAGCAGGAAATAACTACATTGGGAGAGTTTACAACCTCTTCTGATCATCCTCTGCAGTCGACGGCATATATGAAAACTGTTGACTTTTTATTGTATGAAACTATATACGTTTTCAAAAAGATAGGTGTCTTAGAAAAGAGCTGAAAAAAAGGTTTAGATGCTTCTCTTTAAGGTTGGTTTTGCTCCTGTCTGTAAGAATAGGTTGAAGATGCTGAAGACAGACTTCTGTCTCTGTTACAAGTAAACAAGGAAGCTTTTTATTTTGTACAAAACTGAGCCATAATATGGAATAAATGGGATAGTCAACAGATTGTAGGTCATGGGTCTAATTGTCAATGAGGAGAATCTAAATAGCAGAAAGCCAGCAGTGTAGCCAAGTGAAAGGTACTTCACTCTGCCAGGAAAGCGTGGGTCAGGTCTAACTAAGATATATCATTTCTGTGAGTTTTTTGGGGCTTTTTGTTGTTCAGTTTCTCAGTGATTTGTAGCAAGGCTAGAGGTACTACCATTGTCAGAATATGTATTACTGACGAGATAACTGTCCTGTCTGGGACAGCTGAGTTCATAATTTGTTGCTGTTAAGCATCATTTATTGTATCTTTAAAGCAGTAGTCATCATTCTTGAAAGTTTGTGTCACCCCAAAGTAACGCTATCATAAAAGATTATATAGAAAAAGAGGAGTAGAGTTAAGATATTGGTGTAGGACTAGTGTACATTATCGAGTATAACTGCAAGTAAGTGATACAAAAGTTAGCATGCTGTACAAAGGATGATCTAGTATTACAGGAGCCTTCCTGTTTGAGAGGTTAAACTAGAAAGCGAATGTGACCAGTTGATAGTTGTCAGTACCAAGTGGTTTTAAATAGAGAGTATTGCTTCGAGGACCGCTATTTTCACTTCTTTGTGATGAATCAGATGGCTTGGGGCAGGATTGTGAGGATTGAAGTGAGATTGTAGTTCCTTAGTTTTGGGGGTTTATTGTTTTTTTTGTAAATGGCCATAAAAGATATAAACCAGCTTAATTCTTGCACAGAAACACACCATTTTTTTCCTTTTTGTAATTGTTCCAGAGCAACATTGCTTCTTAGACATCTTGAGGATTTTTAAATATTCTTTTATTTTTGTTTTTTAAACTCAACATAATTTTTTAGAAAATGCTCTGAGGATTTTCCTGGGGAAAAAAACAAAGATAAGCACTTTTTTGTTTAAGGTGGATGTCTTTAATTATATATGTTTATCAGTAGGGGAAATATGCATTATAAATGGAGTTTGATGCCTGACACTATTTTTTTTTTTTGTTCTGGGAGAGGTATCTTGCTCCTCCCCAAACAATTGGGTAATGCGTGTTGGTTTCAGTGACCAAAGATTTAATACAGCTTACCCAGATACAAATTTTATTTGTATTGTAGTTGAACAAATCACAAATATCTGTTTTTTGTGATTAAATGTAGAAGTTGTACTAGAATAAATGTACTTGACTCTGCCATTAAAACCTTTTATGGAGGTGGGGGGAAATGTTACGCCTTTTTTGTTGCTGACTTCAGTGTTGTGCCTGGGTGAGAAAGGCCAGCATGGTAATGAAGGAAGCAGAAATGATACAGCCAATGACTTTCTGTTTAGAAAGTCTGTGAGAGGAGCTCGTGCTCAGAGAGCTGTGTGTGCAGAGCCACGCACAGTGTGGTCTTCAGGTTTCTGTATTTTGGGTGGGTGGGGGTTTTTTTGTGGTTTTTTTTGTTTGTTTGGTTTGGTGAGGTTTTTTTGTATTGCAGGGGTAGAGGGTGTTGGTTTATGGTTGGTTTCTTTTTAGAAATTTTACTTTGTAGCAATTCTTGTCTACCTTGCAGTGAGATAGGATGGTCAACAGGTGATAGATGGGACTCTGTTTAAACATGCTAGAATATTTAAGAACAGGTGTATATACTTCCATTATTTAGTAAAAGTGGTGAATGGGGGAGGTGTTGTCTTGTACCTTGTTGGTATGGAGTTATTTTACCTTTTTAAAAATCAGTTTGTGACACTTTTCACTCAACACTAGTTTTGATCTTGTTATCAGGGTTTCTGGTATCTGTGGGTTATCTTGGAGCAAAGTTAAGATTGTGTTGTGGTTTAACTCCAGCTAGCAAGTAAGCCCCACACATCCGCTCACATACCTTCCACTGGAATGGGGGAAAGAATTGGAAGAGTAAAAGTGAGAAAACTGACTTTTATATCACTTGGTTGAGATAAAGACACTTTAATAGGCAAAACAAAATCTGCACAAAGTGAAGCAAAAGAAGACATTCTTTCACAACTTCCATGGGCGGCAGGTGTTCAGCCATCCCTAGAGAGCTGGGCTTTGTCACACGTAACAATGACTTCAGAAGACAAATACTGTTGCTTTGAACATCCTTCTCCCCGGCTTTATATGCTGAACATATGTGGGATATCCCTTTGGTGAGATGGGGTTATCTCTCCTGGATGTGTCCCCTCCTGATTCCTTGTGCGCTCCCAGCCTCCTTGCTGGTGGGGTGGGATGAGGAGCAAAAAGGTCCTTGAGCTCTGCTCAATAATAGTGAAAACATCCCTCTGTTATCAACCCTGTTTTCAACACAAATCCAAAACTCAGCCCCATATCAGCTACTGTGAGGAAAATTAACTCTATTACAGCAAAAAACCAACACAGATTATTATGACATTGTGTGGTTTCTTATGTTTTCACTTGTGTTTAATTCAAAATGTTGAAAACTGTTCTTAAGAAGTTTGAATTTCTATGGGTTGCCTAATGTCTTAAATTAAAACTCCATAGATGAAAGAAAATAAAAATTTAGTTGCATTGAAACTCCCAGAACTTTGTCTTGATGGGATGTTTGGCATAATACTGTTTTCTGTTATATGTATATGTGGGAGTTCTTGCAAAGGCCACTGGATATTATGTTAAAATCAAATACTGAAATCATAGTAAATGGTGATATACTTGCTCCTTGAAGAAAGCTATGTAGAAACTCAATTGTACCTTGTATATGTGCTTATGAAGATTCCTTTTAAATAACACTTAATGTACAATGTTGTTCGGCTCTTGTCTGTGCTCAGTGATACTATACCTGCCAGTTTCATGATTTGGTTTTTAAATACTGGCATATTGAACTTCATTTTAGCTTGCTTCCTTTCCTTGTATGAAAGTGTCTCTTAAAAATTTACAAATATTTTGCTCTTGAGTAATCTGAACTCTGAATGAGTTGGCTTTTTTGTGTTTGGCCCAGGTCATGGTGGGCCTTCCTGGCTGTCAAGGCACACTGCTGATGCAGTCTCATGCAACTATGGTTTATAGTTGGTCCAACTCTGAGTAGCCCAGAATTATTACTTCTACTACTGCTATTAATCACCAAAGTTGAGACTTGGTAAGGGTGTGTGAGACATCTTTGAATGTTTTGAGTGTGGTCTGATTGTGACAGGTAAAAGTAAGATATGAGTGCAGTATGAGAAATACATCTTTAAGTTTTGTGGAAGATGGATAGCCTGTGCAAATTGAAAAAACAGTGAAGATGGTCTGTTTTCCCAGGACTGCAGTAGCAGTGCATGTTTTGCAGGGTTTCACTGCAAGGCAGAGAGGGTTCTTGTGAACAGCCACAACAAAATTCTGGAGTACTCATTGTGGTTATATAGCTTCTTATCATCTGTGCCATGTCAAGTTTATTAGAAGTCTGGGAACTTGTAGCTGCAATTAAGGTGGCCTACTGAGAGATCTCTAAAACCTTTGTTGAGACAGGATGGCACAATCTATTAGTCAGATTCTTATTGAACTGCACAGTCATGTAGAACTTGCTGACAGATGTAACACCAGTCTTACTGATTCGAAACTGCAGTTTGATACAGAGATTGTGTTTGGTGAAGCTGAATCAGTTTCTTCTAAGCTAAGAAGAGAAAATAAATGTCTATATAGTGAGTAGCTTACTATTTTGTATGTGCAGTTGTGCACTGTGTTGTTCTGGATGCACACTGGTTAACCTTGGAGTGGTAAATCACTCTCCCATTGTGATAACTGCTTAGTTTAGGTGAGTACGTAAGTGTGGGGTATGTAATCACTATATTCTTTTCTTTTCCTACCTTTTAATCCTCCTGGTGTGTGCTATATACTTAAATAAGTTGCAACTGTTCAAAAGTTGCCTCAAAGATAGGAGAATTATATATTGCTGAGTTTTGGATGACAAGGTGAGTTTCCATGTATTATGAAAACTAATGTTAGGTAAAAAGACAAATAGAGCCACATTTTATTAACTACTGCATTAGAGCACAAAAATGGAGTTTTTTTCCGCTCTGGTTCTTGGACCTGTAATAATAAGACAGGAGTAAAATTCAGGCAATTAGCGTCTGATTTTAATGCCTAATGGGATGTTGAACACTACTAGATGCTGTTTCAATGAGATTATATAATGTCAGTGTCTTGAGACAAACCTTGATATTGTAAAGTTAGTATTGCAAACAGTATTTAAAATGGTAGCATCTGAGCTGCTTGTGCAGGTCCCCATGACGTTTTGGTTAACAACCCTACTGAGATGCAGACGGCTGATACAGAGTAGTTCAAGCACAGAATTCATGTGACCTTAAATACAACTAAATTCTTCCATCACTTCTCAACATCAGCTGACCCAGGTGATAACAGCTTGTGGGAGAAATGGGATGAACAATCTTTGTTCAAAAAAAGTGCTCTCTTGAAGGCAGATAGTTAAAAGTAAGGTGTATGAGGGTGAGAGACTGCTTCATACTGTCTCTGAGAGAGACTTCAGAATCAGAGTTTCTAACCTGTAGGGAGATCTTCATAGGAAACATATTACTACGTAATACGGGATTCCATAACATACTAAGGAAGAAAAAGGCCCAAGGCTGAAAAAACACAAATTTTCCAAATATAAGTAGCAAACATGCTGTGTGTGTTTTATACCAAAGGTGATTGAGCACTGAAAAAAAAACCCTAATATGAACTATTGAGTTCCTCCATTTCTTGAAGGACCTTTAGAGTCTTTTGAAGTATATTAAAAGTACTGAGACAGATGTTGTTGGCTCTCAGTGTATGTAGGTGCGTAAAACTGCTTCTTGCAGTGATTCAAATAAAATAGCATAGGGGTTTTTCTGGCCTTAAGTTGCAAGTGAATTGGATCCTGAAATTTGACACTGAAAAATTACTTAGTGCCTTTCTCAAGAAAGAATGTCATAGAATAACAGTGCTGTTTGGAAACAAGGACTATAAATTCATAGATAGATGCAGTTAAGTCTGAAGACTGAAGATGTTGTAGATGATCTGCAGAATGGCATCCTCTTTGACCAGACACAAGATCTTGGAAGATGTTAGCTTCGGTGTTTGTCTACAAGTACCTCTTTGAAAAGGCAGTCAGCTTCAGCCTGAATTTTCTGCAGCATATCTTGCAGTCCTTCCTTTTATTGTTTTTTTGTCCTTTAGTTACTGTTTTAAGAGCCTGTTACCTTAGCTTCACCTGCAGGATGAGGGCTGCTTGCAGACTGTGAATATCAAGCAAAATACTGTCAAATTGGAGACTTCACATTCCTGTTAACATAAAAGTGTAATTTGACTACAGCTAGAATTCCGCATATTTCGCTATATTTTCTCCCTGTTTGGAAAGATCAATTTTGTTACTCCCATAACAATGTTACAGTGCTTTGCTTTGGTTTGTAGACACTATCCCTGGTGAAATGGAATTACATCACTCTTGGCAAAACTGACCTCACTCATTGCAAGAAAGTTGCGTTTTCTGTTTGTCCCACCTGACTTGAATGAGAGCATCCTGTCTTAGATATTAGATACCCCCTTACAATGATCTGAACTGTGGGGCTACACACGATGTAATTGCATGTCACTGCATTGTTCTTTTCCTCATATCCCTGTGCAGCTTGAATGTTTTTGGAAATGGGAAAGTTATATGAAAATTAGGGAGAGTGGGAAAATAATATCCTGCTCAGGTACCATGGAATGTTTTGTTGTAAATTACTCCCTTTCTTTTTTGTTTTAATTTATTGGTGGTTTCTGAGCTAGTGTTCCAGATCTGGGAATCTTCTCTGCAGCTGAGTGATCTCTACTCAAAGGGGTTTGAAGTTAATGTTTAAATACCTAGTCATTTCCTTTGGGGATAGAATACATTGTGCACACATGCAGGTTCTCTTGATTTAATTCAGACCTCTGGTATCTGCCATTTCTAAGAATGGTTTGGGGTTTTTGAGCTTTCAGCTGATTTTTGTTTCGCTTGTGCAGTTTTGGCTGTGAGGCTTCGTGATTGGAGGTTTTGTTTTTGTCTGAGAGCGATGTGTGTGTGGCTTTTGTGGTATTGTGAAGTTCAGGTCAAGGTTAATAAACTTAATTACCCTTGGAGGGCCTGTGAATTGATTTTCATTTACTCTAACAGGGGCTTCTACTCAGTACACTATCATCTGTACTGAGTACATCTTGGACACCCAGAGGCTCATGGGCAAAATTGGTATCTTGTGTACACAAGGTCTCTGGAGCAGTGTCTAATCTGTAGGCAAAGTATGATACCTTGCATTCCATTAGGCATCATTACTGCAAATGGTATTTTGCCCTGGTGTCTGAAGTACAAACTAGATGCCTTTGTCTTTTTGAGGCTTACAGAGGCATGACCTAAAATCACTGTATTAGACCAAACAAATACAGAGTGAAGACCTGTGTTCATCAGTTTGGCCAGTTTAGCAGTTCCTTCAAAAAGAATCCAGAAGACCTGAATTATGAAACTCCATCTTGTATGGTTAAAGGACAAGTAAGCTTTGTGGGGAACCGTTTAATGGAATGGACAGTAGCTCCCAGCCCGAAGTTATCATCAGCCTTTCACCTCCTAGTTGGTAAGAATGGCAGTCTGGATAGCATTTTCTGTATTAGCAGTCTCTTAAAATGCTTTTACACTCTTGCTCTGTGTTCTGATAGATGTAGGCATATCTTTTTCAAGAGTCACTCTTTGTCAGGTGGTCCCCTTGAGTGTTTCTGGTCAAGGAGTTGACTGCCCAGCCATGATTAAGGAGAAGGAGATGACCCAGTGTCTCAGTTTAAAAGAAAACTAAGATGTCTATCTGGACTAAGTGGACCTCTTCCCAAAAGCCACCACAACCTTTGAAATTAAGAGATTTTATTCTGAGAATGTGTAGGGAAAGGATAACAGTTCTTAACTACAAATATACATAACCAAAACCAACAGAACAAACAGCAACACTGTAACCAAAAGTTTCAACTAATTAAATTCTCTCTCTGCCCTTTCAGGGCAAGTGTATTTATGGACAGTGGAGATGGGGGGGGGGGATGCCCCGCCTTGGAAGGCAGCGGTCACAAAAGTCACTTCCCTGCTCCGGCGAGGCTGGTTCCAAAAAAAACCACTCGTGGGAAAATGGGAGTCACAAAGGATGTGATGAAACCTTTCCCTCGCTTCTTGTCCTTTGTCCAAAAAACGCGGGGAGGAGGTTGGGGTATTAGCAACTCCTTGCCAATGGCCTTGGCCCTCCAGGAGCCTGTAGCAAATCCAGGGAGCAGGGACTGCTCTCCCCCTCTCTGAAAAGCAAGCCAGGGTATGTGGAGCTGGGTGGCTGAGCCGAGGGAGCTCCCTCTAAAGTGCTTACACCAACCTAGCAAGCGGTGGGTCGCACCCACACAGCAGCCCAAGCAGAGAAGTGTGGCCAGCACCAGGAAAAAGAACCCCACAACTCTCTCTACCCTGTCCCCCAGCCATCAAGTGGGAATGCAGAGCTATCATCTATCCTGTTGTTACCTGTCTTGGCTCTTCAGCTCCCCAAACCTCTGTGTTGATAAGGGAGAGAAAAAAAAATTCCGTGAAAGATTTTGAAACTATAACACCCAGGCAGTGGGATTGTTATACCCAAGTAGGTAAGGCCCTAAGCAATCTGCTCTAGTTGATCCTACTTGAAGCACTAGAATTAGACTAGATGGTGTCCAGAGATCCCTTCCGACCGTAACAGTTCTGTGGTTTTTATGACCATGCTGTAAAGTAACTGTTCTGTTGTGACCTTCATAGGAGATGTGGTACTTGCATAATTAAAGGAGGCTTCAAGGATTTAAATCCATTTGAATATCGGAGAGTGATTCTGCACAGAGATGAACATTTTAATGAAGCCTTGTCCATATGTTCCATATGTGGATTGTCATTCTGTCTGCACTTTCTGTCCTCTTCTGTTCTGCTGTACTATCTTTTCTTCTGCTTTAGTAAAAATAGCATATTAGCACATCTTACACATAGGATAATTTCAGAAGAAATTCCTGATTCTTCCCATCTTGGAAAGCTGTTTGTCGGAGAGAGAGAGAGAGAAACCAAGTAGGACAACTTGCAAGCTTCATGGAGTTCTAATGTGTTCATTGATGCCACTTACTTTGTTCTTGCTGCCCGACTTCAACTTGAGTAGGCAGGAGGCAAGCAGCTGAGATGGTGGGGATGCTTATAGTATGTATGGCAAGTAGCCAAAAGTACGTGGCAAGCATTCTCTACAGAAATGTTTTTGAGGAAACTGTCACCTCCTACACTAGCTGGACAGAAACTCTTCTGCTATTGTTCAGAACTTAATTTGTTTAGTTATTTAGCGTGCTTTTGTTATAGTCTATAGCCTCAACTGAGTTTTATGTTGTGCTAAGCCATGTTGTCAACCCCAGAACTTTCATAAATTTGCAGTGCTGTCCAGTGTGTGTTTGCAGATAATCTGCTTATGTACATCGTACAAATTGAGGCATCAATTTAATACAGAGATGCCAAAAAATGTATTTATTTGAAGGAGTCTCTTTAGTCTTCTTGCAAAATTGTAGTAGAAAGATCATGGATATTTATAGTCTGTATCAATAATCTGTATAGGTTCTGCACTGTATTTCTTGGAGTCACACGTTGCTTTGTTTATGTGATGTCAAACTACAGCGACCCAATGCTTTTCCAGTTTTCTCGTGTATTTGTACTTCACTATTTCCAGACGTGAGTTGTCAAGAATTAGCCATGGAACTAGTTTGGTATTTACTTCAGCTTGTTCTCAGTCTGAAAATAATGTCTCCTTTTTGTCACTGAGGAATTCCTGTAAAGATCCTTGTTCAGGTGTTGCTTCAGCTCATTGCACAGTAGGCCTATTCAGTGCTTTCAGTTACAGGCTGGGTGTTTTGATAGTGTTGATGTCGTCAGCTGGAAAGTGATTTTTTTTTTTTTTTTTTTTGCTTTTAAAATTAAATTAAAATCAGAATCAAAAGATCACATAAGCCCCTACAGATCATGCATCAGTTATGTTGACTGGAAAACAACATCAACAAATAACCGTGTGGTTATGTATGGTTATTAACTAGGCTATCCTATGGGTATGGTGAGAGCAAGTTTCATTGTGAAACTTTGATTGATAGATAGATAGATATGTCTCTTATAGCAGATATTTTCCCCTGAATTTTCTTTATTGCTAATTTTCTGTTAAGAGGTAGTTATTTTTAAGGGTCTGGGTAGTTCTTACCAAATGGACTAATCTCTGATACTGCATAGTGCCAAAGATATCAGCTTAAGGAGAGTTTTTGAATAGGGAAGAACTGCTCTATAGCATCAGGCAAGACCAACCTTCTGTGCTCATGGATATCACATAATACCTTTTTAAGCAAATGCTCATGGATATCACATAATACCATTTTTTTAAGTAACTTTGGCAATAAAACCCTGAGAAGAGAGATTCCTCTGTCATCTGAAAAAGGTTTTGTTACCTCAGCTCTGAGACTCTTAAATGCAAAGCACAATGCTGCTTTGGAGCGTGTGAAGCTGCTGAGGCTGGCAGGGTTGGTATTCCTCAGAGCCCGATTTCCTTGTGCACTGATACATAGGACCAATTTGTTCAAAAAGTTTTGGTCTGCACTCAGATTTTTATTTTATTTTTATTCAGACTAGAATATACTTAGGATTCCAAATAGTTTGGACTAAATCAGTTGGTTTTCTCAGCACTTTCTAGTGATTCTTTGTTGTCCTGAGGAAGGTGTTCTCCTGGGATACATTGCTTTCTGCTGTCTTCATAAGGCTTGAAATATATCAGGTTCCAAAGGAGGACCTTGTCATGCCTGAGTTTCACCACTGCTCACTTCCATTCAGTTGTGGTTTTTGGGAGTTACTAGTTATTCTAGGAGGTGGCTTGTGTCTGTGCTGAGATGCATTGACACAGGTGTGCAAACTTCGCAGGCAGTAAAGAGCTGGCTTGCTCTGCATGTAGCTTCTTCTCCAAGTGTATGCTGAAAACTCCAGCCAGATAAGTACTGCTTTGGTGAAGTAAATCTATCACTGTTACTGATCTAGATATTTCTTTCTGAGCAAAATAGATTTTTATGAAAGAATACACTCCTCAGTATTCATACCCTCCAGAGGCAGGCATTGTTTCAGCTCGCTTTCTCAGGCATAGGTATTCGAGATGGGGAGAGTTCCCTGTGAGAATGAGGAGGAGTTGAGTGTATCACAACAGGTCTCATCTTGCTTTCTGAAGCAATGCTAATGTGTGTATGAGTACAGTCCCTCAATTTTAAAAAAGGAAAGGAAGAAGAGTGATGTAATTTGAGGAGGGGGGCAGGCAGTGGGGATAACTGAACAGATCAGAGAAATCAGATTTTTAGATAGGGAGCATAAAATCAACTGTAGTTGTGAGAAGACTGGCTCTTCTCAGCAGATTTAGAGAAAACGTATTTCTGTAGATTCATTAGTATGTCAGTAATCATTTGCTTTGGAAGAGCAGCTTCCTCAGTGCAAGTGCTTGAATGTTAATTTGTGTACTGGTAATGGCTGTCCTAGAGTTAATTTTCTTCATAACACCTCCTGTGGTGCTGTGATTTCTGTATTTGTGGTGAAAATAGTGCTGATAACACAGGGATGTTTTCATTATTGCTGAGGAATGCTTACGCTGTCAAAGCCTTTTCTGCTCCTCCCTCCATCCCACCAGCAAAGAGGCTGGGAGTGTGCAAGGAACTGGGAGGGGACACAGCAGGGGCAGCTGCTGACCCCAGCTGACCCAAGGGATATCCCACACCATATGATGTCATGTTCAGCATATAAAGCTGGAGGAAGGGAGGGATGTTCAGAGTGATGGTGTTTGTCTTCCCAAGTCAACATTGCTCATGGTAGAGCCCTGCTTTCCTGCACTCCTCCCTGGCCATGGGGAGTGATGAATGAATTCTTTGCTTTGCTTGTGTGCATGACTTTTTCTTTACCTATTAAACTGTCTTTATCTCAACCCACTCATGGTCTCAGTTCTGTCTTTCTGATTCTTTCCCCAATTTCATGTGGGGACAGTGAGTGAGCAGCTGTGTAGGACTTGGCTGCCTATCAGCCTTGAACCATGGCATTTAGTAACAGCTCTCCTGGAGTTCCATTAAAATACTATAGTGTTAGTAGCAGCACTTGGGGAAAGGATCCAGAATAAACTTTTTGAGTAACTTGCATTGGAGTCAGAGATCTGCAAAGGGCAGTAAACTTTGTCTTATTGAACTGCTTATTTCTGTCTGCTTTCTCTAGTTGAGAGTAATTGTGGATTTTTGTCTTTCTAGCTGTAGAATAACCTGTCAAGGGAACCTCATGAGAAGAAAAGACAGTCACTTGTCTGTGTCTGTCTTTCTGAGAAAAGTAGTCTTAACCTTTCACAAAGCATTCTTCACTATAGTCATGATAATGTTTTTTGTTAGCTGCAGTAGGAACCGTTCTTGTTACAACAACTTGGCAGGAATATTTTATTATGAATCTGCACCAGAATGCTTGTATAGTGTTCAAAGAATGCACAGGTAACAAGCTTTTCTCCAAATCTCTCTTTTCCCACCTCCCATCCCACAATATCTGCTTGACCATGTAGAATTCATGAAACTAGGGATGTTGTTTTGCAATAGATAAAATCTTTCATAGTATTACTTTATATTTTAGTATAATCTGTCTTGTAAAGTGATTGAAATGTACGTGTATCCATAAGATGATGGGTTTTTTTGATGGGTAAATTACTTTCGTATATTTCTTTAACCAAATGATGCTTGCATTTGAATAACTAGTAGCAGATTGTCAGTGTCATCAGAAAGGGGCCCATAAGAAGAAGAGGCGTCTAAGAATACTGCTAATTCTGTAGAGATAATTGGGCTACCATGTATTTCTGCTGCTGTCTACTTACAGTTTTTCTCTGTGATTAAATAGTTGTAGCTTTCTGATTTTTAATGAGTAATGCAGTTGCAGTGCCTCTGTGCCAGAAGAGACCTGCATTTTGAGTAGCCTTATAATGCTTTGTATAGGAAGGTACTTGTTTTAAAAATTAAAAATTAATTTGTGTTTAGTCTGTAAGTGAACTGTATTAATTTATTGCCAAAATGTAGTCAAATAGAAGACTTCAAATGTAACCTTGCTAGTGAACTCTGGAGTTTTAAAGCAGCTCTTCTGCCACAAGTTTCAACCCAAGTTTAGAATTTAGGTATATTATTTTCAGTTCTACCTATGAGAGGTAGGGACTACTGAAGAACATTGCAAGAAATATGAAGGAAAAATATCAATTAATTGTTGGGGGTTTTTGAGTCTTAAAATAACTTTCAAACACAGCATTTCTTTCTGCTTTAAAAAGTTTTCTTACCCCACAGTGTTCTTGGCAAAATTACTGAAACGACTCTATGGTGAAAGTTCATCATCTTCTCTTGTGCATACTTCAAATAGAGAAGAGGAGTCAGTTCCTGGAAATCTGGGATCAAAATCTGAAGAAAAGAATTTGGATAATGTTCAGACTTCATCAGCAGATGCTAGCACATCAACTGATCCACCTTGCAAATCATTTCAAGGTGAGCTTGCATTGTCCTTTTTCTGATAATATACTTTTAAATATAGCTGCTTTATTTCAGAACAGTATAGTATGTACTCTTTTCATCTATTGATACCAACAGACAAATTTCTTTGTGCTAGTGGTACCTAATACCTAAAGCACTTGCGGTCAGTGCATAAGTCCTGTGCAAACCAAAAGATATATTTATGAATGTAGCATTTAGCAGTAGCAAATATGAAACTTCAGTGTAAGCTATAACTCTCCTTGTTGTAATGTTTGTTGAATGGTGATAAAATGCCTTATGCTGGTAAAGCTCTGGTCAGCTGTTAGAGGTACACCCAAAGACTTGTGGGAATACATGATCCAGCACTTCCTCCTGACCTCATGTTGTGACAGAAACCCCAGGGGAACACAAACCCAACAGAAGGCAAATAATTCAGAGACTATATTAGTACCTTGCTAAAGACCGTTATTTTATGTGTGTTTGTGCAATGAATGTGGCACATGAATATTTGAACAGGTAAGTAAAAGTTCTTTCTCAAATTAGTTGTAGACTGTGAATGGTGTCCAAAAGACAGAGCTGGAAAATGAAGTAGCTGTGCTATTAGTTGTTGGTGAAGGCTCTGTGCACAAGTATAGAATGAGTGTGAGTGGCTTTGTATTCATCTAAAAACAAATTTCTCCATAACTAGATGGTTGTTAAACTGACTTGAAATAAGAGGATATGTTTCCCAAGAGTATAAAAAGCTTCCTCCGGGTGGGATGGTTTTCACCTAAACTTATTACTTGCAAACAGGGAAGAACTGACAGTGGATGTGGTCTGGGGGTGGAGAGTAAAGTCTGGAAAAAAGTGAGCAGAATGAATGGTAGGATTACAGCCGTGAAGTACGTAATAACAGATGTTTCTCTTGTTCAGGGGCCTGCTTGGTAGGATTAAATGGCAGGAAGGATTTAATTGTTAGGAAGACTGGTTTGAATTGCAAAGGAGCTCTGAAGATTTGGTTGATCTTCAAGAATAACCTCTCAAAGCACAAGAGTGGCTCATTTTGACATGCAGAAAACTAAGCAAATGTGACAGATGCCTGACTTGCGCTCAGATGTGTCTGGGAGCAGCAAGGGGAAGGTGAGGGAAGGCTAGTTGGAACAAGGACACAGGAGCTGTGTCATCACTGTGAAAGCAAAAAAAGAAGAAAGGAAAGCAGAACATGTCTGGTAACAGTGACCAGGTTCTACGAACAGTCCAGTGACACCAGACAAGTCAGTAGTGACAAGGCAGGTCTGAGGTCATGCCAGTGTGTAAAGTCTGTGAATCAGAGTTGTATCAATCGGGCTGTGTGCCCAGGCAAGGCATGGCTTCAGTCTAGCTCAAGCTGGGAACTACTTAAAAGCCTCATCTTAAAAGCAGCTTCTGAGTGATGTGAGGGGAGCCCCTGCTGAGGTGACTTCTTACAGGTCTTTCATAAGCAGCTCTTTTGTCATAACAGTCTGAATCAACAGCTGTGTGATATCAGAGAGCTGCCATAAGTGCAGGCAGCTGAGTCAGTTCCTGAGAGGGGACTCTGGGTCCTTATGTGGAGAAGGTGAAAGCAGGTATTGCCTACTAAAGAGAATATAGAGATGCTGCCCCAGTGTGCTCTGATGGAGTCAGGGAGGCCAAAGCTCATCTGGAGTTGAAACTCAGGAGGGATGTGGGAAGAAACAACAAGGGTAGGGGTAACAGCTGAAAGACTAAAGATGTGGACCCTCTGCTGAATGGGCAAGGGACTAGTGACAGAAGACAAGGAAAAGATTGAGGTACTTAATGCCTTTTTTCTACTTTGTAAGACTTGCCTTCACACTGCCCAGGCCCCAGAGCCTAATGATAAAGCCTATCAAAGTGAAGCATTGTCCACAGTAGACAATGATAGCTGGGGAGTAGTTTGCCCAGTTGTGCAATTGGATGGCAGCGAGATGAAGTGGTGTGCATCCAAGGATGCTGACTGATGTCATTGTGAGGCTGGTTTCTATCCTCTTTGGGAAGTCATCACAACTGGGAGGTTGCTCAGTGACTGGAAAAAGGAAAATGTGCCTGTTTCAAAGACGGGACGGGTGCAAAAGTGAGCCTGTTAGGAAGTAAATCCTTCTGGAAGCTCTTTCCAAACATGTGAAGGACAAAAAGGGAATTGGGAACAGTAAGTCTTGTTTTACCAGAGGTGGGTTTTGCAAACCAGTTGCCTTCTATGCTGACATGGTAGCTTGTAGATAGGCAAGGTCTGTGGTACCTGTAGTTTCCTGTAGTATTCTTACAACCACCAAGGTGAGATATCATCTGGGTAAGTGAATGGTCAGATTGATAGACTGTCAGGCCCAAACGATGGTGATCAGCAGTACAAAATTTGATAGATGGCCATGTGGTAGTGGCGTACCTTGACGATTAATATCAGAGTGCAGTCCTGTGTCTGACATGGGGTAACCAACAACACAGGCTGGGGGTAACCTAACTGGGAGAACCTCCACAAAAAGGACATTGGAATTTTGGTGGATGCCTGATTGAACATGAGTCAGCATTGCATCCTTGCCACAAAGGCAACTGATGACATACTGTGCTGCATTAGCAATGCAGCCAGCAGTTTGAAGGAAGCAATCGTTCCTATTGTGAGACCACACTGGAGCAGCATTTGAGAGTCTATACTGTCCTGTGAGCACTGTGCTCCTCAGTAAAAGAAAGGTAGTGACAAAGTAGAGGGAGTCCACTGGAGAGCATGGTAATGACCACTGAGCCAGATGACGGTATGGAGGAGGAGAGACTGAGAGAATTGAGTTTCAGTCTTAAGAAGGGTTAAGAGGAAATTTCATTACTTCAACTACCAATTGGGCAGGGAGAATATAGGGAAGACTGAGCCATGCACTTTTAGGAGGTACTCAGAGAGAGGAGAAGGAGTGACAAAGAAGTTGTGGCAAGAGTAGTTCCAGTTAGATGGGGGAGAGAAGTCCACCTTGGGGGTGACCAAACCCTAGGAATGGGCTGCCCAAAGAGAGTTTTGGTATCTCTATCCTTGAAAAAGCTGAAAACAGCAGCATACTAGAAGACTTGATGTAATTGGGTCATATTTTATTTGGGCTTGGACTAATGACCTCCAAAAGTCCTTTCCAACATACCATCAGTCTAGTAATCTGTGTTACTGTTTTTTTGGTTGGTTTTTGTTGGTTTTTTTTTAATTAAAAAAGAGGTCCTTCACCCAGCGTGTAACAAGGATAGCTAATAACAGGCTGGCTACAGGACTTTCTTACATGTCCCTTTGGCAGAATTTGCTTTTGTGAGATTGTGTAGCTGTTGTCCTGTAGTGCATCCCATGACTGTAATAGCAGATGGCATGGAAGTTTCAGCTTCTGCAGTTCTATTTGTTTGATACACATTTTGGTTTTCTAGATCAGTACTTCTCGTACTTCTTTTCTATAGTCAGTAATGAGAAGCTTATTTTCAAAAGGCTGATAAGACATTAAACTTATTCTGTAAAATGATATGTGATAGCATTGGTAACTGATTGTCCTTTCAGAGTAGGTAGCAGGGTATTCATTTGCTCTATGATGAAGTTGGGCTAAATAAGCATGACTATGGAGTAATTTCTTAAGCTAAAACTGCCTTCATTTATAGTGAATCTAAACTAGGGCCTGCCCAAACTCCCACTGAAGTGGGAGGTGAGGGAGAGAATTTATTTGACTTTGTGATTTATAACTTCTCTTATTGTTTATACCTGATTCCTAATGCAGTGTTCTTCAAGGTAATGAAACAAAAGCTTTTGGTTCAGAATCCTAATACAGGTAAAATATAGCTCATGGGATAGGGAACAGGGTCTGTATTCAGGATTTTCACAGCAAAGCAACGAGGCTGTTTTTGAAATTAATAGCAAACTATAACTGAGTTTGCTTTCTGTTGGAGGCATGCAAATGCTGCAGTAGTACAGAAAGAGTTCTGCCTTGATTGATATTCAACAAATAAGTACCTAAAAAAAAAAAACCTTGAAGGGAGTTGAAAAACTCAGAGGAAAAAAGATAAATTGTTTACCCATCTGTGAAACCAACAGACAACCATTCTTTTGTGGTTGTGATTTTATTGCAATTTAAGATGCTCTTGAATTTACATGTTGTGATTTTATGACATTGATCACTGAAAGTACATGTTCAGTGATAGACTAGAAGATTTGAGCTGTAAAACTCTCTGGCCTTGGTGAGGAAAAATATAAAGGCACTGATTGAATTTTTTATTCATAAACTATTTTAAGTTACTTCTTACTTCTAGGTCAGAGATTATGGGTATAACTATGAAACAGCTAATGATTTAAGTAGCAGTAGTCTAAGATTGGTAATTGAAAGCAACAATGGAAAATAAGAGGGATTTTATTTGTAGATACGAATTCATAGTTTGAAAGTAATTATTTCAGTCTTGCAAAATGCTACTAGTGTCACTAAGAAGTTGAGTATTTCTTTAAAAAGAAGCTTAGTCTTAACTGTTTTCTAGCATTAAATAACAGATTTTACTGTAAAACTCATCACAACATTCTATTTGCCTTTAATAGTTATTTTCAGATTGTGGAAATACTGTTACCAATTTTTATGAGCTAAACCACCACCCTCCCCCTGCCAGATTCTGATCTTTATTGGAATGCATTTGCAGCATTGCCTTAAATGCTTGAATCATAATAGGGACATGCCCATAAAATTTAAAGATTGTACTTTTATATCTTGTAAATGCTTATGTTTTTGTGCCTTTTTTGAGATCAAGTTGAAGTTGAGGTGCTTGGGTTACCCTGTTAATGACTGGTTCTCGTATAATTTTGGAAGATTAAGTTTACTCTGAGAAAGGGTTATCCCATAAAGCTCTTCACATAGTTCTGGAGCTAAAGCTTACAAGAAGACCTAAAATAACTGGAGATGGAAGGTAAATTCTGAGGGACGCTTTGTGACTATAGATTGATCTTCTGCATGCTATTTGCATTCTCTTTAGGAAGGTAGTAGTTCTATTAGGGATGGACAAACATGTAGAAGTGTCAAGCTTCTGAACCCCAAAGGAGACTAGTCACTTACATATTTTCTTTTTTTTTAAAGTGATTAAAGAAAAATCTAACACACGTGTCTGTGGCCAAAATTTCCAAATACCTTCCCTTTGGATTCCAGTTGTCCTAAATCAGACTTTTTTTTACCCTATTTTACCAAAATGCTCAGTGAGAAAATGAATGTAACGTATCCCCCAGGACAATTAGATAAGACTTTCAAAACATTTCTCCCCTAGAGGAACTTGATCCTTCCATTGTAAGAGCTATAGTTCTTAATTTCAGAAGATGTAATAAAAGAGTTTTTTCTTGCTTCACATAAAATTAAAGAGGGTCTAGACAGCCGTCTTTATTACCTTAAACTATTTAAAAGTTACACATTTGTAATGAACCTGAGCCTTATGGCAGGCAAAGTACTGAAGAGAGCAAATGGAAAGGTGAAAGCTTCTACAAGTAACAGAACATTTTCCCTGTGCTTGTGAATATGCTTCCAAACCTGTATTAGAAATGCTTAAAACTTGCTGTACCAGCAAAAAAAAGTGGCAAAAGAGTGAGTACTTCGAAATACAAATTACTTGGGTCTGGGCTTTGACTAAACTTTGTCACAAGGATTGGTTTTGTTAGGGCAGCATCTACTTGCAACAAGGATTAATTTAATGAAAAATGTTTCTCATGAGGTCTACAGTTCTGTAATTCTTTAGCTTTTGTTGATATTTTAAAACCTCACTGATTATTTTTAATAGCATTCTATTATACATTCAGAGTAGACATGCATGCTTCTAACTAGAGATTTGCTAATTGTTGAATTGGCTTTTTCACAGTATCACAGAATGGGTCGCTTTGGAAGGGACCACAGTGGGTTATCTGATCCAACCTCCTTGCTCAAGCAGAGTCATGCTCGAACACATGGCACAGGATTGTGTTGAGACAGTTCTTGAATATCTCCAGCGAGAGAGACTCCACAGCCTCTCTGGACAATCTGTTCCAGTGTGTTGCCACCCACACAGTGAAGACATTCTTGCTCATATTTGGGTGGAACTTCCTGTGCATCATTTTCTGTCTGTTGCCTCTTGTTCTATTGCTCGGCATTCCCAAGAAGAGTGTGGATCTGTTCTCTTTGCTCCCCTTCTTTAAATACTTACATACATAGATAAGGTCCCCTCTCAGTCATCTCTTCTCAGGATTGAATAGGCTCAGCTCCCTCAGCCTTTCCTCATAAGAGGAAGTGGCTTCCTTAGTCTCTGACATTTTACTTGGTAAGAATTACAAATACTTTTTAAAGGACTTGGGATTTACTGATCAATGTTCAGCATAAAAATGAAAATTTCAAAGTTGCTGAAGAAGGATAATTGCATTGAAGTGAGATGTAGTGTTCAGTTTGTCTGTGTAAAGTGTTGTGCCACTTTTGATTTTTGCATTTTCTCTAATTCTGAAAAAGGAATTTGAAATGCAGACCTAACCAGAGTCTTGAATCTCGTGGAGACAACCTATTTGATCTTTTCTTCTCCTTCATTTGTTTAAGTAAGAGGTAATGAAGAATAATATTAAGCTGTTACTACTAGTAGGTTTTAGTTTTCTAAAATAGCCAGAATCCATGTTATGTTATCTAAATAGAAAAAAAATGCAATTTACCCCATGTTTATTAAATAAAAACATTAATGTCTATCAAATGTGACATATCCCAGCATTCTTATCCTATATGAGGAATTCCTCATTCTAATCCTGTCTTCCTGCAGCCATTCTATTATAGAAAATTTAAGCTTGTCACAGAAGTGCCTAGAAAACAACAAAACTCATCTAAAAAGTATGCATAAACAGCCCTGCCTTTTAGTTGATCAAATTGATGAAGTGCGTATGGTTGAGAAATTAAATTCTAGGAGTACTCAATGCAGTAAACAACTTTAGAGACTTGTTAAACAATTCAGCTTCACTTTAGTTAATTACTTTGAAAAGCTGTCTATTGTGAATAAGCTAAAGAGCAATGGAGATTATAATTATTATACAACAAAGTGTTAATCACGCAGTCTTACAGCCTTCTCTCAAGGATTTAAGGATTTAAAAGTTCTCTCCTTATGTGGTATTACAGTGCCATTATACAGTGCAAATGGGACAGATATATCTGGAAGTGAGTAGAGTCTCTGGTGGCTGTGGTAAAAATGGTGCCCAACCAGTTTTACAGACTAGTAGCTATGTGGTTCAGGGTAATGTGGAGATCTGGGGTTTAGGCGAGAGGGGAAAAAAAACCCTGCAACTAATCAAAAACGCACAAACAAACAGAAAACAAAACCTGCCTCTGTTCAAACTGAGTGGGCTGCATGTATAATATCTTTAAATTCTGTTATGACAGAAAAAACCTTGTTCAGTCTCCAGTTCCCATAGCAGTGTTTTTGTGGGGGTTTTTTGGTTTTTTTTTTTGTTTTTTCCTGATGGTTGACAGATTCCTTCTTTTTCTGGTGTTCTTATGTATATAGTTAACTCCTGTTCTACATGCTCGTTTCAAACAGCTTATCTGTCATAGGGAAAGCCACTGGCCTCTGTGAGGACAGAGAGCAATTTAACAAGTAGCTCAGTGAATAGTATGTAGCAGTTGCCTAATTGGTGTAGAAAATGCCGTCTTTAGCTCTAAGTACAAACAAGCTCTAAGTGTAGCCAGCTGCAGAAAAACTACTTATCATGGTAAAGGAAATGGAAAAATGGCTTTTGTGAGAACTTGATAAAATCGGGTTGCTTCAGCTAGAGAATGGCTGATAGTCCTAAGTTGACTTGAACTGCGGTGTAGTCATGGTTTGTTAGCATTCTCACTGTCCACCTTGTTCCCCTGTTTGAAATAGCTTTTTATGTGTTGATGACAAAACTGGTTGTGTGAGATACCACTCCTGCTCTGATTTACATTGAGGAATTTATTACTTAAGCTGCTGTTGTCAAAATCGTAGTTATTCAGAGTCAAACCTCATGTTTTCTGCTGTTACACAAGTTTTTGTTCTACTCGTCTTTCTTACCAACTGTACCCTCTAACAATTATTTGAAAAGTGGAAATGCTTGTAATGTGACCTTGATACTGATCTATGTTCTGGGGAAATGATTTTCCATATTTTTTTGTGCTTCTGTGGTTTGCATTATATTTTTACACAAATAGGAGTGGACTGTCACCGATGACTTTGAGTTACGGAATAGAAAATGTGAGGTTTTGGGGGGAAAAAAATATTTAAAATCCTAAATTTTGTTTATTCTGGTGAGCACATCTGTTTATTCTCTGGTCTAGTTTCAGTAATAACATAATCACTTCATCAGTGAGGGTAATTAACTAATGGCAACTAATTTAGATGTGGCCTTTTAGATTCAATGTTGTTGCATTTATTTAAAATAAATATTGATTGACAGGGATGCCTTTTAAGAAGTGTGTAGAACAAATAAGATCTGCAGCACTAGGAGAAGAAATTGAGCTGAGTACTAACTTAACGTTAAGATATCTTTATGCTCCTGTTTGTACAGCTAGAATTCTTAGACATCTAATCAAAATATTGCATGTAATCATATACCAGGGTATATATGGGAGACCGAAGTTTTTAAAATAAATATCTTACCATTTTGCTATATAGTTTGTTTCATCATTACCTCCTATATTCAGCTCTCAGAACACAAAAAATAGCAAAATAGCTTGTGCCACTTTTAAAATTAGCTGTCTTATAATTTTGAAGCTGCAATCTGCCTGTAGCCAGATTCTGCTTTGAAAAGTCTTCTCTTTCTTGGTTCTCTCAGTCAATGGTTTTTCCATGCGTCACTCTCTCTTTGTATTGTGCTTAGTTTTCACTACTTTATTTCCAAGGGAGTGTAGAAATTTTAGTAGTTCATAGGTAAAAAAAATTCTTCCCCAGATGATGACGGAGAACAAGAGGAAGAAGGATTTGTACTTTTTTATTCAGTTTTTTTCTGTGACAAAGAATGTCTGCCATTCCTAATGTAATGAAACTAAAGCTGAGTTAGAATGGTAAATGCTGTCTTCAATAAAATGAGCTATAATACAGCCTTTCTACGCATCTAAAAAGAAAGTAAATTAAGAGTTAGTGTGCATGTGGGAGATAGTGAGGGAAATAAATGTGGATTCTCTTATTCCTTGGTTTTTTATGAATTTCCCATCACAACTTTGGGCCTTGTAAAACGGATATGTCTTTATTGACTTCAATTTCCTTTTGAAGTTTTTGGTTTTCATCAAGCTGAAGGAAAAGATAATGATGAGCAAACACTTCTGAGGATTTTCTTAAGTAGTTTTCTTCTTTCAGTCTCTGTATGCTAGTATGCTCTGAAATCTTGGCTTTCTTGGTTCAAGGAAGTGAAGCAGTTCTGGTGATGTGAAATGTTAGGAGAGAAGTTGTAATGAACTGGCGTTTCAATGTGCTGCCAGGCACAAATGGTATACACGCTAAGAACTGGGAGCAGTCTTCTGTAATATGGCTGGGAAAACACCTGGGAATGCAGTGAGAACATGGTATTGCTTGAACATCAAGGAACAGCGGAATTTTTTTTGTGTAAACATAAAGTAGCAGAAATGAAGGTAAAAAAATGAATACTGTTGTCTACATTAATATGTTGTGACCACTAGTATTGTAAAAAAGAATATTGGAATAAAATAAGTGTATTGCTTCACCACAGTGTTCTCCAACAGTATGCTGCTTAAGGATTTTTTGAGCTAGAGGAAAACATGTATCTGTTTAATTATAGGACTTTTTTCTTTCATTAGTTTACTTTTTGAATGTATGTTATTGTGCAGTTTGGAATAGGACTATGCACTTTTATGGTTTACCTGGCAAGCAGGGAAATTTGTCCTTCAAAAAACAATAGCAGTCATCTTCAGAATTTTAAAGAACTTTGCAGAAGAAGAAACTTTTTTAATATTCTGTTACATGTATTGGTGCCAATATAAAATGTGTGACAGTAGCAAACAATATAACTTTAGATAATTATATATCCAAAAGATCTTCCGAAAACCTTTTTATTTAGAAAGAGATGAAGAATCTTTGGAAGGAGTATATCACCTTCAGCCAAAAACTGGCTTCAGTGACTCCCCTAGTTTATTCCAGTGAGGTACAGACAATGAAGCCTTAAAATAAGCTAAAGGAATTAGACTGTAATAGTATAGTAGCTCTCCAAAAAAGGAGTTCCATAATTTTGTGAGAGACAAATTCCTACCTGAAGTAGTGAAAGTCTACAGAAATAATTCATCAACTACTCCAGTCACCCAGCAAAGTAGCACAACATGCCCATTGCTGTGCGATGGTTTTCATCTGAGTAAAACAAATGACCAACAGTAAATGACTGCCCATTCTTTTCTAGGTTGTTTATTATGGTTATCACTTTTTTGTTTTTCTTCTCTACCGAATGCGGCTTCTCTGGTATTGAGGGAGAGATTTCTGCTGAAAACTGAGGTCAAGCAGCAGGAATTATGCAGCACTCCAAGGAAAAGGATTGTACTTTCCGATTTCACAGAAGACTACTTGAGCTAAAAGCTTTTGTCTTCGTGGAAAGTGCTCTAGTGTGTTGACTTGAGACTGAAAAATCTGTGAAAGTCAATCTGTGAAGAGAGATTGTGTGCACATAAGATAACATCTCATGTCCCTGAAGTTACTATAATACACCTTACCAAGGCAGACTAAAGTAACTGTAGTTTGATCTTCAGGAACTTGAATATCATATGAATAAGAATGAGTACACATTGAGGAATGGGTGGGTATTTAGGATCACTGGATTTATTCTCACTATTGGATGTCTTCACATTGATCAACTGGAGGAGTACCTATTTTTTAATACCACAGTTCAGGACAACCCTCAAGGTGTGTATGTTCTACAGTTAGTCACTGATCCCATCTTTGGTGGACTTCAATTTATGAGGGTTTTTTTAAATAGATAACTCTTGCCCAGGATTTGTGTGTGCACTGTCTTTAGAGATACTTGCCTTGCTAGTTAGTGAAGGGGAAGGTGTTTGAGTTATTCAGGACTCTTGCAAATTACGTTTAATGTTTTCATGGTCATCTTTGTTTTACAAAACCTGGAAAAAAGGGGAAACTTAAAATCATTCAGAAGGGAATAACTCAAACATTTATACATCCTTGTAATTTAAAACTGTCAGTAATTAGCACTTTATTATTAATCAGCCTTGTTGGGGGAAAAGAAATCAATACAAGTACTGCCAGTTCAGTGATTTGGCATCATCTTCATGGAAAGGATCTGTTGAAGAATTATTCCACGTTAATTTGTAGTGGATTTCTTCCAAATTGCATAATTGTTCTTTATCTTTCTGTATTATTTCTTTCCCTTTATCAGCCTCTAAAGTAAGTATCAGTATCAGGTTGGAAATTTTCTGGCTTGTTCAAGGAAAAAAAAACAACTTTCTAATGTTTTTTCAAAACAAATTTATTACTTCCAGATGATGAAAACAACGGTGGTATAGCTTTTCAGAAGTGTCTTGAATATTCAGAAATTACTTTATCATAGCTATCTAAGATGATCCGTCATGCTGAATTCTTTGAAGTAGGGTATCTAAGTGTCAGTGTGTAGTTAAATTACGTATTTACATGCAATGTGTATACTTAAATTGCATATTTGAAATGTAGAAGTAATTCTTGTTAGAGATCTGTCAGACACAACAGTGTTTTAAATATTTAAGAATTAGTCCAACCATAGCTGCACCTCAGTGATAGACTTGGATCATCTGGGATCTTCTAAGCAAGTTTGTGGTATAAGGAGTTTAATTGTGTACATCTGCCAAAGATGTTTTGATTGTATATTATTTTAGCAGTTCTGTATGGAACAGGCTCCCCAAGGAAGTGGTCATAGCACCAAACCTGGAAGAGTTTAAGAAGCATTTGAATGATGCTCTTGAGCACATGCTGTGACTCTTGTGGATAGTCCTTTGTAGGGCTAAGAGTTGGACCTAATGATCCCTGTGGGTTCCTTCCAACTCAGCATATTTTGTGATTCTGTGTTTTAAAGGGGCAAACTGCCCCAAGAAAGGAAGGTTAGTGCTCTGTCTGTGCTAAATTATGAAACTGAGTGTTAAAAAACCCAACAAAGCAACAACAACCACCAAAAAACCCCACCAAACCAAAATTAAAAAAACCCAAACATGAGCCATCTAAAACTACATTGCAGCATCTGGAGACACCCTGACATCCTAGCCTTCTGAAAAGGCTTTTTTGTCACTGTACTTGGTCTCTGCTGTTGTCACAACTGAGCAAAAGAAATACAGTCTGGTATTGGGACTGGTTTCATGTATCTGGAGCAGAAATGTCTCTCTCATTCCTACAGAGCTACTTCTTGTCCAGTGAACAAATGAAAAGTTTATACTGCTGCTCTTGCATGTATTTTTAAATACCTTTTAAATAGGAAAGAAATTCTACAAAAACAGACTGCTGGCATCACCACAAATGGTTCCTATACGATGAAATAGTTAGAAAGCTGGCCCACAGCCCTTCCTCTCTCTGCTCCTCTCTGAAAGAAATGGACCAGGCATGAGGAGGCAAGTCCTCTTGGGCAGGCACTGCTGAGGCTTAGTCAAGTATGGCCTTCAAACTCCCTTTATCCTTGCATCTTTCAGAACATCATAGGCTACGTTTAAAAGGTCTGCAAATAGGCAAACCACAGTTCTGTGATTCTTTTTCTGTTGCTTCTGTCACTTCCTAATCAGCTTGTATCTCTCCCATCCATCTTTTGTGAAACAGTTCTTAAAGAAATAGTTTCTGCTCTTGCTGAACAAGAACATTTCTTGCTGGAATGAAATGCGTAGAGTCTCTCTTAAAATAACACAGTAGGTGGAAGCATCTTCTGAATTAGGCCACAAGATCTGTCTGGTGAAAGGAAAAAAGTGTTTATGGAGGAAAGAACTAACCCCTGGAGTATTTGCTTATTTGTAGCTGCTGCAAAATTCGGTGCAGCTTTGTTGGTTGTGGGATAATTCCACACTTGACTCTCTGTAAGGATTTTCGAGAATACTTACTGCTGTAGTTGGAAAAACATTTGAGAAAATCTGTAGTGAGACCAATATTGAGCCAGAGACACTTTGATTTTTTTCTGTTTTGTAGGTAGTGATGATACAAATATGTCTCCAAGAAGAATTTACACAGTGGATCTGCCTCCAGAGGGTTATGTTGCAGTTACTCCAGATGCTATTAGTAATGCAATTTCAGAAGACTCAGGCAGTAGTGCTGACTCAACAGGTAAGTCTGTATGGTTGTTACTGTGATAAATTTTTCTCAAGAGAAACTTCTTAGCAACTCTTATCGAGTAGATTCAGACTGCAACAATTAAGTATTTAAACTGTTGGTGCCAGCGGGTGTCACTGTTTTGCAACATAAGCAAAATGAGGATGTACATCCCTATGGGTTCATTTCCCTCTTTAAGTGTTTCAAGACTAGATTCAGCATTTGGTTATAGCCATACAGTGACATTGATCTTACTGAAGTTACATAAAGTCTAACTGAGGACAAATTATTTAGCTCCTCCCACTCAAGTGACACATGCATATTCATATTATGCTTGCTTACAGTCATATTTTTAACAATAAATGTTAAATGAAGCTGTTTTACGAAATCTTACTCTTGATGTTCTGAGAAATTTCAGAATTTCAAATTCACCTCTCTCAATTAGAACAGACATGCATCATTGGTGTTGGTGAGAGGAAATACCAATTCTTTAGTATTGGGAGGCTTTTTGATGAGAAACTGTGACCAGGTAACTTCAGAACCAATGTTTAATGTTGTTAAAGGATACAAGAGAACAAACACAGAATCTGTAGAGTAGGCTCTAAGTTAGCCTCTGTTAAATACATGGTTTTCCGAATGACATTGCCAGAATAAATGGATTCTGTTTGTCATTAGAAAAAAGTTCTAAGCTTCTGTGAGACAAACTACTTTAGTTTTTTTCAATTGTTTTGATCCTGCGGATGTATGTTTGTCCAAAATCATGTATCACTGTCATTTGCTGCTAGGGGCATTCCATAGCAAAGAAAATATCCAGGTAGGGCAGCTAAGTAAAACACCTAATAAGCAACAGTTATTGAACTACTGTATCTATTTCAGCCTGGAGACTGCCTTAAACATCAGGAAAACCTGAGATATAACCTGCAGATATATAAAGGCAAATGCTGCTTGCCTCTGCAAACAGTACACACGGGTGAATTTTCTGCTTGGGTATTGGGTCTGCACTTTGTTCTGAGCTCCATTCAGAATCTGAATAAAAGTAAAGCTATCGAAGTAGCTTAAGAGAATGAAGCAAGATACAGTGTGAGTGGTGGTGCATCAAGAATGTTCTTCCTTGCTGTGAAATGCTTTAAAGACCATTTTTTGAGTGACAAAGAAGTAACTTTATTAGAGTAGACCTTGATATTTTGGGGTTATGAATGGAAAGGTGTTCTAACGTACAGCTTCTAGGCTGCGCTTTTCTCTATTGGCTAGGATTCATGTTCAGAATCCAGAAGCCATTTGTACGCCGTCCTTAAATCTGTTTAGTTGTACAACTATCTTTGGACAGTTCACTGTGTTTGTTTCCCAGCATGTCATATTCAAGCTGCTTATTTTGCTCCTGAAGCACTGTTTCTCTCCCTCCATGTCATATAATCTCTGTTTATTATTTGGTGTTCTTTCATATATTGGAGGGATGCTTACCCTTCTGTATTTTGCTAAGGCGACTAAATGAAACCTCATAATACTTTCTAGGTAAATGGACCTGTACCATTCATTTATATACAGGGACTTAAGTTGCTTTTAAATAGAACACTGGAGTGCAAACCTCTGAACACTGCTGCAGCTGAGATATATCCTTATTAAGGTATTAGGATGGAACTTTTGTGGAAATTTACTCAGCTGATGAGTAAATCAGATTATATGTGGTACATATTAGATGTCGATACATTGCATAGCAGTTAAGCACAACAGAATTTAGGATTGCATTATTTTGTCCCTTTTTAAAGTCATATCAATACTTGCCTGGTTTTACAGTGGATAGAATATTGAACAATGACTTTGCTTGTTCATTTTTTAGATTTAGTATTTTCCTTTAGTATTTCAAAACAAATCTACTTGACCACGATAGTGGTAAGTAGAGTTCTGGTGCTGTGTAGTGACAGTATTGACTATTGAATGGAGAACTCTTTTAGCTGATCCTGGTTTCAGTGCTCAGGAAGAGTAGGTTTTAGACTTTAGCTGCTTTTTTCAACAGTTAACAAATGGATCTGGAATTTTGGGAGACTTATTTTTGGATTGGTTTGTTTTTTGACTTTGCAGTTTATTATGGAATCAAGAAAAATTAAGTTTGAAGTAAAGGTTTTTAATCAGTTATTCCCCTTGCATGGTAGATTTGACTATAAATGTCATTCTTGCCAGATATTTGCCTTGTTCTTAGAAACCTCCTCATAGAAAGATTTTTCTTACATGCTCTTTTCCATTTGCTCTATTTCGCTACCCTTTAATATGAGTTCTTTCTTGCTGTAGTTTAGATCCTTATTACTTGTTCTGTCTAAATACAGATTGCAGAATCGGAGCTCTGTGCTAATCTTGCAAGGTTGAGGGATGTGGTTAACTTTACTCGTGTATGTCATTCATAGTATTTACTTTAAGCCTATACATAAAATCTATTGCAGGATGAAGTCTGTAATTTCAGGTAGTGTTCATAAAATACAAAAGAACAGTTCAAACACTCACACCATGGATTGCTTAGTTTACTCACTGGATTTAGTTGTATGTCCCTTATTTAAATCTTTGCTTGTAAGGATAAAGGAAAACTCCAATGAAAACCTTTGACGCTGAAGGAAAAAGAGGGAGCGTGCATGACTGTATGCAAGCGTATTCTATATATATATATAAAATGAAACTGTTTTGTTTAGAATTGTCCCAGGTATTCCCAAAGGGCCAGCTCCATAAGGCAAAGTTCAGATCTGGTGTTTGCATTGTTGGAGTCCTGATAGTATCTGTATGATATATTTTGAAGGGCAGGAGGTAAACTTTCCGCTGTGTTTCCTTAAAAATTGAGCATGTTGTATATAGGCTGGGTAACAAAAGGTTCCCATGCTATTCTCTTCTAGCCTTTAAGCCCAGAATTAAGAGAAATAAATGCCATGGAAGCTCAAACAAAAAGAAATCTGACTGAAAAAATAATTTTGTTTATCAAACTTGTCCCATGAAAATAACCTGACTCTATTTTAGGATTTAAGTTTTTCAGTTGCAACTTAGTTATCTATCAGTGTGATTTGCTGTGTCTTCTTAATAAATTAAGAAGAAAAAATCTGAGTCTGTCTGAATTAATATAACAAGATTGTCAAGAGGGATAGATGTGCCATGGCTGATACTTTATTGCATTAAATTAATCTGTGGAAGAATGAAGTATTCAGCCATTAGAATATGTATTTAGCCATCAACTGCTTTTGAGAAATTGTTTAAAAGTTAATTAAAATTATAAATTAAAACAATCTCTTGTCAGCTCTAAAATATTTTTAGGTGTGTCCATTATTATTATTCTTTAAACTAGTTCCATTACAGTTGATACTGCCAGTATGAAATTAATGTTGTCCAGACTAGGTTTTGAACAAGAGGGGGAAAAAAATAAAAAGCATGTCTTTGTGAATATTTCAGTATGTCTTTCTCCATCTGTCTCTGTATGTTGTTTTTAGCATTTTGAATATCTTTTCAAATGCTTTTAAATCCTTTTCTCTGTTGTGTCAAATAAATGGTGAATAGTTATGCCCTTAGCATTAGGCAGTCACCTTGTGATGATGCGTAAATTACTAATGGCTTCAGGATTCGAAGTTTTATGAAGCATCTCTGCTTCCCTCTGTGATTCTTATACATTTCCCAGAGGTGGGGAGAATAAAGCTGCTGTTTCAGGTTTGTTTTCTTCATGTAAGCAGGTGATTGATGAGCCTGTAGTAATGAGAAGAAAAATCTAAGAGTCTTTCTTATCTTTCAAGAAAATAATGAACATTACATTTATTCAGCATTCTTAGAATAATAAATCAGACCTGGGCATCCAATTATTAAAAACTCCCTTGACTGTTTTGTATAAATTGAGTCACTATGACAATGTGATCATGTCAGCCTTCTTTTGATTGAGTAACAAGAATTAGGCAGTCAAGGGAGGAAATAACGTAGACCATTTCTTCTGTTTTTCACTTGGTTTTTGTATTGACCTTGGTACATGCCAAGGCACTGCTAACTTGTTTAGCAGTAGACTTTATAGTTTTGGCAAGGGCATTAAAATGTGTAATGTTCAAGCTACAGATAAGTTATCATCCATCAAATTCTGGTTGTAAACTCAATGTTCTCATATCTTAAAGTTCCTAAATTGGACATCAAAATGAATTTATTTTTATTATCTATTTATTGAAAAATATTTCTTCAAGAGTAGTCATTTTAAATATACACCATCATGTTTAAAAGGGTGTTCTGTATGAAATGAGGATCCAGGGAGCTTCAGTTATGTGTTCCTTAACTTTCTAGGAAGCAGTTCTTTTGTTTTGGATTTTACTTTCATAAGGTGAGATAAAATTGTGGCGTTTTTGCTTCTTATTTCAAGACAGGTAAAAGAATAGAACACGCTATCTTGCATTCAAGTATGAATACTAAAAATGTAACCTTATTCCTTCTAAAATCTTTGATTTTATTTGTCCAGCAGTGTTTCTTCTTGGATAATGTAATTGAAGCTATGATAATAGAATATAACATATACATTTATTTTATCTATGCACAAAACAGTGTGCTGGATTATAGTTTGTCTCTGAAGTGCTTTAATATTAAATCCATATTTTTATGTAGCATTACAAAGTGGTATTTGGTGTTTCTTAGAGTCATGGCAGGGCAAATTTCTGACCCAGAGACTATAGAAAATAAAAACTATGCATGTAGAAGTTCAGGAATACATGGTAGTTGAGGCCACCTGGAAGAGCAGATAAAGAGGACTCAAAGAAAAATGTTATTAGGATCTTTTTTTTTTTAATTTTTAGTTTCATAACCCATTCTTTTTGGTCTTGTCAAGTCTCACTCATTTTTCCTTCATAGTCTGGAACCACAGGGTAGTATTATCCAATACTATCCTGTTGTTATTCTCTTGATAACAACTTAATTTTGGTGAAACCTGTTACATAGACAGAAGGAACAAGACCTGGCTGAGCTTTGTCCAACCTCCTAATGTTTATGTTACAAGGCAGAGTTCTAGTTAGGAGGAAGAATGCAGTTTGGATGCTGCATTCTCACGTTGAGAAGTCAAGTTAGAGAAACAGAAGCAAACAACTGATTTTTTTTTCCTACCTTTTGACAGCTGAAATAATGTGGAAAGCAGTATTTCTGTGGGACACTTCCTCACCTAGTTAAATTTGCTTGTGAGCCTCAGGCTCTGCAATTGTATGTGATAGAGGCACATGTGATAGTTGCTAATGTAGCTGGCCTTTGGACTTCTGCCTTTTTTATTTGTTTCTGTCAGAAAGGGCAATATGGAAAAGAATCACGACTGCTGCAGCAAGAGGTCTAAGCTGAAAGAATGAAATTACAGATCTTTCTCATTTATGTACCAGCAAAGTAAGTTATACAACTGAGGTGCATGCCAGGAAATTTTTAGTGTTATCAGTGAAGAATAGCTACAGTGGGGAGGGGTCTTTAGCCAGCCTCCTAAAAGCTACTGCATTTCTTGTGTTTGGTTCTGCTGGCAAAAATGTTTGGACTTTCTGGTCAGTGAAAGGTAGTTGTGGTAAAGGCATTATCAGGTACTTTCTTACCTATCTGTAGTGTCTTCATTTCCTTAAAGTTTAAGGCAGCTGTTTTAGGAAGACTTAATGATGCTTAAGCTTACATTTGTTGTTAAGTCATGCTAGTGTGAATTATGTTGACTACTCAAATTCTTAGCAAGTGGTTGGGAATGTGATACATTCCAGAACTGATATACTCAGCACACTGAGGGAACAACATATTTTAAGCAGCTAAGGCCAGCTGCAAATGTTTTTCACTGGTAGGTAGCACCACTGAAACTCCAGCATTATGAATCTTTTTGTAGCCTTCAAACCAGAGGAATCATTAGACCATGTAATTTAATCTTCTCTACCTTCTGGAGAGGTCTTTCTCCATATTGAGCTCAGCAGCATGCATTTAAAAAAAACCCAACCAAACAAAAAAAATAACCCACTTATTCACATTGCAGAGATGTCACAGAGGCTCCACTACTTTCTGGTGCTAACAGTTAATTGGCCTCACTCAAATCAGAAACAAAACAAAAGAAATTGGAAATTGATTTTTTTCTGCCTTCATTTAAATTAAGAGCCTTTTTTTTCCTCATATTTTCTTCCCACGAAGAAGCGCAGTAATCAAGTCACCATTAATCTTTTTTGATTAAACAGATTCACGTGTATATTGCTCTGAGATATTTACTTCAATCCTCAAGTCACTTTTGTAGCTCTTTTAAGTTATCTCCCTTTTCATAGCATTCTTTTAAGAATATAAACTGCAGTACTGCATGTAGTATTTGTATTTTCAACAAGGCCATGTGTTGATACAGTATCGTGCAGGCCATTCACTTAAGAGTTGGACTTGATGATCCTTGTGGATTCCTTCCAACTCAGAATATTCCGTGATTCTGTATAATATAGTCTTTCTATCCACAACTCTAGGATTTGGTTTTGGTTTTAATAGGTGAAAAAATTGTATCAATGTTTTGCTGCCACAGCATTTCAACAAGAGCTCCTGTTTCTTTATACATTGATATCTTGACCGTGCTTCAAATTTGTGAGTTTTAGTGTCTGGGTTTTGTTTGGGTTTTTTTTGGTTTTGTTTTGGTTTTGGTTTTTTTGGGTTTTTTTGTTTAGTTTGTTTTATTGGGATTTTTTTTAGAACCAAGTGGTGCTCATATAAAACTTCCCTGTTTTCATTGTTGTTTTTTTTTAATATCAACAGTAATTTTAATGTTAATCACTGATGAAAAAGCCAAGGAGCTGCAAGCTTCCTGCCAGTTCCCACAGAATGGGGCTTTTTTGACAGTTTTTTGGTTTTTTTAAAGTTGTCTCAAACTACATCTCAAGATCTCAGTACTGTGAACTCATAGGCTGTATGTGTTGCAAGAAAAGGGTATCCAAAGTTGTAAGATTATTTTTCCTTTATCTATCAATAACTCATATTTTATATTTGCCATTATAGAAGCTATTTACCATGTGATTTCATCATGACCCAGCATCCCAATTACAACAGATTGTCCAGAATTTTTTACCCTTGAAGAAACTAATGCTGTATCAAAGTTTTAGATGTTTTCAAATTAGTCAGAGGGTGTGACAGTAGAAAAAAGTTAAAATAAATATTTCATTAAAAAAGTATTCTTCTTCTAATTCCACACCAATTCATTAACGTATACAGTTATCTCAGTGATGTCACAATATACATTGTTTGCTTAGTACTTCTTAACTGTTAATAAAAATGTTTAACAGTACTCAAGGACTACTATTACCTATTTTAAATAGTTCAGGAAAGAACTCAACATGAAATAAACTCAACTTATCTTGAAGACAAAGAAGTTTTAAGAACACTTACAATTGCTTTTCTGAATCTTATATCCGAAAGAATCATTTATGACAAAAACCTCCTACAAATCAGGTTGTTTTATAGTGTGTACTGTCGGCTGCTCCTGGATTGGCTGTCTAGAGTCTTGTGGCAACTTCTGTGCTGATCTGAAGCTGATAATGAGACAAATTGTGGGAATAGTAGCAGTTTGGGGGGGAAGAATTCTGCATTTGCAAACAAAAAGTAATAAAATTCTTTGCAGTTTTGTCAATTTTTTTAATTGGAATGACAAACCTATTAAAGGACTCCTACAGATAAAAATCCTGTCTAATTTAGGATTTCATTAAGTATGCCTGAATAATGAAAGATGCCAAAGTACAGGTCTTAATTTAGTATAATAGTTGGTGTTTTGCAACACAGATGCACAGAATCATATTTCAAATGATTGCAAAAATACGTGAATGTGATTGATGCACAGGTGTGCAGATTTTTCTTACAACTTGCTAAAAAAAAGTTTTTATGTTCCACTTTCAGCTACTTATATAACTTGCTGTGAGGTTTGTTTCTTTTTCTTCCTTTTCCTTAACCTTGTTAGCATGAGCATTTCCTTTTCTAGTAAGGACAGTATGGACTTGCAGGTTGAAAAGTTACTGGTGAAAACTTGTTACTTTAAAAAGTGGTTTTCAATAATTCAGCAAGGTAGAAACATTGATTATATGGTGGTTCTGGCTCTTTTATATTTCTAATAGTTAAGCTAAGTCTTTTTTTAAATTTTTGTTAATGAATTATCCTAGCTAATTTTGGGTGTTCTTGTTTTAATTCTCTACCAGTTTGGATGTCACTGTTTTTGTATTAAAGCAATATATTTGTGTGTATGTATATTTGTATTTTAGGTGATAACATTCTGTAGTTTAGCATTGTCCTTGCAGAAATAAATATATGAATCCCAGTTTGTGAATGGCAGATTTTCCTGAGCTCCCAACAGCTTCAGAAATTCTCATGTGTATGTCATCATCAGAAAGCAAGTTGTAGCAACAATGACACCTCTGTTAAGGCCGTTACTATAAGCTTTTTCAAGTGTTGTAGTGTTTATAGATTGATCAATAACTTGGAAGGAGAAATGTCTGGGAGGTTAAGGAACTTTCTTCTCTACAGCCTGTTTCTTCTTCAGCTTGAATGTACTTGACATTTTGGAACCAATTACAGTGAAAGATGCCACAAACAAATAGAGATGTTGGACAGCTATAGCTGAAGAATCTGTGCTTCAGATGTCTTCTCCTTCAATATCCTCTAGGCAGACCTTGTATCTGTTGATAGATGCAATGACATTCCGTAATAGATAATATCACCGCAGTTTTCTTTCTGAAATTGAATAACATTAAATAAGCAATTTTGTTTTCAGAGTTCAGATAAAGTATTTAATCATTTGTTATCTCCGGATTTTTTTTTTTTAAATAAAAATCTAAGTCCAGTAGTGTTTGTATTTACACTGACACTGTTATCACTTGATTAGCATCACTGAAATTAAATTAAAGGTTAAGAAAGACTTAAATCAACTTCTCTAATACTGCTTTGGAAAATTGTTAAATCCTTTTCTATCTGAACAGGAGAAGGTTTTCTTTTTAAAGTGACACCTTATTTAAGGGTTGTACAGAATTCTAGTTCTGTGTTTAACTTTCATCATACTTAATTGCAAGGAATTAAGTGTATGCGTATCAGAAGGTTTGCTGATGTACTTGTGTTGCAAGAGCTAGCTGACTGGTGTGATCAGATCTTTTTGGAAATCTTTCTATTATACTACATGTGGTACAAATTATAAACATTTGAGGTAGGTAGAGGAAAACATTGCCAGACTACCAGTATCCTGTACCAGTGTTATAGGCAATTTCAGTGATCTGTCAAGCAGCCAGCTGGAGTGGACTAATCACCTCTTTTGATTCAAGTTCAAGTCTGAACTTCGTGAAGGTGAGTGTGCAACTTAGCAAGAAATTCACTGCTGTCCACTGAGGGTTTTAAACACAGGATTGGGCTATCAATTTAAGGTGTAAGGATGAATCGCTACTTTAGGTTTATACACAATGTAGTAACCAGTTATTTCCAGCTACCCCAGTCCAACTATTTACATCTTCTAAATGCCAATATATCCACAAGCATATGGGACTATTATTGGTACGAATTAGGAGCTTTTAATGTCGCTGAAGTCTTCAGTAATTCTGGTGTGATAGTGTCCAACATTGACATTGGTAGACACCCCATCAAAACACATAAACTAAAAAACGGGCATGAATCCCAAAAACCTGGAAAATGTCTTTAGAAGTAGAATGGCAAAGAATTCTGCCCCAGATGTTTGTATGTGGTGTTAGGAAAACTTATAAATGCTGAAAATGTATTAAGGAAAAAAAAGTACATGTTAATGTTGTTACACTGGTAGTGCTTTCTTTAGCCATGGCTGCATGTAAAAGGTTTATTAAAAGATCTTTGGTTTATATTTCTGTAACTGTAAATAAAGTATGCGCACAGATGCTGTATTAGTTTCTGTATGCTTCTGAAAAAGCCTCAAGTGTTTCAATAAGAAAAATGAACTCTCATTCCTATATGTTTCTGTAATGCAGAAAACAACCTACCCCTAATTCCAGTTTATGCCTTTACATTTTAACAAAGGTAAGAGAATTCTGGGTTGGAACCCAGAGGGCAGATGTGTGCTTAAGCAGAGTAAGAACTTGCCAACAACTGCATGTTCAGTGAGACATTGACTCTGGCCATTACCTTCACTTTTGGTGGTTCTCGCCCTTCGGTTTTTCTTATTCCTCTTTGATGCAACCAGTATCTCAAACTGAGTCTCCTCTTGTTACATGTCCCTAAGTCTGAAAGTAATTTAATTAAAGTAGCTTCTGCTAGTCAGGTGATAGTATGCATAGAGGGAGGAGGGGGAATTAAGGCCTTTATCTCTGACAGGGGTTTTTTTCTTGTTTTTTGCTTTATTTTAAATTGCAGTGATGACAGATATTTTTGTTGAGCATCCTCTTCTCTAATAGACGAGCCTCACAGAATGAAGAGGCACTGGCCTCCTATTTTCTCCTCTTTCCTGACTACCTATCATTTTTTCTCTTCTTGGTCCCCTCCTACTGAGTCACTTCTCCCCTCTCAGCTGGAGCTTGTTCCCCCTTTCTCCTCCCTTGCAGCTGTGTTGCAGGCTTCCTGTTGTCATAGTGATGGTAAGGAACTGATGGGAAAGGAAAAGAGAAAGAGAACAGCATCAACAAGCACCTTACATCTCAGCAAAAAGCCAGCACTGTTATAATTACTGCCTCACTTGAGCAGACACCCAAGACTTCGGAAATCTGACACTGCTTGACTACTTCCACCTCCTTGTTTCGTAATAAAAACATAATCAAGACCTAAGCTTTTGTAATTAAATCATCATGGAACAGCAGGGCAAAGTGAGTAGGGGGCTGGATGAGGAGGAAGGGCAGAAGACATCTAAGTCTCTGTCTACTCAAGTATTTCATTGTTCTGAATCTCACTTCATCACATGTTAAAGCAGGAAATTTATTTGTTTTGTAGATCTTGAGATGTTTCTGATCACTATGAATATACATGATATTTTCATTGTGGCTATGGATTGTGTAGTTCGTTCCATGTAAAATTATAACCTCCACTGCTCTGCTATTGCCTGTGAACCTGTTAGTATTGAACCACAGCAACATGTTGTTGTCCTACATGGCAAGACCCTAATATGGACCAACAGACAACACATTTGTTGAATATTAAGCGTGAGAATGTGATCCTGGCTTATCCTCTTGCTGTAAGGGCCCACGCTATTTTTTCTTTCTAACAAGACTTGTTTCAATGCAGTAGTTTCAATTTCACATTCAAAATAAAATACTAAGTAGGGGAAGAGGAAAGCCTTTTGTAAAAATAGAAATTCTGCATTCATATTACCCTGCTGTTTAAATACTCTTGTTTCTAACATTCAGGGACTTAAAATCAGCGTGGCTGAGTGGACGAGGAAAATGAAGGTAGGAAAAAAGAATGTGTGTAGTATTAGCCATGTCTTTTTTTTTTCCTTAAACAGATGTATCTAAGTATTCTGTATGACATACAGAAAATGCTGGTGTCTCATGCTGAAAGTCAAAATCAGGCCTACCTCACAGTTTTGTTTTATTGTTGTTCTTTTATAGAAGTACTTGTAATTTATGGCAACTTGTAGGCTACACATTGATACAGCTTCCAGTAGGCTGTCTCCATTCAGTCTTCACTTGGGAAATTTCATGATTCCATATCCTTTGCCTTTACTTACTGCCCTCTGCAAAGTTTACAGATAGCAGTCTTAAAGTACTGAACAATGCTTGGTACAAGTGTAACCTTTGCCAAAGAAGCTTTAGAAATTGTCCTCCATCTGTCTCCCATTCCCAGTACTTTTGTGATCTAGTCAAAATGCACTCCAGGTGATCTGTGTGCATTCCAAGGATCCCCAGTAGCTTTGGACAGCTTGTTCTGGCTGACCAAAGCTGCAGCATCTCTGTACCCATAGTTTCATTTCCCAGCTACTTTGGCCATGCACAGCTGCCATGTAGGCATTAGGGCAAATAGGCAGTCTCTCCTGATCCAGAGCAAATCCCTTCCAACAGTTGCACCACATCTCTGGCTGTACCCAGCTGATAGCACTCCATCTCACATGCTCCTCTTTTGAAATCTGAGTGTGCTCAGACTCTGGGCTGGTATAACCAGCACAGCTGTACTGGCAGGACTGAGTCTGCTAGTTTACACCTAGCTGAGCATCTAGCTCTCTAGGGATATAGTGGGGAGTATGGCCTTTACTGACCTGTGGGACACTGCCAGCATCTGACATTTTCCTTCTTTTTTTGATGCAGATACTTTAAACAATTGTCTTGAACCTCCAGTGTTGGTGCA
The DNA here is from genome assembly GCA_013396755.1 of Sclerurus mexicanus. Lineage (NCBI taxonomy): Eukaryota > Metazoa > Chordata > Aves > Passeriformes > Furnariidae > Sclerurus > Sclerurus mexicanus. The sequence continues at coordinate 246,635 of VWZF01001225.1, forward strand.
GCTGGTCTAATGGCAGGTGAAGTTTTGTGTGAATTCATGCGTGTTCTGCCTGTGTGTGTACTTTTCTGTAAGAACTGAGTGATTTTGCTTTCTGAAAGCTATTTATTTCTGGGTGAGTTGATCATATATTGAAAGAACATACATATATCTCACCCAGCACACTCTCTCTGCATCTTGCTGTGGAGTAGGAGAGAACTCAGAAACAGTTTTATACAACTATTTTTGCTTTGTTAGGCTGTTGATACCAATTTTCCACTAATTTAATTGAATAAGCATGAATGAAAGGTTTCTTAGTTGTTTTTGTTTGTTTGTTTGTTTTAATTTAAGAGCTGAATTTAAAAATGTTAGGAACATTGAGAGAATGCAACATAAGCTAATTCAATTTAATTTTAAGGTGTGTAGAACAGGATGAAAAATGCCATGTGAGCTAAAGTCCTGACTGCTAGAAAAAGGTTCTGGCAATTCAAATCTGTGTAGTACACTACTCTCAGTGGCTGTTGTGGTGGTGGTATTTTTGGAACAGGACCACGGTGTAACACTGAACTGGATATCAGCACCTTGCACACCTACCTACGAAATTAAATTTATTTTATTGCTTTGCTTTTCACTGGCAAATAGCCATTGCACTGTCACAGTGCCAGATATAACAGTAGTAAAACATTTGTTTTGGTGGCTTGAATAATAGGATAACTAGATGCAAAAATCTGTAGTGTAATGGAACTATGATGGTTGCCACACCTGAAATAGAGCCTAGCTCATATTTAATAAAAAAAGATGCATCTTTAATGCATGGTAAGCTTAATTCCCTTCACACTTCTATCTTAAATTCAACTTAGGTACTTTCTTATCTGGATGGTTTAGGTTTGCAGTGTGTTCACAAACCATTCCATTCTGTTTACATTTAGGTATGAACTCAACTCCAGTAGTATGTCAGCATTTCTTGATTATTTACAAATGGACATACCAGTCTGGACAAATAAACAGCTCTATCTTATTTTTTGATCACTGTCTTTCTGAATATGAGATAGAAGCTAATATTGTCTACTACATATGTCTTTTTATATATAGAATGCTTTGTTATTCCCATTATCAAACAGCATGTAGGATAAAATTTCCAGAAATGACAAAGGCATGCAGCATGTAGTTGATAGAAAAATGATTTGCTGTGAAACTTTATGAAAAGACAATAAATATAGCAAATGTATCCCTAGTTACTCAGCTAGCTTTCTAGAGGAAGCAGCAAATACAGTTGAAGATGTCTTAAATAGTTGTTAGTGCTAAAGGGTGGCACTTCTTCTTTTCCAGCCTTCATTCAATATAGTAAAAATCCTTAGGTTTTTTTATACTTAACTGACAAATTTAGATTAGTTTTCCATTAACTTTTCAACAAGGTAGCAGAATTAAGTATGCACCTTTATTAAGAGTAATTTCTCAGAGAACCTGTCTTTACTGAACACTTAGATCAATGCACTTCTCATGTCACGGGGTATGTAAGATAGTGAAGATTCTGCTGTGGAAGCCCAAACATACAAAGACATGAGCAAAAATATGTATATAGCAATGGGATTGATATTGAGGCAGTGCTGATAGATCAGCACAGACAGGCAGCAACTGCTGCAAGCTCCAGTCTGGTCTGCAGGTCTGTAACACTTCATACCCTCAACTGCTGCAGTGCAACACCTCTGTGCATGGGCCTGGTTTCTTTTCTCCACCTCTTCACTGAAGCATGTGGGAATACTCTACTAAACTGCTCGTATAATTAGAATGAGGCATCTAGTGATATTACAGTAAGTGATGATAATGAAGTCTGGCTAGGATCAAACTTTGTTTGGAGCAGGCTATCTCTTTTCATGCAATCCCAGAAAGGGGAGTGACTATTATGGTAACTTACACATGGCAGTTAAATACCTTAGCTGAACTGTGGCACTTTTACTGAAAAGAACATAATGTCTATCCTTCTTGTTCTTCTGCCAGAGACAAGATGAATTCTTTGCTCAGTACTTCTTTATTCCGTATATAGGTTAACACTGTAGAGGAAGGAAATATTAATTTGTGCCTGTTACAGCTCTTTAAGGAATAAAAATACGTAGCCTTAGGATAAACGGGAAGACAAAGTAATAAACCAGTGATACAGCTCTTCCACTTTCATCTCGGAATCCACATTTAATCTTGTCTTTTTTTGACAGCTTTTCTCCTCCTGAGAAAAAATGCCAGATTTTCTTGGCATCTCCATTCTCCTTTGTAGCACTTGCCAATGGAAATCTTGCATTTACCTCCATTGGTATCTAACTGTCTTGAGTGGGGCATACAGGTGCCTGGTGAAGTAAGTATAGATAGGCAATTCTGAAATGTTGCTCAGCTAAACTTTGGTACCATAATCTTGAATAAAGTGTTGATGGGTAGAGCCTTTAATGCTCAGTATTATACAGCTTTGGATGGAGAGTCATTTTTTTTCCTTCTGAAAGGGAAGAATGTGTGAAGGAAAAATGAAATATTATCAAATACAATATGCAGTGTTTTCTTATTTCATGTGTGTTATGTGTGTGTGTGTTTCTAATTTCAAGCAGGTTGTAAGATAGTTTAGTGATTGCATGAAATTTAGATGCATGTTTCAGTAATCTCAGAAATTACTTTGCCCAGGGAAAAAATCTCTTGCAGTATTTTGTTTGACATATATGTAGAAATCATAATGTTATGCAACATCCTCTAATAATCAGAAATGTTGGCATTTGAAAATAACCTTCACACTTTGTTTAGTGCAAAACCATATATACTTGCATAGAGAACTTCAGCAGAAGCTTTAGAGGTGGTGTTATCAGTTGTACATATGCAGAAAAATATCTAAGTACAATGATTAAATTATTTGAATGTGTTTTGTAGTGACTTACAGTGCTTTTCCTTTTCACTCTAACTCTGACATTTTTCTTCTATTAAATACATTCTGGGATAAATACACCTATTAAAGTGAAATGCCTGTAGCAGTTATGTTACAAGCTGTATAAACTTTCATTGTGCATTGTATGTCTGTTAGTTCAAGTGTATTTACAAGGTTTTTATACATCCCTTTTTTATACCTTCTCTTTTAATGGCAGTAATTCCGTACACTTAAACTTGCTTGCAGTGAAATGCTTGTTTTAAAAGCCAAGCAAATGGAAAGCTTTGAATTATTTTGAGCTGTTTGCAGCCTATTCTTTGGTGAACTTTTGCCAACTTTTTGTGTCATTGTACTTGTTAGTACAGTGGAGGTTCTCTCTACCTTCTACAGCATAAGATAATGGCAGAAGCAAGTCCTGTGTGAAGCCCTGATGAGCATGTATCTCTTTCTGGTGATGAGTGAATAATAAAATTTCATCTGCAGTCTTTCTTCATGTTGCTCAGCCAGAGAAGTAGCCAACACCATAGAGCCAGGCACCTGCCATCTCCATCCAGAGGGCCCCCGTTCCCAGTCCTACTTTTACAGGGATCGGTGCTTTGTCCCTTCAAAGAACCTAAAGCCATTGCTGAGATTTATTGATCATGGCACTGGCTGTGAGATTTTTGTGAACTCTTTAGTATTCTAGGATTTAAAAAGTCCTGTGGACACAGGAACTGGCTACCAAAGTCAAAATACCAGTTCTTTGAGATGACAGAAACCTGTACTGAGTGGCCCTTACCCAGCTTGACAAAAGATGACTTTTATGAAGGGGTCAGGAGGAGGAGTGAACAACCATTGCTTGTGATTTCAAACCTGGCATTCCAGTGAGACCTTAAGAATCTTGGTTTTGCTAATGAGATATGCAGGTAGGTTGTAACCTTATTGCAGACTTCTTGGACTTTATTTTTGGTTTAAATAAGTGAATTTTGATTAGTCCTGTACAAATTTCTCTGCTGTTCATAGGTGTATAAGAAAATGACCCCCTTTGTCATCATTTATTTTGCATCTCCTTTGGAAAGAATCAAAATGGAGCTGAGCTCTGCATAAACCCCTGTGTCTTTAGGACCTGTATAAGGCTTAGCACATTGGTATTGGTGATTAGATTGTGTTTTGTTTTAAGAAAAGCACTTTTTTTTATGATGTAAACAGGCATCCGGGAGTTGTCATGAAACATTAAGCTTCCATTGCCATGGAAGCAATTTTGATGTCCTGGCACAGAAGATGCTCAGGTTGATACATATGCAATAACTTTTCATGTGCTTCATGTGCAGTATGTGATACAGCCATGAGAGTGATAGTAGTATAGCGTAAAAGCAGTTGGATAGTTCGTATAGATAGAAACAGCAGCAATCACGTAAGATATATATTTATTACAGAAGCACACAGATCTCTTTAAATTTATGATGCCTGCTTAGCTAGCCTGCATTGTCTAATCAGCTGTAAAAATTTGCGTGTTCTTGAGGTGGAAAAGGCCAAGTGAAAGCTATATATTTGACTCCAGCAAAACACACTTGCATTTGCAATGATTTTTTTTTTCTGCCAGGCTTGTGTTTGTTAATTAATTAACATTAAGGAAACTGTTACTGCTTAAGCAAATTGAAAAATTGTTCTCAGGCCTGTGTTCCTTGCATCTGAAACCAGCATCTTTATGTAGCTGATGTATAATGTTAGGGACAAGCTTGTACCTGGAGCCTACAACAAGGCTTCTTCTATACAAGTAAAATGAAGAAACATTTTTTTAACATTTTCTTCTTTAAGTAAAATTATGCACGGTACATGTCATCAGGCTCTGAATATAAAAAGGTAATATTTGCTTAGTGTCAGAAAACGTTCTGTCGTGTAGAAGCTGTCTTGGGGAAAAGTCAGATATGGCTTGGCTGCCCCAAGTGTTGGCGGAAGCAATTTCTGCAGCTTTAAGCATAGAAACCCTGAATATCCCATTGACAACAAGTGTTAAGTCAGATGAGAGAGACCAGAAGCAAAGTTTTTGTGAGGGGGGAAAGAAGTGATATCACTTAATTAGTTTCCAGCTTTCGAAAAGGTTCAGATTAAGACATAGCAGAAACCCAGTGCGGAGGATGTACTGTATCAAGTAACGTGATTTTGTAACCTTGTCGCTACTCCACAAGAGCATTGTGATTGACGTAAAGGTAAGTATCCTACTCAAGTTGTGTGAAGGGTTTAACCAAGTCCTGAATATCTTGCTGTTGGAAAGATGCTGAGATACTCCAGTTCCAGAAATGGAAAGCAGCAAGCTTTTTCGCTCTGGACTGGAAATAATAATGTCAAATTAGAAGCATAAAGGGAAGCAACAGTTTTGCACTCCATGTCACATTCCTTCCAGGTGGAAGCAGACTAGGAGGACAGAAGGGGGAGTTTTGAGGGATTTTTTGTTTGTGTGCACTTGCTAAACTTTAAATTTCTGATCTATAGCCTGATAATGTAATTGCATCTCTTTGGGGAAAATTTATCAAGTAGATTTTAGTGACAAACTGTAGCATTCTTAAAGGCATTGCACAAGTCCTGGCAGTACTCTAAAAGGAACTTTTATTGACTAGCTGAGAAGACATCCTCAGAACTGTAATGACAGGAGGATGAGATCACCAGTTCTCTGCAAATATTTCTTTTGCTGTCTCAATCGTGTAAGCCTTTGTGATTATTAATATATTATTAGTTATTGCTAAAGAATTAGGAATAGCAAGACAAAGTCCAGAGGGATTGAGGGAAACGTGAAATACACTGTGCTGTCCAGCTCCATCAGGATTAAAGCATCACTCAGTTACACCTGTTTCCTTGCTTCGGAGTGAAAGTGGTCCATTTAAAACTAAGACAGAGGAAAGTTGTTTTTCTTTAAAGCCTTGTCCTCCCTAAGTCCAAAAAGTCTTCAAAACAAACTGCTTAGTCAATGGCACGTGTACTGACCATATCCAGTACATCTTGAGCAACCTACGACAAACTGTAGTCTGGCCCCAAGCTGTATCCAGGGGCGCAGTGGTAAAATAACCTCATACTTCAGAGCTGCCGGATTACTTGTGTTTCAATTTCTTTGCCCAAATCTGTTGTCTAGATAGTGGAAAATGTACAAAGAATTAGCTCAGCTGGTTAGAGTGTGGTGCTAATAACGTCAAGGTCATGGGTTCAATCCCGATATGGGCCATTCACTTAAAAGCTAGACTCGATCCTTGTGGGTCCCTTCCAACTCAGAAGATTTTGTGGTACCTGTGGTATCATGAAGCCTAGAGAGGGACTTCTTAGACCTGGATTTATTTGTCCTCTCACGTATTTCTTACCTGCTGCTGGGTATTTCATTCAGGAAGAGCATGCTGCCTGAAAGTCACCATATATGGTTAAAGTTAGATGCTTGTGGCAGGATAAGCTCTCTTTGGGAGAACCCTTTTATTTCTTCACCAAAGGAATGGCATTTTACAACAACAAGGGAATTACTTGACTCCCAGTTGGATTACTAGTAGTATACATCAACCAGTTCATGAAAGCATGTGAGAGGTTCAGTTAGTAATGAATATCTGAGTGCATCAAAGAAGAAAGAAAAATTCATATCCATAGCATATTATGTGTAGTCTGTGATTTAAAGCTATTGATGCCTAAAGTTCTATGACATAGAAAAGTTAAACTAAGTTTGTAGAGGTGTCAGGCAGTGCACCAGGTAAAGATGAAAAGCATAAGAATCACAAAAAATCTGGATTGAAAGGGCAGTGTGTGATGGAAAAAAAACTCTGTTCTGTAAGCAGGTGGCAGATTTTAAAATTTGTATGAAATACAAAGTCAAGTGTAGACAGATGAACACATTTTCCTTTATCATGGAAGCGTTATTTCACAGATCAGGTCTTATGAACTGAAGAAGAGTAAGAATGTCTCTTATTTTCAAGCGATGATACTGTGCTTCAGCAAGATGCAGGGCAACTCTTATTTTTCAACAACTTAAATGGGAACTAAAAACAACTTGGCACTTCACTAAGCTGAACACAGAAGTCATTGTGCTCCTGTTGCTGTTTTAAGTGCTTTACTTCTGGGAAGCAGCACAAGAAATCCTGGACATGCTAGGTGATTCACGTTATGCCAGTAACGTTTTACTGTGCCTAGAAATAGGTGGTCTAATAGTGTAGAGATGATGTATAGTGGGATCAATACGTAGTAAAATAGAATTTGTGTACTGTATGATCTCTTGTTGAGGACATGCGAAAAAATTATTTCAGTCACTTTTCAAACATTTATTTTTGTAATAGATGGTATCAGCTGGGTTTTGTGGGGATTTTTTCCAATTTAATTATTATGAATAATCACGCGTTTATGTCGTATATCATGTTTTATTCTTTGTAAATCTGTAGCTGCTTAAGCAGAGAAGCCAGGGTGGAGCCCTTAGAAGATGAGGAGATGCTTGCTGAGAGAGAATAACTTTCTAGAATGTGAGGGACAACAAGCTGGGGAGGAGTGATGGCCAAGGAATAAGCCCTATGTAAAGCAAAGACCAGATGTCTGTTGAGAACAGTGGGACCACAGACTTCAGAGGGAGACCCTGGAGACCACAGACTCCCTGGAGACCCAGAGAACACTGTGCAGACTTTTCTGCGACTCTGGAGGTATCTGATGTGCAGAACTGAGAGCAAGTCTAAGAAAAGAGAATTGATTTATGAAAATGCAGTAAACAAGGTAGAGATATGATTATTTATGTATTTTGTTTTAACTTGCCTCATTTTGAGTTTTCTCCCCCAAAAAAATCAGTTGTTCTAGTGTCTGTTCTAGTAAAACTTAGCTTTCCTACTAAAAGCCTGTTTTGGAGTGTTCATGATGGAAAAAAAAGTTTGAGCAGCCTGACCTCACAGCTCTGGCCAGGGCAGAGCCCACTGCAGCACAGTGTGCAGTCAAGAACAAACCTGCATCCCTGGGAGGGCTCAGTGGCACCGGGTTCACATCTATTACAGACTGACAGATTACCAGCTTACACAGAATGCTTCAGGATCTTCCCTGTGGTGTTGCTCATTTTTCCAGCATGCCTGCCTGCATGTTTATATGTAGGGTTACTTTAACATAGAGCACTTGGTCATTAAGAAATGACTTACTGCTTTAAAACACAATTAATTTAGAATGTGATTAATGAAAGTAAACTGAATCTATGCCCTAAAACATCGCTAGTTTTACAAAGCTGCTTGGAAACTATATAATTAAATTTAATTCAAATCTGGTTTAAGATCCAAAGATAAATGGATGAAGGAGATAGTTTAAAATAAAACACTTGAAAGGTTTGCATTGGTTTAGACTTTAGTTTGCAGAGTGTTTTGAAATAAGATTTACTGGAAAAACCATTTAATAAACTGAAGTTGTGGCATTTCTTTTCTATATGGAATTAAATATGGTTATTTGGTGATTTGTAAAAGGTTAAGAAATGTTGTAAGATACTGCAAAAATAGAATTGAGGTGTCATATTTAAATATTTGATAACTAAAATTCATAAATTGGAGTCGAGGGGTTATTAGAGGGCCTTCCTATTACCAAGGCAGTGTCTGTGTGTGTTTAGATATCCCTTTTGTGCAAAAGAAAGTTCTTTAGTTTAGATCTGCTTTTTGATGCTGTTTTATCACCAGGAAAAAGTATTTATCTGTTTTCCAGTAGATAAATGTTTTCACTCATTTCCAGCATTTTCCAATCTGTTGTCCTGTAGTCTAAATAACTTCTTACATTTTGTGCTATTTTAACTGGTATATTTGGAAAGAACAATTTAAATGCTGCACAGGATTTTAAGATTGCAATGTTTCTTATAATTTCTGTTGTTATTCTGAGCAGTGGGAGAGCTTTGGTTTCACTGGTTGAAAACCATGTCTGTTAAAAAAAGGCTTTGAAGAAAACTCTGAACATGTATTTGTGTCCTGCGAAGTTAAAACAAAGAACAGATTTTTTAAGTGGAAATGCGACATCAAATGTTTAAAATGTTTCTATTCTTTTTAATATAAATGTTACAAATCTCCCCCTCCCATTCATGGTGGTACTTTCTGTTCAAATACAGAGACCTAATCTTATTTAGCCAGAGACTAAGGTGATTTCTGTATTTAGTAGCAGTTAGTCTTTGTGGCTGCTTTAAGATTCTTGAGCATTTCTGATTCAGTAGCCTTCAAACCAGTTACTGATTGTCATTGGATCTCTGTTCTTTCATGTCTGTGAATATGCTCAGCTTCATGATTTTATTTTATTTTCCTCACTGAGTCAATATAATAATTCTCAGTGGTTTTGGCAAGCACAGCTGAGCCCATTTAGGAAGTGCTGTGTGATGCCTCTATATAATGGTGACTGACTGATTGCACGTCACCCCAAAAAAGCCAAAATCAATGAAGACAGCTTGAAATACAAAAAAATAAAGGATCACTAATAGGTCAAAATATTTGCTTTTGTTTAAAAATTAAGTAATTGAACAGTACAGAATTTGTACCAGAAATGTTGCTATTTAAGAAAGATTGGGAGCTTCGTCAAGTATAGCTTTCTGTATGTATAATGGGGCAGGAGGCCCAAAAATTATTGCTAAAAGTAATTTATCAGTTGAAATAGCTTGAAATATCTTCCAGGTGCCTCAGATCAATGTGCATGTGGACTGAGTGTACATATCAAAAAGCAAAGGAAGCTTAGAGTCTGTTTCATCGTGTGTCCAGCTGGGATTGTGAATACTCAGTGCTGAGAGATCAGAGAAGCGGCAGGGAGAGTAATAATGGAATCTTCAGGTTCTCCCTTGTTGTCACTTCAGGATGGTGTGAAAAGTTTCAGTTTTTAGACATAGTCAATAACCAAGACATTGGTTGGTGGGGCTGTGAGAGGAAACGAGACTCTTGGCTTTGTCCTCTGTAGTGTTTGATTCACAAGAGGCTCATCTCAACAGCAACCATTGTATTCAATGTGCTACTGAAACAACAACAGGAAACAAACAGCAATCCACAATAGTCGTGATCCACTTCAAGAAGAAACACTACAGAAAAATAAAGATATTTACTAAAAAGAACCTAAAAAAGGTCAGCTAAGAGAAGGAGGTTGTACCAGGCGGTGTGGAAGCTACTTAAGGACACCATATGTGATATTCAAGGCCAGCACCCACCACCTGTCATGCAAGGCTTGAGAAAAAGTGAGAGGAAGACAGCAGAGCTAGACAACAAAGTAAAGGAAGTTGTTAGAAAGAAGTAGGTGTTCTTTAAAAAGCTGAATTCGCACCCAAATGATGTACTAAACATATTTAAATGTAAAAACACGGTAAGACCAGCAAGTGAATGTTTGAACAAATGGTACACAGAACTAAAACTGGCACTAGGTCTTACTTCTGATACAGCAGGAGCACTGTCTACCAGTCTTTTGAGCCAGCGATTATAGTGTAGAATTAATATTTAGAGAGGCCTGTTTCAGAGAAGTTAAATAAATCCTTTACATTGATGTTAGCTGTGGGGAAAAAGCCTATGGAAAAAGCCTGTGATGCAGCACTTCTTCCTGGGCTTTGTGAAAGGATATGTGAAATTGATTTAATGGTCACGCAACAACATAAATTATAAAATAAAATCATCAGTACCAGGTTTTATTCACCTGAAAGAATTCAAGAAAAAAACATTGCCCACATTACTAGCAGTGGTGCATGTCTACTTGTTTTTCAAATTGCCTTGTTATCAGAGACTTTGGGGTTGGATAGTGCGATGCCAGTTTTTTAAAACAGTTCTTAAATCGTCCAGGGGCCGAAAGCCTGTAATCCTGGTGTTTGCTTCAGGCAGTTCACCACAAGTTATGATGCAAAATTATGTTTGTGGAGGCTTGAAAACCTGTGATTTTCATGGGACAGATCAACATAAGGTTTGCAAAGAGGAAGTATACACATTCCCGTGGGATCTTTGAAGAGCTAGGAAATACATGGATAAGGATGGTATGGCTGGTACGATTTCCTTGAATTTCCACCAAGTTTTTGATAAAGCCCCTCACCAAGAGAGCACATAGACATAACATGAAAGATGGTTCCCCAGAATAGGTAAGGACATGGAGGGAATGCAGCAGCTCTCAAAATAGGGAGGTCACAACTGTAGACTTTGTTCAGTAGTTGGTCAGGTAAAAAGAGCGACCCCGTGATATCAGATTTCCTGGTGGTTACACAGATACTGACTGCACTAAAGGCAAGAGCTGGATGCAGTGTAATCCCAGATCGAGTGATTTGTCAAAAATGACAGATGAAACACATCTAAGACAGTTGTCAAGTGATGCACTTCGGAAGAAATAACCAGCCAAAATTCACCTGCAAAACGGTGGGCTCAGAGCTGACTGTTAGTAAGCAGGAGTGAGGTTTTACAGTATGATGCATAATTGTGAAAACAACATTCCAACACTCGGCAGCAATCAAAGAAAGCAAACAAAATTATGGCAATTATTAAGGTAAAAAGTGCAAAAGAAAGACCGTCGTTATACCACTGTATAAGTCTAAAGTTCACCTTTTCTTGAATGCAGTGTATGGCTAGTGTTTGATACAGGTTATAGTCCTAGGTAGTTGGTTGTTGTGACCAAGTACGCTTCTTCCTATGGCAGGAATTTGATGTAACTTACGAGTAAGAGAAATTCATCTGTGTATATAGTCAGATAGACATTTAGGATTGAGGACTGATGCAGATGGTGATATCTGCCTTTGCTGATTATTGTCATTACTGTTAATTGGATTTGCTTAAAATCCAAGAGGTAATACCCTATTGTGCAAACTGAAGTAGCATTTGCTAGTTTTATGTGAATTCTTCATTTGTGAGCATAAATAGTATGAATGAACAAATACAAGTCCCTATCCTTAATAGATTCCCATATTTTGCAATTTTGTCCAACATTGCAAGTGTTGCAGATTAATAAAAGTTTCGAAGTTTTGAATTGGGTTTTCATTTTGTGATATCAAATGATGATTTGAAACAGTTTTCCCCAAAAAAGAGTGTAAAAATATTAACATCATCTTGTGCTCCTGAGATCTTTGCAATATTGCTTTTATTCTAATGAGCCATTACATTTTATTGCATTCACTAGCCACAGCTTTTCACTGTTGGTCAAGCTGTAGCTGCAGATATCTTAATTGGCACTAAAAATAACATTCTTTTTTTCCCTTACAAGATCCTAAACCAAAATTAAATTCCTATCCGTTGACTGCATGGTATACCATGGAAAATCCATCCAGTATATCAGGGAGAAGAAAAGAGCTTAAACTGGCTGGAAAAATGAGGAAAGGTGTATGTACTGTTTAATCTGAAAAAATGGACAAGCAAATCCAAAAAAAACCCAGCAGAATTACCATGAGCTAAATCCAGAAAGCCAGGTGTGGGACTTGGTTCTTGAACAGGAGAGCCAGCTGCCATACTTGAGTCATGATGAACACATTATACAGATTTCTAAAGCTGAGGGAGTGGGGTTTTTTACTCTTTTTCTTGGTTTGCTTTATATATTTTTTCCTCGCTTCTTCTATTTTTATTTTCTGTTCTTAAAGTTTGCTTTAATTATATTCAAGGACCTGATTTTTAAAAATCTGTAGCATTGTCAACTAATTCTCAGAGCCAAACTTCATTTTGGCATGCTACAAAACTTGGTATTCCCTTAGAGTTGCAGACACTGAAGTCAACAGCCTCCCATTTTTCGTTGCCTTACAAGATGCTGTCCCACAATGTTTCCATCTGCCATTGTCTGAAGGAAACAAAATAGTACAGATAAACTCAAGGAAGCTCATCTTTTCCATCAGACAGTTGCCAGCAGTGTGTTCGTGCTGTTGGTTAGTCTGGACAGGAGGAAGTCAGCTGTTAGCCTATGTTAAGCTTTGTATTTATTCTCTTTGTGTCTCCAGCTGCCCTGATGACAAATACAAGGTAACTTGCTAGTATAATAGAAGCTATTGAATTAGAGTTAGCTTATTAGGAATCTTGATGTCAATCATCATTTTTTTTATTATTTTCTGTTTTTCCCTGAAGACAGAAACTGGATGTGCTGACTTTATCAAAATTCAATAAGCTATAAACTGAGTCCTCTTATTTCATTTTAAGTCTGGTTTTTGACGTATTTCTGCCTCTGTTCTGTTAAAGAATCACACAGTTTGAATGGAGAAAACGTTTTAATCTTTCAGACAAGATAAGATAGGCTGTTAGAAAATGACTTTTACTGCTGGCTTTCATTTTCAGGCTGCTCATTCCCACTTCCATATCACTGTCAGTCAGGCTAGTGCGACTGTGCACCTGCATGGTAAACTGCATCCAGAAAGTAATCTATGCTAAAAGAAAATTTAACTCCGAACAGTTCCTGAGGAAGGTGTTCTTATTAAGGGTGAAAGAAATGCCCATGAAATTATGACTGTGACTGGAGAATGTACATGGGCATTCTATCAGGAATTCACTTTGCTCAGTCTGAGAGAGCGCCAAGTGCAGACTTAACAGGTTAGAGTCAATTCCTTCTGGATAATTAGATTATGTGATCAGTTAAGTGACTTGTGGAACAGAGATGGGTCTTGGGAGGGCAAAAAGTGACAGGCCATTAAAGAATCATCAGGTCTTGTGGAATTAGGACAGGCTGTAGGTGCAGTTGTGGCTAGAGATACTGTGTTCCAAAGGCTGATATTCCTGTTGTTGCTTAAGTACTTACTCAACATACTAAGATTGCTTGCATAGTATATATTCCCTGCATTTGCTATAATTATGCAGCTTTGACATAACAAACCCTTTCTGTCAGTGGGAAAAATTGTTAGAACCAAATTTTTATCTATTGACATTTTATCAGGCCTCCCTGCTGGTTTGAAATGTAGAGAATCAGTCAAAAGTTGGTTTGTTTTGTTTGGGGTTTTTTAATGGAACAGTGGATTTTTTTAATTAGCAAAAGTTAGTCTCATGAGCAGGCTCATGTTAAGAAACACCTTCCTCCATACCAGTAATTTTTATAAAAGAGACTAATTCTTCTCAGTTGTTGCAAGTCTCTAGTGAAAATTCATTGTCTCCATTTCCTTTGTGATTAATAGAAGAGGGACAGATTAAGTCCTTCAGGTCACATTTCCATCCCTGCTGGTGTAGGATGATGTAAACCGCTTTCTGAAGATGGTAATGTCTCTTGGGTTATCAGAGGGAGCATGGGTCTAAGTATGCACTAAATATTTTCATGGGTCTCAGTGTGCACTGAGTATTTTCAGACAGCTAAAACTGTAGTAGGCAAATCCCACTGAACATGTTGTTTGTTAAGATCATTGTGTGGACTGTGACCTAAACTTTATGTTTCTTGTACAACTCCTATTTGTATTTTAGCACGGCTGCTATAATCAGGTAACCTTACTGGCTATATAAACAACCAATTCTTGAATCCCATGTCCCGTGCATACCACGCATATGGGAATTCAATAGCAAACTGTACTATAGTAAAACAAGGGGTTTACTTTCTTCTCTTAGCTTGTGAAACTGTTCAGATTAATTGGATGTCACCTTGTTCTTGCACGAGGAGGCAGAAACTAAGTCTAGTTTTTACTCTTTCTTTCAAGTCAAATAATACAAACCTTTTTGGAGTTTCTCTGTTAACTTCTGTAAGAGTCCTCCTCTTCTCTGCCAAAGTCTTATTATTCTGGGATTGTGCTAAGAAACACATCATTACAAGTTTGAAGAGTACAACAGGTTTATATAATAGCTTTGGACTATTTTCCCAGTTATTTTCCATCTCTTTTCTTATGTATGCAAACAAGGTGTTAGCTGTTTTGATCACTGATACCCACTGAGCAAATGTTTTCATTTTGCTTTCCATACTGATGTACAGGTCTGGCTTTTGTTTTTCTTGAGCTGATAACACTTCACTCTAGCCCTAGCAGTGAGTTGTTCAGATTAATCCCTTTTGTGTGCATTGCTTTGCATTCATAAGCATCTAATTTCATCTGTTCCTGATGCTGAATCACTAGTAGCTCCCACACGTAGAACAGTAGATACTAAACAGATACTAAAATACAGGGCAAAGAATGACAAAAACTGCTGAAGGACTGCCAGTCTAACTCCTCCAGAGAACTAGGTAGGGTGGTAGAGCCTTATGGTAGATTTGTTGCCTGTGTTGGAGAAAAGTCAGCATAGCTCTGGTTTCCTTTCAGTCAGGTATTTATTTTAATATGTACATATGGGAAGACTACATTCATTCTGCCTTTTGACAGCTTCACCATGGTCCTTTCAGACCTTCTGCTGTCCTGAGCTACCTAGGATAAGGAAACTTCTGGAATTGACACAAAACATTAATTATCTTAAGCCCTGAACTGCTTCCTGTACCGTTTATTTCAAGCGGCTTCAAACCAGTTGAGGGTGTTTGGCTGCACAACGTGCTGTAGTTTTGATGATATTTGGTGATTCTCAGGTGCTTCAAGAGCAATTTAGGCCACTTTGCTGAGAGCATAGATTAGAGCAGCATTACTAGCAAACAGTGAGGTCCAGGTTAACAGAGCACTGAGAAATTTTGCAAAACAATGTATCTATATTTGCATAGAAATTCATCTATTATAACACAAATATTCCCACAAAAATCCAGATTAGATCTCAAGACGAAACATTGATGTTTTGTTTATAGCATCTTTCACCATTCATATCTGCCTTCAGTTGTGATATTTTATTCCTTCAGGATGACACAGACGTTATTTTGCCCACATCCCATATGTCCAAATCACATACAAAGATATTTAGCTCAAATACCATGGGTGCGAAACATTCCACACTGTGGGTCCAGGGTGATGTTTGGCGTGTCTTAAACATGCTGTGGTGTTCAATTACAATACAGCAAATTTATTTTTATGCAGCCTTCTTCATTGAAAGTATGGAAAAATACTTTGCAGTGAGTCATCTGACAGCTAAAGAACTACAAGTCTGTAGTGATATCTGAAGAGAAAGTGGCTCAGAGCTGACAGAGTTCAAGACAGAAAAAGAAACAGAAATGAAAGAAAGGGCCTCCAACCATGGAGAAAATAGAGGCAAAGACTGGTTAGGGGGAGGAGTGATAAGAAAGCCAAGCAAGCTGAGAATGTCATAGGCAGTTCAGGAGATTATGCATATCATCCTGAAACAAACCTTGGGCTTCAGATGTCTCTCCTGTGTTACACCAGTGTTAGCCAAGCAAAGATTCTTTGACCCTAAGGAAATGGTGTAAATCAAATTAATAAGAGTAGTAGGCTCAGTGCACTCTGAGGAATTTAGAAACATGCAGGTACAGGTCAAGTGAAGGATAAATGACTTAACTTTCTAGAACAAGACATTAGAATGTGGTAATTTGACTTTGGCCGAGCACCAGTTGCCCACCAAAGCCACTCTTATCACTTCCCTCCTCAGCTGAACAGGGTAGAGAAAATAAAACTAAAGGTTCATGAGCTAAGATAAGGACAGGGAGAGATCACTCACCAGTTACCATCACTCACCTGGGCAGAACAGGCTTGACTTGGGGAAATCAATTGAATTTATTACCAGTCAAAATTAGAGCAGGATAATGAGAAGTAAAATTAAATCTTAAAAACACCTTCCCCACCACCTCTTCCATCTTCCTGGGCTTAACTTTATTCCCAGTTCTCTATCTCTTCCCCCAGAGCAGCACAGGGAGATGGAGAATGGGGGTTACAGCCAATTCATCACATGTTGTTTCTGCTGCTGCTTCCTCCTCAGGGAGAGGAGTTCTTCCCCTGCTCCAGTGTGGGCTCCCTCCCATGGGAGACAGTCCTTCGTGAACCCCTCTATCATGAGTCTTTCCCAGCAGCTGCAGTTCTTCATTAACTGTTCCAGCATGGATCCTCCACAGGGTCACAAGTCCTGCCAGCAAACCTGCCCCAGTGTGAGGTGCTCTCTCCATGGAGCCACAGATCCTGCCAGGAGCCTGCTCTAGCATGGGCTTCCTACAAGGTCACAGCCTTTCCTGGGCTTCCACTTGCTCAGTTGTGGGGTCCTCTGCAGGCTTCAGGTGAATCTCCACTGTGAATCTCTGTGGATTGCAGGGGCACAGCTGCCTCACCATGGCCTGCATCATGGACTGCAGGGGAATCTGCTCTGGTGCCTGGAGCACCTGCTCCCCCTCCTTCTTCACTGACCTTGGTCTCTGCAGAGTTGTTTCTCTAACATATTCTCATTCCTCTCTGCTCTGGCTGCAATTACTTCCACACAATGATTTTTTTCCCCCCTTAACTGCGTTATCCCCGAGGCATTACTGCCATCACTGATAGGCTCGGCCTTGGCCAGCCAGCAGTGGGTCCATCTTGGAGCTGGCTGACGTTGGTTCTATCGAACGTAGGGGAAGCTTCTTCACAGAAGTCACCCCTGTAGCCCCTGCTATGACCAAAATCTTGCCAGGCAAGCTCAATACGTAGAAGAACACTGGCATTGTGCACTCCATGTTGTTTATACACATGAGGATTTTGTAAGACCACGAAGTGGGGAATTTCAGTTAGTCAAGAATTATTGTAGACGTGAATATGGACTTCAGCAGCAGTGCACTGAAAGGGAAGATGGGTTCTGGCAGTCTTCCTTGACTAGTGTTAGGAGGGCTAACACTCAGAATTGAGCACGTGGAAGAATCAGTCAGTTCAAGGTCAGAGATGATTTTAAAACTCAGGCTTTGTGTACAGAGATAAGATCTGAGTAAAAAAGCTATCTTGGAGAGCAAGAGATACTTATTTCCCATGACATTTGAGGTTTTTGAAGAATTAGCTAGTAAGAAAATTGTAATGTAGCAAGGGAACAACAGAACCGAGGCAGCTGTTCAAGAGATTGGAGACAATTTGCCAAGGTCACTGTTGCCTTGTACACTTTTCCTATGAAGTTGATGTCCAAAACTGAGCTAACAGTAAGATATCCCAAAGGAGGAGGATGTTTAAGGAGAAGAAAGTAGTTCAGTCAGAAGCAGATGCCTGGTGTTTTTAAAGCACAGCACTGTCATGAATGGATATCATCAATATAAACACTATCATCTTTTGTTGTAAACTGTGTGCATTTTCCTTGTGTTCTGGGTCAAGTCTGTGAAGTGGTGGTGTGGGACTCCTTGGGGAGCTCTCTCATGCCAAGTCTCCCAGCCTGCACATACTGTTTTTTGTCCTGGGGATTCTTTTGACCTCACTCTATATGGAACTGTATTATCTACTTGAGAAAGTAAATGCAATGTAAAGTATGCAGCAGGAGGGAGGGTACAGTGTTTATAGAAACCAGAAGGGAAACGAGCTTGTCTTCTTACTCAATGCATTCAAAAAAGTTGGCTTTGACATTGTAGTGGTGAAAGACATTCTAATCATAAAAGTAAGGTTAGAACAACTCAGGTATCCCAGAATTTGAAGGGTGTAATATTTCATTGTTCACAGTTCTAAAATGCTTATTACAGATCTTCTTATTTACAGCTCTCATGTCTCTTTTGAATCTGCAGAAGAGGAATATCAAGGGCAAACCAAGAAAAAGCGTGATCGAAGGAAGAAACAAAAGAGCANTCTCTATCTCTTCCCCCAGAGCAGCACAGGGAGATGGAGAATGGGGGTTACAGCCAATTCATCACATGTTGTTTCTGCTGCTGCTTCCTCCTCAGGGAGAGGAGTTCTTCCCCTGCTCCAGTGTGGGCTCCCTCCCATGGGAGACAGTCCTTCGTGAACCCCTCTATCATGAGTCT
Organism: Sclerurus mexicanus; assembly: GCA_013396755.1. Lineage (NCBI taxonomy): Eukaryota > Metazoa > Chordata > Aves > Passeriformes > Furnariidae > Sclerurus > Sclerurus mexicanus. The sequence goes on from VWZF01001225.1 coordinate 265,164, forward strand.
TTCCCAGCGGCTGCAGTTCTTCATTAACTGTTCCAGCATGGATCCTCCACAGGGTCACAAGTCCTGCCAGCAAACCTGCCCCAGTGTGAGGTGCTCTCTCCATGGAGCCACAGATCCTGCCAGGAGCCTGCTCTAGCATGGGCTTCCTACAAGGTCACAGCCTTTCCTGGGCTTCCACTTGCTCAGTTGTGGGGTCCTCTGCAGGCTTCAGGTGAATCTCCACTGTGAATCTCTGTGGATTGCAGGGGCACAGCTGCCTCACCATGGCCTGCATCATGGACTGCAGGGGAATCTGCTCTGGTGCCTGGAGCACCTGCTCCCCCTCCTTCTTCACTGACCTTGGTCTCTGCAGAGTTGTTTCTCTAACATATTCTCATTCCTCTCTGCTCTGGCTGCAATTACTTCCACACAATGATTTTTTCCCCCCTTAACTGCGTTATCCCCGAGGCATTACTGCCATCACTGATAGGCTCGGCCTTGGCCAGCCAGCAGTGGGTCCATCTTGGAGCTGGCTGACGTTGGTTCTATCGAACGTAGGGGAAGCTTCTTCACAGAAGTCACCCCTGTAGCCCCTGCTATGACCAAAATCTTGCCAGGCAAGCTCAATACGTAGAAGAACACTGGCATTGTGCACTCCATGTTGTTTATACACATGAGGATTTTGTTAGACCACGAAGTGGGGAATTTCAGTTAGTCAAGAATTATTGTAGACGTGAATATGGACTTCAGCAGCAGTGCACTGAAAGGGAAGATGGGTTCTGGCAGTCTTCCTTGACTAGTGTTAGGAGGGCTAACACTCAGAATTGAGCACGTGGAAGAATCAGTCAGTTCAAGGTCAGAGATGATTTTAAAACTCAGGCTTTGTGTACAGAGATAAGATCTGAGTAAAAAAGCTATCTTGGAGAGCAAGAGATACTTATTTCCCATGACATTTGAGGTTTTTGAAGAATTAGCTAGTAAGAAAATTGTAATGTAGCAAGGGAACAACAGAACCGAGGCAGCTGTTCAAGAGATTGGAGACAATTTGCCAAGGTCACTGTTGCCTTGTACACTTTTCCTATGAAGTTGATGTCCAAAACTGAGCTAACAGTAAGATATCCCAAAGGAGGAGGATGTTTAAGGAGAAGAAAGTAGTTCAGTCAGAAGCAGATGCCTGGTGTTTTTAAAGCACAGCACTGTCATGAATGGATATCATCAATATAAACACTATCATCTTTTGTTGTAAACTGTGTGCATTTTCCTTGTGTTCTGGGTCAAGTCTGTGAAGTGGTGGTGTGGGACTCCTTGGGGAGCTCTCTCATGCCAAGTCTCCCAGCCTGCACATACTGTTTTTTGTCCTGGGGATTCTTTTGACCTCACTCTATATGGAACTGTATTATCTACTTGAGAAAGTAAATGCAATGTAAAGTATGCAGCAGGAGGGAGGGTACAGTGTTTATAGAAACCAGAAGGGAAACGAGCTTGTCTTCTTACTCAATGCATTCAAAAAAGTTGGCTTTGACATTGTAGTGGTGAAAGACATTCTAATCATAAAAGTAAGGTTAGGACAACTCAGGTATCCCAGAATTTGAAGGGTGTAATATTTCATTGTTCACAGTTCTAAAATGCTTATTACAGATCTTCTTATTTACAGCTCTCATGTCTCTTTTGAATCTGCAGAAGAGGAATATCAAGGGCAAACCAAGAAAAAGCGTGATCGAAGGAAGAAACAAAAGAGCAGTTTGCAAATATCTAATAATTTGCATGGAGAGCAAACAGATTCTGGGATGCAAGAGACTCTTGTTCAAGACAATTTACAGCTGCAGCAGAGAGACGGTCCCAAAATAAGCAAAAACAAAAAGAGGAAAATGAAAAAGAAGCGTCAGAAAGAAAAAAAGAGAGCAGCTGGCTTGGTAACAAAAACTACCAGTGTGGATTTTACCTATCAGCCTGACAAAAACAACAGAGAAGAAGCAGCAGGCTTAAAAGACATAGATGAAAAGGCAGATAGCATTCTGGACTTCCTACAGGCAACACAACAAATTTATTTTACTGACAGTATGTACCACTCTTTCTCCTCTCTTTTCCTGAGTATTACGACACAGGAGAAAATGGATGTGCATTTATTGCTGCTGTAAAGTGGAACAAACCTACAAAAGAAGGGTCTCTCTTGAACTCAGTAAGACATGTGAGTGCTTAATATTTGTCCCACTTTCTGGTGTGGACATGAATATGTAAGAATCCACATCAATAGAAAAAACCTGTGGTTCTTTGTTTCTCTGTCTTTGAAAATGTACACGATATTCCTTGCTCTTTTCTTAAACATTCCAATGCACTTGTGGCAAGTGGTTAAAATAGGCCAAATTCTTCTTTCCTCTGCAAGCAAACATCGGGAAAGATTACTTCCTTTCAGAGAACTTCAAATGAGGGCAATTGCTATCCTAAACTAACTTTCATGCTTAGCATCTCTGAACCAACCTACTTTTCAGAACATTCTCCTTCCCAGGAGGAGATTTTTTTTGTATTATATAAGGAAATCTAGGCAGCATGCAAGAGGAAAGGGGAAGATACTGTTGGCACTGGGAAAGTGTATTGGCATAAAACACTTCTGAAAGAGATGAATGGGAACTGTTGCTCTGTGCATATTCCATAGTACTTTAAAAAGGATTGCGTGGATGTTTTCCCTAGTGCCCTATCGAATGTTCATCTGGTCACTGTGAAGCTGAATGGAGAATATTAAACAGCTTACCTATCTGTATGGGTCCATCTTAAGTCAGAGCTATTGGCTCCTAATCCCATAAAATTCATTTTAGACTACAGAATTACTTTAAACTCCCTGTTAATATGACATTAGTGATTTCATGTTAATTTTTTTTCAAGATTTATATATAGAATTTTCTTTGCCTACTGTTAAATTTATCTGCTGTGTCAGGTCTTTGTACTAAGCCTAGCATTGAAAATCTATCCTACTTTTTGGCTAATGTATTTCCATCACCAAAAATAAGAATTTTACTAAGTGTATGGCTAAGTAAATGTAAGCTAAGTTACATGCATTTGTTGTAGTGAAACTCCAGAGTAAATGAACAAAATTGCAAACTCTCCCGAGTTCTGCTGTTAATACATGACCCAGAAGAGAAACCTGATCAGTTGTCCGCAGCTGTTTTGCATCTTGAATTTTAAGAAAGAATGTTGTTGAGCTTCCAGCTCTCCTGGAAATCAAGTTCAGGTTTTGGCAGTTTTTGACAGACTGGCTGGCCCTGGTTTCAAACCAGTAGATCAAAGTGTTGAGCCAGTGAGGACCTTGGAATCCACAGAGAGGAATTCTTAGGTAAAAGGAAGTTCATCTGCAGATAAGATGTGACATCCATAAATCAGAGTGTGACTAACTTTCTTGTTAGGCAAATCCCAGTTTAGATTTGACATTATCCTGTTTGCCTTTTCTAGCTGAATGATTTTAACACTCCCTGTTTCTTTTAGGTAAAATTGGAAGCCATTACTTTTAGCATCATTGTTGAAGGGTCTTGTTGGATTAGACTTCTTGTACATATGTTAAAAAACTGAATCAGGAAAATTCTGTTCTTCTCAGTTGGCTTGCTGATAAAAAACAGAAGAATTAAAGGCAGTCTGGTTAAAGGGACAGACTATACATTGTTACTGGAATAGAAGAATTTATGCTTTACTAGTGTATAAGCAATGTATGCCCTTCTCCGCTGTCTTCATGCTGTTATATCTGCATTTTAAATAAAAAACATAAAGGTGCAATAGCAAAATAATTGGTTTCCTCCAGAAATGCTTTGCAGTAGATCCACAGAGTTTCCCTGTCTCCATATGTGTGTGCATTTTTGTAATACGTAGTGTGTAGGAAGCAAAAGCTCAGTGCTTTGGCCACATTACAGTTTATTCATTGCACTTTCTTCCTCTGCTAATTTTGAAAATGTAGATTCCTCTTGCATTCCTGTCATTATGAATCCTATTATCCTTTTTGCTTATTGAATTCTATAGTTTTCTCCTCTTACCATTGTTTTAATATTTAACAAAAAGAGGGAGGAGCAAGCTGTTCTTTAGTACCTGATATTTGGTTGTCAGTTTTACTAAAAAGATTCTGACTTTGAAAAGAAAGTATAATTAGGAAAATTTTTCTCTGTGCTCACTGAACATTTTTAACATAGTTTTCCAACTCTTTTTCCAGAGAAAACAGAATGTACAAATGCTGCTGTAAATTCAGCAACTGCTCAAGAGCTCTTACAATATCTCAGATCTCGCACCATCTCTTCCTCGGATGTGACTCATCTACATCGGTTGAAATCCCTTGTATTGCTACAGGATATTGAGAAATTGAAGGATGCTTTGAAACAATTCCAAGAACAATCCATGATGCTTCCTGGTAGGTACCACTCGGTATACCATTCATTCATGTTCATTCACTGATATTTCTTGTTTGAATCAAAATTCACATCACTGTTATTATTATTAGGCTGTAAATAATTACATAGTGGTAAATATATGCTTATATAAGATTTGAAAGTATAATTCTTACAAAAAAGACAGTAATTTCCCTGTTTCCCATTTGGTTACAATCAATACAGAAGCTTTTCTCCCTTTGCAACAACTACAGAATGTAAGATGATTCAGGGTTTTGAACCAATATTTTTTAAATCTGAAGGGGTTTAAGATTTACTCATATTTAAAGCATATTTTCCTTCAGTAGACTTTTTAAATCATGGGAATTAACTTGTTTATTTTGGAGATTTCACTCATCCAGTTAAGGATTAATTTTACATGCATAACAATCAATAAAACCCATTATTTTATTTCTTCCTGGTCACCTATGTGCCTTCTTTAACACACAGGTTTTGCAAGCTAGGTTTTGATTTCCAGCTTTGTTTTTGTTTAAGTATAAACATCTGGTTTAAGTTTCTAAAAAACACCATTGATGATGTAAAAATGTGAAGTCACTTTATAACAAATTATATTCTAAATTCATTCATTAAAAGAAAAATTACTCTGTTACTAAATCTTTTCACCCCTGAGGCACAAGCCTGATTTCATGCATGCTTCTTCTGTTCTCTATTATAACCTTTATAATTTTAGTAGAATCTCTTCCTGTACGGTTAATAGTTCCTCAAGTGAATGTGGGATCAGCGTGTAGTGCATAGAAGGTATGATGATTAATTTTCCATGTAGTCTTCATTTAAACAGTCATGGTTACTTGTTATTAGAACTTGTGTTGCAGCACCAAACAAATCTACAAAATGTGCTATATTTTTTCGCCTCTCAAAGAATTTAGTCAGAATTGAGAGCATTTGGCTGTGTCATGAAAGAATCTCAGCCATTTTAGATTGTGCTCCAAGTCTTCTGAAGAGTAACAACTGAGATGGTGGTAGTGTGGTAACAGTGTAGATAAGATCAGAGCCTTAGCAACAGTATTCAAAGAAGAGACAATTGCTTGTAACTTCATTAAATAATTTACTGCATGACAGTGGCTAAAGATCCTCATCAAGACTGAAGCCTTCCAAATGCTGTGTGTTGTAAAAGCACGGAAAAGAGAGTTCCAGCTTGTAGAGTTCAGAGCTGATACATTCTGAAAAGGACACTCCTAGAGAAGTACATATGTAAGGATAGATCTGGTTCTGATGGATGTGAAGCATCTACATGTACATGGGACAAAATCCTTCTGTGCATTTCAAGCCTACATTCTACAATCTTAATTATAATCACAGTCTCACTGGATGTAATACACTTGTTCAAACCAAACTCAACAGGAATAGTGGTAATGGTACTGGCCCTCTGTTGAACACCTAATTCAGCTTCTGTCAGTTAAACTAGGACTGTTGAAGTGACCACATTTAGGATATTCTTTACAAGCCTTATCCAAAGTCTCTGCAGTACAGCTGGAATTCTGTTGGGTTTTGCAGCCCTGAGGCAAATTACTCTCCTTACTCTCCATGTGTGTATATATATATATATATATATGTATGTTATAGTTTCATCTGACCTTCCACTGGGGTTACCAAGTCCCAAGTCCCACTTAACAAGTGTATGCCTACTGAAAATAAATTTGCTTTTCTTAGTAACTTTTTACAGACCCTTTAGAATAAAGCCATGGAGCTGCTTCAGGTCTGCAGATCACAAATTGTAAATCAATGGTTTAATACCATGTTTTGGTATTTGCTTCACATCTCTTAGCATGTTTTTCAGGTTGGGAATCATTGCAACCAAAAGAAAAAAGAAACAACAAAGAAATAAGTTTCTGTTTTATCTTAACCTTTAGATCCCAATATTTATAGTTGTGTCAAAGAAATTACTAAGGAGATTGAAACAGAAAAATTATTAACATTAGATATTTTTAACCCTTCATTTAAATGAGAAAACATATTTAAATAAGAAAATCTCTATGGTTAAGAGATTCTTGTTGGGTTAAGAGATTCTTGTTGTTCTGAGGCTCTCTCCTATCCCGTCAACTTACCTTGTACTTCGTACTTCAAGTTACTCTGTCAAGTTGATCTTGTACTTTAGTGATCATACAAAATTGGGGTTGTTCAGGTGTGTTTGTGTGAACATAATTATTTAAAATGTCATTGCTCTCAGACTGTAAAAGAAAACAAAATGCCCTATTACTATTTCCATTTACTTGGTAGTCTTTAACAAAAAGTGCTTACCTCTACCTGCAATATTCTATAAGTGCAGGGAAGAGAATGTTTAGAAGTGACATAGATACAGATTTCTCTTGATGGGAGCTTTGGTAATCTCTGTCAGAAAGCCAGTGGCTGTTTGCAGAAGGAAGCCAGAGACCTTCATGATCCTGCACAGTGCAGGGGACAAAGGCAAAGAACTGTGACTGGAAGTAACGCTCCCTTTACTGGTTGGAAACTGTAGATGTTGAAATAAGAGCTACTTAATTCCAATTTCACATCAATTATTAAAACATAGGTGATCGCCTAATTAAAAAAAAGTCATTATCTCCTAATTTATGAACTCATTTATGAACTTCTACTCATCAACTTCATTCCATTATCTATTAACATTTTCCCTTTGTTAGTTAGTTTCAGATCTCAAACATACTTTTCACTTGTTGCCTAGGAAATTATCGCTTGTAGCAGAGCTCGAAGCTTCTTTTATCTGCCTTTTTTTGGAGATTTGTCCTTTATATATGTATGTCTTCATTGCAGGGGGAGGTACATTTTGCAGAAGTAATACAGTTACTTCATGCCTACAGTGCAGAGGCTGGATGCATAGAGGCCTTAAAATGATTAAAGTTACACTTCTTTTTATGAAGTAATATTCAAGGAAAAGGAAAAGAAATTTGAAAAATACATTAGCATTACATTTTAGAATCATTTTAACTGTGATTATTATGTGATAAGTACTGTGGAAAGTCCTATCATTAAAAATCAATAAGGTCATATAGGTAATCTCTGAATTAAGGCAGACATCATAGCATTTTGAGGCTTCATTGCAGCTATCTGTACAAGATAACTCATTCTCAACTGGGGCTTCTAAGTCCCACTGCCACTTCAATAATGATGTGTGAAAGTCCTCTCCAGACTGAAGGAAGTGGGGATGCACTCCTCTAGCCTTACCCATACCCTTACCAATCATGTTACTTCAATCTCCTTTTTTTCTGAATTATTGAATCACAGCAAATAGGACATTTCAAAATATAGGAAAAAAAATTTCTCATACAAATGACAGACCTAAAATAAAGGGCATGTGCTTATATAGGAATTCATAAGTATTAGTCTTCAAGCTTCAATATCGGCATTGGTTTTACCGAAATGCCAGTATTGAATGGAAACAAACGCTTGCACAAGTCATGGAGATATTTCAGGAGCAATGTGTTTTTTTTGTTTCAGATCATACTAAGGTAGCCACGTCTCTGTTTCACTACTGGATTACAGATATCCTGCCTGTGAAGAACAGGAAATAAAGGCTTGACTGTATCTGTATGCACAGGGTTAAAACTTAATATATGAACTCATAACCAAGTAGCAATTGTTGAGGAAGAGCAGTGTCAATACACCTTCCACACCTTCAGGTAAATTATTTTTTTTTCTGTGTTAAAAACTCTAGAAGACAACAAACAAAATAAAAGTACATGTGACTTGTGGTTGGTTGGTCAAGAATATTCATATGCTATGTGACCAGAGTCTTCACCTGGATTAGTGTGTATATTTCACTTTAGGATAAGGGACTTAACTGGAATGATGACTTTTTTATCAGGTATTTTGTTTAAGAAGTGTAGTATTACCTTTTTTGTTTATAAATTTATCATTCCTTTCTGGAAGCTATATTTCTTGACTTTTTTTGTATATCTGCTTGTCTGGAAAACAGGATTAAATTTATTTATTTAAACCTAAGCAACAACACGTCTAAGGAATGTATTTTTGCTGAACAAACTGCTAAATTTTGGAAATAGGTATGTTTCTACATGTGGGTCATGTAAGTACTGTTTGGATTTATGCAGAAACTTGGATGGCATTTTCAGTACTATTCCATGGCTCAGCCTGTTACAATCTGATGGGCTTCAGTGACTGCAGAGTTATGGGACTGGGTTCTCTCACTGATTACTGTGTAATCTGTCTACTACGGTGTAGTCTTTCTGCAGTTGAATTATCCATGTGTAGATAATGCTGTAAATAATATCCATGGTTGTAAAATGTTTCGGAATCATGAATTAAAAAATGCTTTGTAAGGAAGACGCCCGTTTCTCATCTGAGTCGTTCATCTGATAGATAATACAGAGCAAACCATGTCTTATATCTTGGTATGTTAGCTTCCTCATCAGTAAGATAGGGGCAACATATTTGTCTCCTCCCAACATGAAGATGTGCTACTGATGAGACTATATAAACATTGCACAGTGTTTTGCATTGTTTTTTATTTTTTGTTACATTGCCTCATGTATCCTGTTGCAAAGCATCGGTTTAGTGATGCTCAAAAATTTGTAATGAAAATACAGTCATACCTCCTCATTAATTGAAGAAGTTAAAAGGGGTTCAGTAACACGCCAAAGCATTGCAGGCTCAGAAAAACTGGTCTTATTGCTATGGCAGTGATTTGCAGCTCTGAAGAACTTGGGTTTGGTCTGTATGTGCTGGGAAAGATGTATAAACCAGGCTTTGCAGAAGGGTGTTCTCTGCAATAATGCTCCTGACTTGCTAACACATAGCTATGAACTGTACCTGTGACTTCTCACTGAGATCCTGTGTGCCTCAGTCCTACATCTGGAGAAAGAAGAAAATACCACTTGAATGTGAAGCACCTAGATACACTCTTAACAGACCCATGGGAAATTAATCACTTCATCCTCAGATTAAGGTTTGAATGTCACACAGTTAGTGAGGCCTAGGAACTGCAGAAAAAGGATACACAGCAACTTACTGGGTAAACATCATCTGTCCTAAACACTGAATATGAAAAAAAATAAACAAAGCCATGTAATTAAAGACGACTTCAAAACACAAGTACAAACCAGGACAAATAAGGACCACAAAAGCCACTGTAGCGCCTGCATTTCCTGATACTTGAGTGACTGTGCTGAGGGGTGTTATAAGGGTGCTGCCTTGGATAGACCCCAGGACCTGGCAACTCCTCCTCCCTGTCCTCTGGATTCCAGGCTGGTGCACCTGGAGATCTGGATGTCTCTCCCTTGCACGCCAGTATAGGTGAGTGCGGCTTTCACATTTCCAGGTTCAAATGGTAGTGATGCTTAGAATGTGTCTTTGGGGCACACACACAATACTCATGGATGACTACACAGGCCTTTCATCCTTTGAATAGCAGCACAGACCCCCCCAGGCTCTCTCCTATCCCTGCATGGGTCCTGGGCCCTCTTACCTGCTCTACGGCTTTCCTACTCACCAGCTACTCCAGCCTGATATGCTATCGCATGTTCACACACTCATCTCACAAGCACTCATGCACTCATATCACAGCTTTGTTTATTGCTTTAATTTCTCTTCTTTAGTATTTCCCTTTCAGTGCTTGGCCATTTCTCATAAACATAGAATGGTTTAAGTTAGAAAGGACCATAAAGATCATCAAGTTCTAACCCCGCTGCCATGGGCAGGGACGCCTTCGTCTAGACCAAGTTGCTTAATATTATAGTGATTTTTAAAATACCACTGAGTTCTAAATAGCTGCATATAGAGGAGAAGATTTGGATATCTTTGCCAAACAGAAGTATTCACAAAATCACAGAATGGGTAAGGTTGGAAGGGACCATGGTGGGGTCATCCGGTCCAATCTCCCTGCTCAAGCAGAGTAAAATTTTGTATTACTCCAGAACGTAAAATTTCTCAGGTCAGACGTGTACTTTACTTGAATCAGGTAATAATGGAGAAGAGATTACTTTCAGTCTTTCTTTTTTCCCTTTGCTTTTACCACTGAAAGAGCCTTTTATTCTGTGTAGAAATCAGCTGGCCCCAGCAAAACAAGCATGGGAACAGTTTCATAGCGTAGCGAGTTAGTTGGTGATATCTGATGTCTTTGTAAATGACCTGCAATAGGAGCTGAAGCTTACACTTATCAAACCTGCCACTATTGCACTAACAGGGATTATGAAGAGTAGAGGATAAAGTATGTTGAAGAGTTTAGAAAATTGGACCAAATTCAAGCAGATAAATTGTAGACAGTAGTTGTAGATAAATGCAATTGCAGAGGAGCGTATTTGTTTCTGAAACAAATGTGCCAAACAACAGTGTGCTGATTTGCAGCATGCATAAGGACACTTTAAAGCAATATACAAAAGAACAGAGCAGTAAGCTCCTTCAACATAGCAATGAAACATTTATTTTGGATTTTCAAGCTAAACGTATAAATGCCAAAGGAGATGGCCTTGAATTTTTGCTTCTTCAGCATCATTCAGAATCGTGGAATTTCTGGGGCATAGAAGAGTTTTTTAAGTGGACTTTGCATCAGAAAACTTGAGGCATAACTGCACATGCACTATTATCAGCATATTTCAAACTTCTGGGAAGACAACTTTATAATTTTGGGTATAAAACCTACATGGACTCCAAGAGTAGGAAGCATTTAAGGGTCAAGTGGAAGGTAACCTGCATGTGTCTTCAAGAGTAAACTTTCTCGTTTGCGTAATTAAGCACTGCACAGTAAGGAGCAGCAGCACAGTGCAAGAGAAGCTGGGCTCTGAGTAGTCAGTGGTCCCTTACCAGCATGTACAAGGAAGGCCACAGAGGCTGAAGTAATTGGAGGCATCTATAGTAGTGAATAGCTGATCACTGCACTTGTATGCAAGGGTATGAGTTCAAAGCAGTTATCTCTATATATAGGTACATGTTTTATTCTTGAAATTGCCTGTAAGACCTTAATTTTTCTCTTTTGTGGATATGTAATGTGGGAATCAATTCCTAATGTTACCAAATTTTACAGCTTTGTAAGTGGTGCAATATTTTATATAGTGCTTTACAATCATGTAGAGTTATAAATTCCTTAATGTATTTTCTGTGACAGCTGGTTTTTCTCTCCTGCACCACCATTCGATAGGCTGAATCTCTAAAATGATAATCTGGGGGGAAAAAGACAAAAAAAAGTCAAGGAAGGAAAAGAGTGGTGAATGACAGTGTGACGGCAGAAGATTTTTAAGCTGTCTTTGACTGAAGAAAATGTATTTCACCAAGTAATACTGAATATATCATAAAACCAGTACACAGATGTAGAGTGGAAAGTGGTGTGTGTCATGCATGTGCAGTATGCTATGCATTAAGTCTAATAACAAAGAGTGGAAGTGAAGATGACAGCAAACTGTATGATTGGGAAAATGTATTATATTTAATATTTAGGCAAAACTCAGTTTATAAGTATGAAGGTTCCATAATTAATTGCTTCAGCCCTAGATTGCACTCAAGGAGGGCTGCATTGCACGTGTTTATGCAGATAATTAAGCCTTGCTGTTAAGTGCTTTATCCTCTGCATTGTATGTAATTAAACTTTGTTGTTTTAAACTGTTAGATATGTGCTGAATTAAGGGGATGGGGGGGTTGTGTATAAAGAGAAAGCAGAAATTTAGAGATGCTGTATTTTTTTCTCATCTGCAAGGATCTAGGAAAAAGCTATATATTCTCTGATTATTTGAAAACAGTGCATATGCACCAGTCAGTGAAGGTCAAATATATAGCTTTAATCAGGATGTTCTCCAAGTTGAATGCCTTACTTTGTAGAATTAATAGTCTGCAGTCATTTTAATGAACTGCATACTCTTGTAAAATGAAAAAGCAAGCTGCAGTTCTCTTTTGTCTTATAACTGCAAGGTTACATCCTGGTTTAGGATACATAATGCAAGAAAAAAGGTGTCATCTAAGGTTGAAGAGGACTGCACAAAAAGAGAGAAGGAATGAATCTGTGGTTCAGTACCTTTTCTTTTGCGTCAACTCTGTGGTGTGATAGGTTGCATCAAGTAGAGGCTGCTTTTCTTCACTTTCAAGATCTTTGTCAGTCTTCTCAGTCCCTCATTCAGTGCACAGATGATTGCTCTATCTCTGTCAGCCTCTGGTGTTATCTTCCCTCACCCATTTGCTATATCTTCAGGCTTACACATCTGTGCTTTTTCCTTCAATGCCTTCCACAACTCTTTACAGTACAGTCTTTCTGTTGTCTTTCTTTCCTTCTTTAAAGCTCTCCTTTGCTGTGATGCTGCCCAAAAGCTTGGCCACAGCTAGGTCAGGAGTGTGCTTGGACAACTGCCTATTGCACTGACTAACGTTGCCTTATTGTCTCTTTACTCCCACACTGATCTGCCTGTTTTCTCCCATTTTCTCCTTTCCTAAGTGAGTATCAATTTGATGCAGGATTTGCCCTGCTGCACAGCACCTAGCATGGCAAATTGCTATTGCATCTGAGATGACAGTGTGCTAGGGCAATGGAATAGACTTAACTACAGTTGAGACTGTGCTTGAACATGTAAGAAAGGCTGCTCATAGTTTAAAATGGCAATTTTGCATTGCACACATGATCAGTCTTGTAAAACAGCAGCCTGGTTCTCCTTAGCAGGCTCTTCGGAGGCAGTGTTCTTCTGCAGCTGGCTACGGAGAGCTTGGAGGCATGCAGAGTGGAATTCATTTCTCCTGACTTCAGATGTCTACAGTGTAAATGTTTCCATCTGAGTTCCCTGTCCTACAGAACTTTTTAATCACTGGTATAAAATAGATACTTGTATAGACCAATATAAATGATTGCTACTGGACTTCTGTTTTAGAATAGGAACAATGGTACCAATGGGAGCGCTTAGATCTTTAGACTGTTATGGGAGCATAAACAGGTAAATCAGATGGAAACATCTGCATTGTAGGCATCTGGATCTTGTTAAAAAAGAGAATAAAAAAGATCATTTACTGCATCTGAGAAAACAGGAATGTTTACGTTGAATGACCAAAACATCACCTACTCCTGGTACTGGTCTGTCAGTGGCAAGCTCCTTCAACTTGAACAGGGCTTTGACCCCCTCTCCTTGCTGCTTTCATGTCTTCTCTTGGGGACTACTGCCTGGGAGTGGTAAAGGGAGAAGAAGAGTAAGGAGCTGTTGTACAGCTGTGCGTGGAACTCACCCACCACAAACTGAAGAGATGATTCTCCTTTTCTTCTTGTTCCCTTCACGTGATCATGCACAAAGCAGCCTCCACCATTTCTCAGGCAGACCAAGTTAAAGCTTGCTGTGTGATTTATTCCTTCTCCCAGAGGCAATAATCAAGTAGAGGTGCACATAAATGCACAGAAAAAGGAGTAACCATTGCTAGGAATATCAAACTGATCAGCCATTATGTGTGTTCTAGAGAGGGAATCAATAGCAAATATATTTTTTTCAGAATCACAGTACTAATCACTGAACTCTCTAGACATAATGATAGCTCTTTGATCTCTGTCTGGCATGTGGGAGCTTAAAATGAAGGTCATGTTCAAATCTGATTGGAATTCAGGGAAAGCAGCTTGGCTTATTACAGTGACTATAGTGCTGGATTCTATTTACATTGGTAAACAGTTTAAAATACCTGACATGTTATTCAGTTAAATCTGTGATTGCAAACTGACAGACCAAAGGTCATTGATTTTTTCTAACCACATTAAGCTAAGTACATGGCACAGTGTTTCATTAGCCTGTCTCCTTAACCGTTTCACCTTAATTCAATTACCCAGAATAAAATTAATGTGTAAAATATTAAATAACTCTAAATTTCTCAATTATGACACACTGCAAGAATATATTCATCTCAATAGTTTCTGACATATATTTATTACTATATGATTTTACAATCTGCTGAGGATCACATTGTTATCCAGATGGCAAAAGTCAGTCAGAAATTTTTTTCTCTATAGTCATTCAGTGAATTGATAGATTCGTAAAGGGTAAGACTGAAAAGGACATGAGATTATCTTCTCTGACCCCATCTAGGTCCCTGGTCATAAATTTTCCCTTTCCTTTAAGTGAAGACCAGTCTGACAAAAGCACAGTTTGTGGTTTTTGCTAAAGCAAGTCATCTGCAGAGACAGGCAAGCTTGATTTAAAGACATCGAGAAATGAAGACTTAGCCCCCTCTCTAGTCATTTATTCCAGTACTCAATCACTTTCACATTTAAAATCTTGTGCCTTATTTTAAATTTGAATTTGTCTAGATTTAACTTTCAGCTCTTAGTTCTCAGTATGCTTTTATTCACTAGAATAAGCAGTCCCTCATTAGCCACTATTTTCTGTCTGCAAAGGTTTTTGAACACTGTAATCAAACTACAAGGCAAGATTCTTGCTACCCTAAATATTCTCTCTAAATTATTTGAATTAAGGCATTTTCTGCAGCCTTTCACTTGATTTTATGGCTTTCTCATACACTTTCTCCATTTTTTCCCACCATTTAGAAAACAAGTGTGCTAGAACTGAGCATAGAACTTCATTCAAAATCTCAACAGTGCCAACTTTCATTCTTACTGTTTCATTGGTTTGGGGTCTACTTCTTGCCATAGCATTGTATAGGAAGTCCGTGCTGAAATATTTTTCATAGTAGAAAAGTACTCTTGAAAATTATTGCTTTCTAGGATTTAGTCCTTGGTTCCATACTTCATGTTTATAAGTGCCTGTCTTTCTGTTCAGCTGTATTAATTTTATTTTTTTTAACTGTGTCTAGATTAGTAAATTATAGATCGTTTTGTGTGCCTGTACTGCTTTCATTAGTGTTGACTATCTGCTAATCTGGGTGACATCTGCAAATTTTTCCAGCAATGATTCCACGTTTGCTTCCAGATCTTTAGTAAAAATGCTGAACCAGTATCCAGTTCTAGTACTAATCTTTAGGGGATTCAAAGAGAAATAACCTTGTTCGGTCCTGATTACCTCTTTGTACCTTCCTTTTGAAAACAGCTGAGATCATCAGTGGATTTCTAATGTATTTAGCATGTATTTCTTGTATTATATGCTCTTTTTGTTTTGATAAGAAAGTCATGTGGCACTAAGTATAATGATTGTCAACAAGTATTTCTTTAGTTTTCTGCAAGAGCAAGCTTTAATGTTTTTAGATAAGGGTAAGAGTCTAAACTAAAGACACTGTACAGAGAACTGTAAAATTGTCTTTTAAAGTATGTTTAAGAGAAAGCAGAACGATTGAAAAGCATTCAAAGTAAGTAGCCTCTTGAATTTGTCTTATATGTTTTCCATTTGTTGCTCTGTGAGGAATTAATTAAGAATGATTGTTGTGTAATATTCTTTATTTTTAAACATCAAAGAAAAATTCATATTGTTTCCTTTTCTGCAAGATGTAATCTATAATATTAGTTATGAATGTGTCTAGTGTGTGTATTATCTGTTGTGTTGCATTTTTTCGAGGTGGTAATTGAAGAAAGATCCCTGCAATAAGTTCATTAACTACTGATGAAAAAAAACCAGGTTTGAGATGTAGAAGTTTGCTTATGAAGTTGCATTCACAGTTTTATAGTGGGATATGTAAATGTTCAATTTTTTACAGAAGCAGTTCTCTGGGCAGATTTCTAGGCCACAGCACAGGCATGGTAACTTGTCAGT
Source organism: Sclerurus mexicanus (assembly GCA_013396755.1). Taxonomy (NCBI): domain Eukaryota; kingdom Metazoa; phylum Chordata; class Aves; order Passeriformes; family Furnariidae; genus Sclerurus; species Sclerurus mexicanus. The sequence goes on from VWZF01001225.1 coordinate 281,161, forward strand.
GTCAGCATTTGCTATCTAAATCCTAATCTCAGTGTAAGGATTCATCAGAGATATTAATTGAACTGTGGTTATATCAGAGATATTAATTGAACTGTGGCTATATAAAGCCCTTGCAGACAAACAGCATAGAGCCATCAGCTCCCAGGTTCAGGCTCACTGCTAATACAGAACATGTCTTGCAGGATTCCAGATGTTTCCATAACTCTCCCCTACACTGGAAGTCTTATGGGTAAAAAAGAGCAGCATTTCTGTCACACTGCCCTGGTGTTATCCTTTCTTTCAGTCTTATTTCCTTATTCATAAGCAAAAAACATCAAAGTTCAGTATCAAGCCAAAAGCAGTTCACGTGTCCTTGTCAAGGTACCTGAGGCACAAAGACTTTGCTCACTATTTTGTTTCTAAAAGTCCCCATCCCATTTACTTTTTCATTAATTTGCAAGGCCTTGCAGAGTGAAAAGTGGTCTCAAACTATTTTGCAGGTACCATGGGGTGAGATTTTGAAAACGGGCTGATCCTGGGAAGCAGCTGGCAACAGAGACTTACTGAGGTGGCGTGAACAGGAGGGAAGGAAACACGGGGCTACATGAGTGTAGCTTTTCCCTTATGGGTTGTGATGGTGATTTGTAGACCTGTTCTGCTCTGTGCTTGACAGCATTCTCATGGATAACCTGAGTCTTGCATGTCCCAGTGAGAGTGGGGGGAAACTTTGAGGAAAAAGTCATAAAGATAAGATGGCATTGAGCAAATATTTCTAAGAGGATCATTAGTCTTTTGAATAATAACTGAGGGTCCTCTCTATCAACCTTGATGCAGATTCAGTTGTCCGAGCCTGATCATAGGAATTACTGGTGTCCAGAAACCATAGATGCTTTATACAGCAACCTCTTGAATAGCATTTTGTTTGAAGCCAAACAAAGAAGTCACCCCCCCCAATAATAAAAACCTGTAAAACTATTTTTTAGAAATACAAACTAGGCCAGTCTTTTTCTTTTTTGCTGAGCCCATAAAATGTCATTGTCATTCTTTGTGAATATCCAGGTGTTGTGATTTAACCCCAGTCAGCACCTACTCACCATGCAGCCAGTCACTCTCCCCATGGCAGGATAGGAGAGTGAATCAGAAGAGCAAAAGTGAGGATATCCCTGGATCAGTTGAGGTCAGCTATCCTGCCTGTGGCCCCTCCCAAGTCCCTGTGCACCTCCAAACACCTCACTAGTGGGACATGGTGAGGAACAGAAAAGGCTTTGCCTGTGTGGGCACTGCTCAGCAACAGTGAAAACATCCCTGTATTATTGTAGTGGGTTGCCCTTGGCTGGACACCAGGTACCCACCAAAGCCACTGTATCATTCCCCTCTGCAACTGGACAGAGGAGACAAAATACAGTGAAGGGTTCATGAGTTGAGGTAAGGACTGGGAGAGATCACTCACCAATTACAAACAGGCAAAACAGACTCAAATTTGAGATACTAATTGAATTTTTTGCTAACAAAATCAGAGCAGGATAACAAGAAGTAAGTCTTAAAAGCACCTTCCCTTCACCCTTCCCTCCTTCCCAAGTTTTACCTCATCCTCCTCAGCGGTGGAGGGAGACAGGGAAACGGAGTTACAGTCAGTGCATCACAGGTTGTTTCTGCTGCTGCTCAGAGAGAAGAGTCCTTCCCATGCTCCCCATGGAGTCCCTCTCACAGGAGACAGTCCTTCATGAATTTCTCTAGAGTGAGTCTTTCCCACAGGCAACAGTTCTACACAAACTGCTTTAGTGTGGGTCACTCTTCCATGCGTACAGTACTTCAGGCACAGGCTGCTCCAGTGTGTATCCCCCACAGGTCCTACGAGGAAGCCTGGTCCAGCATGGGTTCCTCTCTCCATGGGTCAGCAGGTCCCTGCCAGGAGCCTGCTCTGACACAGGTTTCCCATGGGTTCACAGCCCTTTCTCAGGCACCCACCTGCTCCAGCATGGGTCTCCTCCATGGGCTGCAGGTGAATCTCTGCACTCCCATGGTCCTCCATGGGCTGCAGGGGCACAGCTGCTTCACCATGGGCTGCACCATGGGCTGCAGGGGATCCTCAGCTTTGGTGTCTGAAGCACCTCCTGACCCTCCTTCTGCACTGACCTTGGTGTCTGCAGAGTTGTTCATATGTTCTCACTCCTCTCTTCCCTGGCTGCAATTTTCATCTGCACAATAACTTTTTTTCCTTCTTAAATATGTTACCACAGAGGTGTTAGTATCATTCCTGATTGGCTTGGCCTTGGCCAGCAGTGGGTCCATCCTGGAGTCGGCTGACATTGGCTCTACCAGACATGGGTGAAGTTTCTGGCAGCTTCTCACAGAAGCCACCCCTGTAGCCCCCCAGCCACTGCCAAAACTGGGCCATGCAAACTTGATGCAGTTATCAACCGTGTTTTCAGCACAAATTCAAAACACAAGCCCACTCCAGCTATTGTGAATTAACTTCACTGTAGCCAAAACCCACACTCCAGGTTATGCATGTCATCTGAAAAACCTGCCCAACAAAAGCATTCTACTCACAGTTGTTCTTTCTCTTCTCTGGATTCTAGTATGAGTCCATGGACCCGAATATTATCTCAACGCATCAAATGGTGTGCTTGAATTGCCATTATGCTTTCCAGCATTATTCATCCCCTTTCCCAATCCAGCAGTCTGTGCTTTTGAGCAAGAGTCATTACAACCAAGCATGCTGTTCTCTAGGATGCCCTAAGGCAGCGGAAATGTCTGCAATCCAACTCTCAGCTCAAGAGTATTGTGCACCAGGATATTAACTGTAAAACTGACAATATTGCTTTGGTGCAGAGGCTTCCTCCAGGCACCCACAAGACAGATGGCTTTATCAGTACACAGCCATTCACCTCTGCATTGCAATTGAGAAGAAGTACAAGCAAATTTCCAACTATCTTTGCTAAGCAATTTTACAGCTGTCTATCTGAAATTAAAGCACCATCTCTTGGTTGTGCTTTGCATTTTTATGGTGACTGGCAATCTTTCTTCCACAGTGCTACACTTAGCCTTCCATTGGGTTTTTAGTGCTCACAAAAATATGTGACACTAAGTTAATGAAGATGAGTGTTTCAGACTGTAGGGAATGAAGGAAAGGAGAATTCTGCATAATCTGTGTAATGGGACATTTCTATAGACCTTGTAAAAACAAATCTTTTCTGGCAGGGAGGGTCTTTTGTGTAGAGGTTCATAGGAATGAGTTGATCTGCACCTGATGGAAAGTCTTTGTAGAACCCCTACGAAGGGCAGCTTCCAGCTCACCGCCTGTCAGTGGCATTCCTCCTGAGCTGAACTTGGGTTCACAGCTCTTTGAAGTGGTAGGAGCCAAGGGCTGAACCAGTGTGTTTTTCCATAACTGACTGACTGTCTTTGGCTAAAGTGAGTGGGAATCCATGACCACATCTCTTAAGTCAGAGTGATTTTCCATGAGGGTCAAAACTGGTCAGAGACAAATTTTAAGATGAAAGAGCCAGGGCATTTGCACCCCTGGCAATTGTAGTACCTGTGCTCCAGTTTCCAAATGAAGTTGACATCAGCTTCCCATAAGGAGAGGTAAGACTGAAACATGCTTAAAGAGTAGTACCACCTCACCATCAGGGAAAGGCAGTGACCATAAATTTCTATAAGCTGTGAAATGGAAGTTTAGCCAGCTCTGAAAGTAACTTCAAGGTGGGAGAGTGTGTCTCAGCAGTTCCTAATTCACAGCTCTGCACTGAAAGCAGTCTCTGCCTCCAAACTGGGGAAATCAATGTCTGATAATCAGTAAAAATCTTGTTGACAAGGCTATGATGCAGGAAAAGAGGTAAAAAACTCAAAGGATTTTTTTTTTACCTTTGTATATTAATGCAGTGAATCCATATAGATTTCCTGCCTTGGAGGAGGAATCTGGGAAGATTGGAAGAAGTGCTCCAAGTGAGAAGAAAAAATCCCAACAGCTTGTATTTCAAAGCCTTCATTTGTCTGCAGGTCTGGGAAAACTATGGAAGTGTTGGTAAGAACACAGTAACATGAGAGGGAGAGGAATTCATATAGAGGAGGTAGGCAAGCCAGGAAGAAGAGTACGACATGTGCAACTTGAAGATGCCTCTCTGCACATTCTTCATAAAGAAACTTCCTGCTTTTTTTTATACAATTTTTGCCCTTTTCTGTAATTCTAAGTCTGCTTCATCCATTCAGAGGTGAGAGAACAAAAACTGCCCATGTTATTTAAAATGATTGTTCATCTTTCTTTTTTTGAAGTGTGCTTTGATGTGTTCTCTAGTCCTTTCCAAATAATTCAGCTGCTTTTTTGACCCCTTAGTGGGTATGGAGCTGACGTCTTTGTGGAATTGTTATTTTATTCCTGAACAGTCCTTATCAGTTTCAGTAATTATGTGCACCATTTTGCAATATCCTATATGGAATTTCATCTGCCATTTTATCACAAGTTGTCCATGGTCATGGTACTTTTCTTCAGCTTTGCACAGTCAGCTTTTGATTTTAGTCCCTGTGATAACTGTAGTGGAATCAGCACTCTATGTTCCCCCATTATTCATCACCTTTTCCAGGTCATTTAAGACTTTGCTGAGCAGCACAGATTCTGGCAAAAAATCCCATGGGGTTGCATTGGTGATTTCCTTCCAGTGGGAAAACTCTGCATTCCTACTTTTTCTTTCCTATTTTTTAATTGCTTATTCATTCAAATGAGGATCTTCTTAGCCCATGAGACTTCCTTTGTAAGGGCACTTTTTTTTCCTCCATTGAATTTTAAAAGTGCACTTTAGTACACTGTGTCTGCTTTTTTGTCAATTCATCAAAAAAAAAATGCCAGTAGGCTTATGAAGTGTGTCTTCCCTTTACAGATGCTTAATGGAGTGCTTCCCAATATATTTTTCCACATTCTGCTCATTGTGTTTCCTGCAATGGCTCGTATTGACTTGCTGAACAAGGAAATCATGTTCACTCATCTGTAGTTCCTCAGATCACCCTTGGAATCCTTTGTAAAAATTAGTCATTTCCCCACCTTCCCATCCCCTGACACACAAAATTCCCCATGACAGGTTACACACTGCAGCTTGCAGTTGTGTTATTTCATCCTCCGGTTGGTTTAGAGCTCTTAGGTGAATTCCATCTGGTCCTAGTGAGCTGTTAGTGTTGTGCTGTGGGAAATACGATCTCTGAAGAGAGAGCTCCATGCTAAGTCCAGTGGGTCGTACTTAAATGCAAATGCTCACTGCTCTGCCCCTCGTGTTTTGATTTCCACTCCTAGGTAATTTGAATTCTGTTTTAGTAATTTCTGCTTGGCCTTGCGATCAGACATCCACAACACTTTTATCAGAATAAAGACTACCTAATGAAAAAGCAAATGTTATAGAAATTGTACTCTATGGATTAATCTATTTTTAATGCTTTGTTTCATATTTATTGGTAGATTATTTCATCATCTTCTTAAGGTGCTGAAAGAATCTTACAGTGTTCAGCTAAAGAGTTCACAGCATAAGACATGTACCTTTACACAGGATTATGCCTAAAAATAGACTACCAGTAGTGTTAAGTAGCCATGCCAGCACAAGGCCATGCCAGGAATAATAGATGTCTCTTTAAGGGATTAGAATATTTAAATTAGAAGACAGACAGTAAGGGATGGGAACCATGTGTAATCAGCAACATGAAGGCAATTGCAGGGAACCAAAACAAGGGGACATATCAGAAAGTGTGCAAGAACTAAAATTCAGCTATCAAGGTTCCCACTGAAGCTATGTAATTTAATTTAAAGCTTTGAAGGATTTTCTGTCATACTTAGAAAGCTCGAGTAAATTATATCTTTTTATATTTCAGTTTAAAGGCTTACAAGAGAATTTACAGACCTTTTGTGGTTTTGGTGGACTAATTCACTAGCCTGTTGCATTGGAGACATGCAGCATACAGCAAAATGTATTCAGGATGGATCAAAGCATTTACAGTTTCTGACTCAGAAACCATTTTTGGATGTTACAGATCTAGATATCCATTGCTGCTAAATGTAAGAAACTTTCCTAGGAGACCACTAAGGAAGACTTCCTATTCTCTGGACATTTAGACACATTTGCTAAGGCAGGAATGGTAAATGTCAGTAAAATTCTGCATTTTGATACTAGCACTAGGTTAATTTTAACTGTGATCACATGTAGAACAAGTTCCAACCCTTCCAAAAAGATTGTACAGGATTGTTTAGAAGGTGGAACAGGTGCTTTTTTAGGATTCACGGCTTACATTAGATAAAGCCATATAGAATATAGTAACGCACACATTTTGACTGAAAATTTTGTTTGGAAAGGGCAGAGAGGTACCAATGAAATAACTGGCTGAAGCTGTGTACTTTTGTTGTAAATAAGTGCCTTAGAGTTAGAACCAAAATTGTGGTAATACTTTCAATGTGTCTGTGTCTTCTTAGAATAAATCCTTTTCTATTCTAGAGTCCTGATGCCCCAAACATCCCCACTGCAGCTATATTTTCGCACTGTGAGCTGTGCTCTGAAGCAAATGGAAAATGTCCCTGGCTACAGAAAAACACTGCATACTGTATATAAAGGTCTTTCACACACATAAAATATGGCAGTTCTTTGCAAGCCACCCAGTCATTCTCAGCCATCGTAGGAGATCTCTTGACCTGTCCTCAGCTGCCATACCCAAGTATCTGTACTTGAGTTATATGTCAGAAGGCTGCTGCCTGAGCTCTCTCATTTGTGTGACTCAGAGATTTGGCATGTGTGTAACAGCCTTGCAATGTGGGAGATACAGGAGGAGGAACCCTGCTCAAGAGTTGGTTGCATATGCATTTGCTCATGGGCAAATTTAAGACATTTTCCCTGCAGCAATACAGCACTGCTGGGAATGATCTGTCAAGCTTTCTACAAAAAAGTTCAAATTCCAAAGGCTCTGGGCTGTGTGTGTATGTGCAGTAGGCAGGTTACAATGGTTACACAGGTCAGTATATCTGTATGATGTGTATCAAGATGCAGAAGATATCTGGGATACTGTGATGAAGCATCTCATGATCTGGAACGTTCCACAAGATGGAATGAGGGATGCCCAAGACAATATGGAGTCTGACAGTGCAGCTTTTAGTCTCACCAGCCATGGAAGCTGCAAAGGACCCAACATGAGGAGTTCTCATCACAGATTGTAATAAAATTTCTCACACCAACTCTCATAGTAAAAAACACCCCCTGAGGACTGGATAGCCTGGCACAGGAGCCAGTATCTGGTGGGTGTCTTGATGCAGATGCACATTTTAGTGGACATTTTAGGGCAGCAGAGCAGAGTGAGAGAACATGACTTGCTCCTTAACAAGCTCTCCTCTCTTTGCTCAATCTCTTCTAAATGGAAGGGAAATTTCGAGCTGTTCACAGGAAAGAACCTAATGCCTTGTTTCTCTGCAAAATGCCAGCTGCTGTATGTCATTGCTTTAGAGCAATATGTCGTTCCTTTAGAGCAACCAAGAATCTACTATGATGGATTAATAAATAGCAGCTAAGTGGCACACACAGTCACAGGAGTGTGTGTGCTCTTGAATAATAAGGTGTTCTGCATCTCATGTATCCAGATATATCTGTAGGGGTGCCATAGGCTTCTCTAGTCAGATCAGCAGTGCCTTGGTAGCTGAAAAATGACTTTATGTTAAAGGATGATGTCCACCTTCTTCACAAGCTGTGAGAATTGCACTGCATGTCTTTCCAGTGCACTGCCTTGCTTAAGCAGTGTGTGCTCTGAATACCGGGATTATTGCAGAACAGTGCGTTGCACTTATGAGAAAAAGGGAACTCTGTTACAAATTGTTTTCAGGGTTAACTGGGACTCTGGACCTGTGCTGGAAGTTTCTCCACTGCCTGCCAGAGGTGAACCTTCCCAGAATAGTGGCTGTATTTAAGTCTGTTCACCAGTATGTACCCAAATAATTCTCAGGTCAATGAGCACAGCTCTCAGGCCAAGTGTTCCGGCTTCTCTGGTAGCATGTGGTGCTGGTTGACTTCTGAACTCACCTCAGTACCTGCAAGACATAAAGTTGTTGCTCCAAAAAGACAGTTGTAATTCTACTATGCGTTTTAAACTCGACCAGCTCTCCAGGAATGTATATTAGCTGAGGCACAACAGGGAAGTGCCTGTGCTGCCATATCACTTGCACAGCAGAACAGGCAATCTTCTCCCTGCCCATATCTGCTAGAACAGTTTTCTCTCTGAGCTAATTCTACAGATTCTGCAAAGTTAAGGTGGACCCAAACATCAGAGTTGCCAGTGGTTGGTGTGAGTGTAGCAGCTCATTTTTGAAAGGTGCTAGTTTCCATTAAGGCCTTCAGGGCTTCAAGACCCCATCTCTCTCTGTTACTGCCAAGCTGATGGCTCTTGGATCAGTAGCAATCAGTTCTGTAGTGCAACAACTATGTGCTGAGTCATTGCAGAATCTCCCCCAAAGATGCTGTATTGCACTTCAGGTCAGAGAGTAACTGTTTATGCAGAGCCTTAAATCCAGTCCTTCTCATGTGCTGGCTTTCCCATGTGTAGCGGGCCATTCAATGTTACTAGTGTTGCTTTTCCTCTATGAAGATCTCCCCTGAGTGAGGAGAGATGAAGCTTGGCTATTGACCACATCCAGTATTTGGGGAATGAGGCAAAATCATGTTCAAGGACATACTCACTGCTTATAAGTATTTAAGAGGAAAAGGAGCATTTAATGACCGTCCTTTTGTGAGGTTAAACATAACTTCTTCTTGTGATAAATGTTTTTCACTTGCTTTGGTCTTCTAAAAAGCCATTTGTCATGGCAGCTTGTAGTGGGTTCATTTTTAATTCTCCTGGTCTAATCAATGGGGTGCAGTTTGTGCAACCGGCTGAGTTTACACTGTTGATGTCTTTGTGCTACCTGTACCAACTCACTGTACTACCATCATTTCGTGCCCTGATTTTCGCATAAACATCTGAAATAGGTCAATTAGAATGGGAGTTCAGAGCAGCTAGTTCCAAGGCTGGCATCAGTGCTAGGCTTGTCTGGAGTTAGGAGAGAGGGATGCAGCCCTACTTGTCCAGAACTGGGTTCCAGGTAAGCTCTGTTAGTAGTGACTTTGTGCTTTGCCAGTGACAGTAGCACTTGCCTACCTTTGGTTTGGAAATACAGATTATTTTTTTACCCCTGTAGTTTCTAACAGATACAAATTGCAGCATATCTGGATGAAATTTGCTTTCATGAAAGGAGTTCTTCTTTCTCCGTAGCAGAAATGAACTTGGTTTTCAGCTATTCTTTTGCTGTTACATTTTTGTCAGCTTCTATTCTTTCGTACCTCAGTGGCATCAAAGCACTGTGGGTAGGCAGGCTGCAAACACAGGAATAACCACTTGGCAGTGGAGCTGTGGAAAGTGCAGGAGTCAGTGCTCAGCAGGAAACAAACGAATAGTTTAAGCTACTTCAGTGGTAACCCTATAAGCCTCAGCAACACAAATCTCTTGCTGCTGTGTAGCTGTAACCTTAGATGACTTCGAGGACTGAACCAGTCTGTGCCTCAGCTCATCTACACAGCATTGCAGTCTTCTTTTATTGATGGTATTTCCTTCTTCTGTCATCAGCATATTCCAATACATCTCCTTAATTTTGTGCTTTGTAAAGATATTACTGTGTAACACAACAATAAGACTAATACTGTTCCTGTTCCTTGCCTCCCTCATGATCTTAAAATTCATTAACCACCTTCACATCCCTCCTTAGCACTGTGCTTTGCTGCAACGCCTACAAAAATTTGGAAACAGTCTGCCTGTGAGTGAGCTGAGAACATTGCCTTGCATGCCAAGCGATACATTCTCTTTGTTTCCCTGGGCTCCTTTAACTGTTGGCAACCATCTGCCTCCCCACAGATTGTAGGCTCTTTGGGGCAGGACCGTCTCTTCCTTCTATGAGATGACAGTGCCCAATCCGGTTACCCTGACAGAATTGATGGTTTAGTTACTCTTGGTTTAGCCAAAATTCCTTTTAGCTTAGCTCTAATTTTTAAGAAATGCACAGACTGATTTGCAAGGACATACTCAGATCTAATAACTGTTGGAGTCAAAAAGTCCAGGATTAGTCATACAGTTGTGTGTAGAGGAAGATTTCCTGGTTTGTTTTCTTTATACAATTTATGGTATTGATTTGCCTGCATTGACAGCACTTCATGTTTACTCCTATCCCACACAAAGGGGTGCAGTGAAATCCACAGGGAGGTTCAAAATCCTGCCCTGTATTCCTCCACCCTGACCTCTTTAAGGATCATGAATTTTAGAAAGTACTTCTTTAGTTAATTATCTAGATTATTTTCAAAATAATGGCTTCCAAATGTCCTATTGTCGTCAAGGTGTAGAATGAAAATTATGTATGCGTTGTGGGAAATCCTCCTGTAAAATTTTGCCCTTGTATCAGCGTGGAGGGCTAGAGTAGATCAAGGTTTATGGCCCTTGAAGGCAGTAGAGAATCTTGCTTTAAACCAGTTTATTGTTCAGAAATGTGACCACACATAGGCAGTGCCCTGCAGTGTTCTGCCTGCAGTCTGTTCCTGTCAGGTAGGAGCAACCACTGTGGGAGACATCAGCCCCAAACCCCTTGAGCATATGTGGGTCACAAGAAAGTGATGCCCATATGCCACCTGCCTGAGGTGCCTTGGGGCTGCCTGTCTGCAGGTGTGCAGCCTGCCTTCCTGTGGCAGTGAGAGGTGCCTGTCACCCAGCCACCCCTGGGGCTGGATTATCCCCGCCTTGGTCTCATGTTCTTGCTCTCGCATTGTCAATCTTGTGACCTTGCCCCAGCAAAACCAGTAATGTGGCTGTGACAGTTTCCCATAGGAAGCAACTGCGGCAGTGGGAGAATCACCTGCCTTTCCTCTGCTTTTCCCACCGTTGCTTGGGGCCCGAATAATACCAGTGGGTCAGCACACCCCAGCCCCAGCCGGCACACGTGGGTCAGTGATACCAGCATCGCAAGCAGAAACCACCACCAGCACTTCCAGCAGGTCCCAGTGAGACTGGTGTGCTTTTAGTAAGGGGCTTTCTGAGGTGACCTGCTGCACTAGAGAGGAGCCCTGGGGAGGCTGCTCAGCCTGGGGAGTCTGCTGCACCTCCTTCACCTCAACCACCTTCCTGTGGTTGAAGCCTCATACCTGACCTGCATACTTCTCATCCCTCCCTCTGCTGCAGGATGGCTAAAAAGGTTTTTAAAAATAGATTTAAAAAAAAAAATAAGAAAGCAGTGAGGGGGAAAAAAGCATGGGTAGATGTAGGCAGTGGACTGTGGTGTGTGTCAGAGTTAGGGCCTGCTAGCAGCCAGAGTCTCAAGTGCCATAGGCCATTGCTATTCCAGATCCCGCAAGGGTCTTCAGTGGCAAGAACTGACAAACAGAAAAAGCAATATGGGACCCGCTCCTGAAGAGAAATTTCTGATGCTAAAACATCCCAGAAGTATCTGGGAAAGTGATCTGGAAAATAAGAATCATTGTGTGGGGCACAGTGAGCAAGGAAAACTGGAAAGTTGAGCCTAATTTTAAGAGATAATATATTTAAGGAACTGAAAGTAGATTCTTATGATGGGAGAGTCATAAAATTATTCAATCTGGGAAAGACTTCTAAGATCAGAAAGTCCAGCTGTCAAGAGAAGCAGTTGACTGTGAAAGAGAAGCCAATGAAGTCTGGGGTACATAGATCAAGTGTCAAGTCCAGGGATGATTACTGCTTAAATGTTTGAAGCATTTGTCTCAGGATGGTCAACAGCACAAGCTGCAAAATCTACCAAAAGAGCAGAGCAGGGGCCTGAGCCCCCTACTGCTGTGCTTTCCCTGCTGCTGGCACTGAGCTGAGGTGGGTGATGTTGTCATGCATGTCCCTGCACTGCTCTGGAGAGGCAGGAACATGCTCTCTGGCAGTACTGGCAGCAAGGAGAGTCAAAACAGCATGGAAAGAATCTATTTGTCTTTGTTCATTTCTACTGCATTTGGGGAAGCAGCTCTTGCTGGTTCCAAAGTGAAGGAACTTGTAATTTCATTATTGATTTCTCCTTTTAATGATAATAGAGCACAGCTGAGTTCAAAGTGTTCCATGTCTTTAGTTTTGGGAGAACGTCAGCGTATCATTTGCATTCTCAGATGCTTGATGCCTACTAGAAAACAGTGCCTCCAACAAGCAGTGAAGGCATGAGTAGATGAGTGAAGTGAGTGGTCTGCACAGTGCGTGGGATCCCCGTGTATGTGCCAAGAGAGGCCTTTGTGGCTTCTTGGCCGTTGCCTTGCCCAGGAGAGGCACGCTTATCTCTGCATCCTGGTGGTCAGGACTCTATTCTCAGAGGCTTGAACTTCAAAAGGAACAGAGGTAACCCCTTGTTCAAAGTTCTCCTGAAACAGCCTGTGAGGGTTATTCTTTCAGAGCCCTTAGGCTCTGTAATACAGATTTTGGTAACACCTGCAATTAGAGAAAACATTCTACAATTCAGCTGTGGTGAGCATGGCCAAGAAATCCTTTTGAAAGATAGCTGTGGCAGTCAAAGCATATTCTTTCATTTCCCTTCTATTTTCTGCACAAAGAAATTTGTTTGGAAAGCTGTCCCTTTCTGAATACCATGCCACAGGAATCTCACTGCCGTTCTCCAAATGGAAAGAGTTACACACAAAGTGGGAGAAATAGGTAGTAATGCATTTTTTTCCAGCTCCTGGAACTCTGATACTGCAATAAGGAGGTTTTTCTTTGAAGGTAGGCAGGGCTGGAAATTTAAAAGAAAAACTTGGTGTTCTGTGTGTTTCCAGAAAAAGGTGGACTCTGCAACATCAGCATTGTCCTGCTCTGGGCCAGGAGCACAGGCACTCATCTGCTTGTTCAGGAAAGCTGGCATGAGGAATACAGTGAGAAACAAGAAAAAAGCCTTTGATTTATCATAATATATGTTTTCATCCCAAATGCATTGGGGCAGGTACTGATACGCTTCCTATTAACTTCAGCCAGCTCCCAGTTTTATGTTGCTTCCCGTTAACACAGTTTTTCTTATAGCTAAGGAATACAACACTTAAGGCTTAGCATGGGATCACTTTGCAAGTTGTATATTATTAAAAAAAAGAACCAACAGATTGACAGGTTCCCAGACTCTTGCTTTTAGTGCCCAGAGAAGCTGTAGAAATGTTCAAAGCCAAGCTGGATGGGGCTCGGAGCAACCTCATCTAGTGGAAGGTGTCCCCGCCCTTGGCAGGGGAGTTGCAAGTAGATGACCTTCAAAGGTCCTTTCCAACCAAACCATTCTATGATGATTTAAATTGACACTATAGGATGAGTTCAACTTTAGTTATCTTTCTTTTTGAAGGAGACGTAACTCTGCTGGTGCCAGCAGGGTTGATGTGGTAGAAACATGGTGCAGCAAAAGGAAAATGAGATCTGTCCACTGTGTGCTCTGTAAGCCATAGCCTCAGAATAAAACATAAGCTTTCCTTCATATAACAATAATTAGGCATCTGCTGCAAAGAAGATGAGTTATGAGAATTCTTGATAAGTGGTATCATTGTGAAATACCTAATACAGAGTATTTCTCCAAGTAGAAACATATTTCTGCTCTTTTATAACAGGAATATTTTTCAGAGAGCTTTAGGCTTCCATAGCAGAGATTATAGGAGTGCAAATCAGCACTGATCTCTGGAACACTTGTGATGAAACCTGGTGTGGCCTCAGTGTGTGCACTGGTGCTACATTGACTTACACTACCTGAAGATTTTTACCCTGCAGGTTTAGAAGTAGGGCCACAACTGGAGCCAAATTCTGCCTTGCTATCCATATTCAAGGTTGCATGTATTGATAATGGAAAAAGAAGCTTTCTCAGCACCGATCTATCCATCGACACTCCTAAAAATTAATTGTGTAGATTAGATTTTGCCACCATTGTCACATAATGTGCCATATGACCCCAGAAACAGAACTGAATTCAGAGAAAAGAGATCACCATTAACAGAAAGTAGTAATAACAGTAGAAGTAAGTATCAGATTAGATGTTTTTTGTGGTAAAGAGCAGTAGAAAAGCAAGCAAGAATATGCACAATGCTAAGTAAAAGAGAACACTATTAGAAAAGAAATTACTTATTTTTAAATGTGCCTCCAAATAGCCATGTTATATTAGAACATCCTTTCAACTCCGGTCATAGCTGCATTAAGCTTCCTACCCAGTCAGGTCATCCTGTGGGTATAAATATATGGTTTAAGTTATATAAACACCACCCAATCCTATTTGCATTGTCACTCTATGACACCAAATGCTATAATGACCTCCTTTTAATTTGTCCAGTGCTATCTATAAAGCAGGCTTAGGTCCTTTTCTTGTGAAGGAGGTCAGCTCTCTTAATGAGCTTTAGGCATTCCCAGAGTGTTTTCAGTATTGGAAGACATACCTGGTCCCAGGCAGGACAGCCATGGCTCTGCCAACACCTAAGCAGTGCAGACAGATCCCATGTGACAGGTTATGCAACTGAGCAGGGCTTTATATGCCCAGGGACCTCAAGCATGTAAAGGGCTCGAGGGAGAAGAGCATCAGGTGAGGAAAAGATGTTTGCAAACTGTGCTTCTTGGGGTGCTTTTGGCATTGTAGCAAACCATATTAGGCATAATCTTATGCTTCATTAAAAGGTCAAGTTGTAATAAATACGTGGGATTTAGTAATGTTTTGTGTGTTCTAGAATTGCAGTGGCTGAAATTCTACGAAGACTCAGAAATCATGATTGCTCCTCTCCGGAGAATGACACCTGGGTATATAAGGTTGTTGCAGGTATGAAATTTATGTGGGATTTTTTGGGGGATTTTTGGTTTTGTTTTGTTTTTTTCCCCTGCTTTTAATTGATCTTCAAAATACGTGTGTTCCTCTTGATCAGGCTGATTTTATTTCAAATTATTGCATGACCAACCCAAGGGAACATTGGTTTATTTTGAATTAACTTGCATAACAACACAAAGAAGGCTTAATTAAGCTTCTGCTGAAAAACAAATGAATTATGATATATCTTGGTAATTGGTATCATGGTGGAATACCAAATGCAGAATGCTTGGAAGGAGTATATGCTTCTGCAGTACTAAAACAGAAACTACTTCTCCATAATTTTCTCTTTCAGTGGCTTTATGTGTTTGTGGCAGTAGGAAAATGTTAATGGGAAGAAGGATGCTGGCTTCCTGAGCAACTCAGATGAGCTGTCACTGAAACACTTCAGCCAACTTCTGTGGCTGTGATAAAGAAACTTCAATCAGTGGTGCCCTCTGGAAGACTGGGGGACATTCAATCATTATATGAAAAAAAACCCCAAAACCCCAAAAACAAAAGCATCCATAGAAAATGTTTTAAAACAGCTGAATAATTGAGATTAAAGCAATCAAATATATATATATATATACCAAAGTAGAACATCTTCCTTGTTGTGCTACGTATTTCGATATTTACAGCGGATCTGTCCTTTCTCTGGAAGATGTCACAGCTCTTAGCAATGTGATCTGCATCCAAAATCATAGGCTATAGTAGCTGAGAGATGATTTAGTAGTTAAGAGGCTGAGCTAAAGATACTGTATTTCAGTCCTAGCAGTGAATTGCTTTCATGTTTTCCTGTATATCTTTTGGTATTGCCTTACATAGTAATTCTCCTTGGAATTTTCATAGTCTTTATTTATTCCGCTGTTGAAATAGCCCCAGTCAGATACATTTATCAAGGTCAGAGCACTTAGCTCTTATTCTTTAAGCCCATTAAAAAACCCTAGAATCTGGAAGTGAAAACCAGGCTCCTTGGAACCTGTTGCTGCTCTCAGTGGTACCATGCTTTTTGTCCATGGATTGCAAGGGAAAGCATTAAAAGAAATCGTTATTTGAGGCCTAGTCATCTTTTCATGTTAAAAAAAAAAAGTGACAACTGGAAGGACACATATGTTTTACCTCAAAGACCCAATATTTTTGTAGTTCTGTTTTGCTCTCTAGGGACTCCATGCAACTGTGTTGCTGCTTCTTGGTTAGTGTATCATACATACTAGGCAAGCAACAGTAACTTAAATTGTGTACTGATTGTTATTCAGATGATTGGTAAATAATTATTATTTTGCCTTTACTTTGATTGGCATCTCGTGTATCTTTTGTTGAACTTGACAAAGTGACTGTGTTAAAACTTGTCTGCTTAGTCTAGTCCTGTTGGT
Organism: Sclerurus mexicanus; assembly: GCA_013396755.1. Lineage (NCBI taxonomy): Eukaryota > Metazoa > Chordata > Aves > Passeriformes > Furnariidae > Sclerurus > Sclerurus mexicanus. The sequence goes on from VWZF01001225.1 coordinate 297,340, forward strand.
GGAGCTCATGAGAGATGCTCGTGATCCCTTTTAGCCTTGCCTTCCTGAATTAATATCTGACGTTCAAGGGACCAGCTCTATGGGAAAGAAGAGATCTTTGTACTTCACTGGACAAGAAAGTCCCTTCTCTGCTATGCCTAAGCCTCCACACTTGATTCAGCTCTCTCTCTCAGCATGGTAGTCAGAGGGAACCCCATTAAACTCACTATAATCAATAGTTGCAATTGAAAGAAAAATCATATCAGAAATGTGTACTTTCTTTTACAAACTGCTAAAAAGAAAGGCCTTCCAAAACATGCAATAATTTGTGCCAAATAGTCTTCAGCAGAAAGCAGAATCATGTTAAATGGCATGGAGAAGAAAAAAGTGCTTTATAGGTTCCGAAGACCTTCTTTTGTGTTGCACTCAGCTGAATCAGCATGTAACTTGCCCTGTTTCTCCTACAGACTCAAGCTGCAGCAAAAATCGTTATCAACCCATCAGACACAGCACTGCAACGGGCGGCATTGCTCCTCGGAGTTTTTGGGATCAGTATATCCAGCTACAGCACACACCAGCTAACTCAAACAAAGAGGTTTCCCTTGACCCCTTAAGCTGCATTGGGATGTGACCTAGGAAGTCCAGGCTTATGTCAGTACTGCTGATGAGTGGCTTTTCTGCTGCCTCAGTTACCAGTGTGGACATAATGAGACACTTTGCAGCCATGATTTCTACATGAAAGGTTAAAAAGATGGAAGAATTACAGATTTCTTCAAGAAGGAAAAAAAATAACTGCTATCAGAATCATCAGACTTCTTTTGTTATCCAGTGTATACATAGGGAGAGGTCTAAAGGTATAAAAATGTAAAAATGCAGTTACATTCGGAGAAGGTGTAAAGAGATTGGAGGGGGTGCCATGCTTCAGGGGTGTCACCACACTGCAGCTTTTGCAAATTGATAAAGAGACTGGTTTTGAAAAGAAGTTAAAAGAAATGTATTCCTCATGACAGGAGTTAGAACAAATGAAAGTAATCTCCCATTGCCTCTTTGCACTGTTCTAACTAGATATGTACCTTTGTGTGTATTACAGAATTTGTTCACTCTGGCTTTTCTTATTGAATCTTAAACATTTATTAACAGCTTTAGAGTAGCAGTGTTTGTGTATTGTAACACAAACTGGTAGCCTTCTGCCACAGCAGAGATGGCCACAGGCTACACCAGCCATATGGTGTTGGGAAGGGCCCATGGCTCCAGACCAGATAAGTTCATAACTCTGTCCAGAAAATCTCTGTTCTAGAAAGTATCAGTAAAAATATTTGGTTGCGTTTCATTGTGGAGTTCAGTATCATATTCCTCTGCAAGACCAAGTCATCCTATAATATACATTCTGATGAAAACAGAAATAGAGACTGACCTTTTCTTCCCTCCTTCCCCTATGTTTTTTTCTCGCTTGGTGCAATAGCTTATTTAGGAATGTTCTCTTACTGTTGGTTTGCATTTCTCTAACTGTTTCTGATGTTTTATGTAAACATAGCTTTGTAGACTCTTCTGTGCATATGTCAGCATTTAAAATCCTTTGTTCTCAGTTACTAAATACAAATATTATTTTCGGTTTTTTTAGTGTTTAAAATTATGTCATCTGTCAACAGTGTTTGTATTCAACCACTAAGGGGCATCCTACACAGCTGAATATTTTGAACTCCTCAGATTGCTCATTCCAACATTACAAACCACAAATTGAATCAGACCAAAAATTTTATCTTGTTTGTTTGTTTGTTTTTGGATTATTCTTGCCCGTTTCCCTTTATCTCACCCCCTCCAAGGAAAGTCTCTCCTCCCCCACCCCTCAGGTTAAACTGAAGATGATAGGAAAATCAGTTTACAAGGTCATTCTTTTCTAATGTGCCAGGTCACAAATTCCCTCCATCTTGTATAGGCTTCTCTTTATATTTAAAAAAAACCCAAACCATACAATGGAATCTTCTGTCTTCTGCCTTCACCTACAAGAAATGAAACAAAATACTTGAATCCCCTGACAAAACTAAGAATGATATCTCCTGAAAGCATTTGGTCACAGAGATTGAAGTTACACAGTGTGACCCCTGCCACCACCCTCAGTATGCCACAGTTACGGCTTTTTAATCCATTCCTATGATTTGGGGCAGCCACAGCTTTGGTAACTGATTTCCTGCTCCCATTCAACACGAATGTAAGACCATTAGCTGTTTTCAGGGCCATTGCTATGCAAATGCAAACTCTTCTGTTAGATGAAGGCTAAGTACAATAGCAACATCATTTTAAGAAGATATACTAGAATAAAATAAATGATGACCTGGCCCCTGAGAAATTGAGCCCATTGGCAATGATGCTCCTAAGGAATGTGTACTTTTTTTCATGAGCATTTCTTTGAATAGTTTTGAAAGCTTCATTTAGTGCCAGTGAAAATGACAGGAGGACTTAATAAAGGTACAGGCCATAGGAGCCTCGGGAACATACGGTGATGCACCAGGTAGATGTAACTGAAATTATTTACAAAACAGATACATTTAAACTTGATGATGATGAACTGGGCCTGGGCTGAAAATCACCTTTAGATGAAAAGTTGGGACTGCGTCCAGCAGAAGATGTAGGCATTGGTATCTAACCTATCTGTTCCTGTAGAAATCTACACCCAAAATGTCAACTTTCTGAAGTGCATCTGTCACCTCATGCCAGGCACAACAGACAGCCATGTGCCTTTCCCTTCCACTGCTGCGGCTTCCTGGAAGATCTGCCTTCAGGTTTCCCCTGAGCCAGCTGAGGCTGGGGTGTGTTGAGTACCAAGACATCAAACCTCATGTGGGTGGCAACAACATGCCCATCTTCTCATCCTTCCTGTGGCTGGAAGCCCAGCGATGGACTGGAGGCTGCCCAGAGTATGACTGGAAGCTAACACTCTCTGTCCCCTTTTGTCCTGATGTTTGTTAAAGCAAACATTCTTTGGCAGAGGATGAAAGGACACCTGCACAGGTACTCCCACAGAGGAGCCCATGGCACTGTACAGTCCCTCCTCTTGCTCTTCTGAAAGACTGACACAGTCCCATGGGGTCCCAACTCCTAAAGCAGGCTGGCTGTATGAGCCTGTCCCTGCACTGCTACAGCAAGGGGCCCAAATAGGCAATTAGGATAAACTTTATCCGATTGCCTGTTAGTTTGCCCCTCCCTGCACTCAGAGTGCCATGGGTTTAGACCTACCTGTGTTTGCCATATTATAGACATCTAACTCAAGCCTGCAGGCTCAGTACACGGCTGGGCTCCCAAAATCTGACTAGGATACCACTCTGTGCTGCAATTCCCAAACCTGCCTGTGAATTTTCTCTTCAAACCTCTGAGCATGCCAAACTTCAAGCATTTGTTTATGTCTTATTGAAGTGAAAGAGAGTTTAAGGAATATCCTTATATCCTTTGCCAGACTGAGGTATTTAATCTCTTCCTTGATCTCCCCCAAAAGCATTTACATTTTAAATATATTTGTACTTTTGTTTATATGGCTTTTACATCAAAAATGTTGGCAATTCATCAACAATTGAATGCTGATGAAAGCTGGAAGCCTGGTGAGCTCAGGGAGGTTAATGCTGCGTTACTTAGTTTTAAGAAACACCAGCAGTGGATTTCATTTGGCATATAAATTGTTATGTTTGAGGACTTAGGCTCCAGGAATTACTTTTTACCTTCCTTAGCTTGTAAAAATATTTAAATAGAAGCACTATTTAAGCTAGTAAATATTAGACCTTCTTTACAAATATACTTTAAAAGCCATTTCATAAAATTTATTGGACTGGTTTTACATCTAATATCAGGCAAATATAGGTTAATATCTCCTGACACTGAACAACTGTAACTCAACTAATCCACTTCTAACAGCAGTAACTTCTCTAGACTGAATTATGTCTTGATATATCAAGTTAATTATTTTATTCTTTGAGAAGGAATCACAAGAGATTTTGTAGCTGTTTGATTTGTAGGCCTGAGTCCACCTCCTAAAGGCAAGTAAAATGAAAGTATTAAATAATCAGAAACTCAAACATTACTCTCTTCAAATAGATGTACCATAGACTGGAGACTTGTTTGCAATAAATGGCATTGCTAGTGAATTTCACAGAGCATTCAAGCTCTCTTTCAAATATATGTACTCAGTTATCTAAAGCAGGATTTCCATCTTCTTCCATCAGGGCAGGCAACTAAGGACAGTCACTCAAGGTAGCTCTCATCTACTAGTAAGGGAAGTATAAAATAAAGGCCTATTTTCATGCATCTTCTGGAAATTATGTTTCTGCACCAAAATTAGACCAAGAAGACAAACATGAGTTTGCTTTACCAATTAGTGGGTGCTCCATCACTTACTAGGCAGCAGTAATGTCACCATGGTGCTGAACCCCTAATTTGTATATTAAACTAATAACAGAACACAAACAAGCTGAGAAACCCTTCATTTTAGATCATGCATTTTTGCATTTTTTTTTCCAAATGCATGGAAGTCTGGGCTCAGCTGAGGTTTTGGGTGCTGCTGTAGTGGGAGTTAGCAAATAAGTTAAATTGGGGCACTGATGCTGTGTGGGAGCTTCCTTCCTGAAATGTACTGTGCCTGCATCACCTTTTCAACTGCAAGTTGTGCAGTGGGTTTATCAGTGACAAAGCTGTGTGCTGGTGTTAATTCACTTCCCTGGCCTCTGTTGAACGTGGCCAAGAGACTTAACTGAGAAATGGTTTTACCTGTGCAGTGCAATGGCGCTTCCCTATGGATATATTAGTGATAAAAAAAACAGAAGAAGATATTAATGCTTGACACATCTTTTCCTACCTTGGATAAAATGCCTTTTCCCCTCTTAGTTATGAGTAGTCAATGACAACACAAAATAACACCCTAAAGCAGTCTTGTCTTTCATATGACTTTCTTGTTATTCTTCTACAACTATCGCAATTTAATACGGTAGCTGAAAGGTAGTTTAATCAAACAGTAGATTAATAAGGTTCCTGGGGCTATGTTCACTTCAGCTTTTAACTAACGGTGTAATCGCGAGCTATGGAGTGTCACTGCCTTTTAATCAGAGTGCCCCTGTCTCTGCAGTGGGTGTGTCTCTAAGCATAAAAACAGCCCCAAAGGGCCCAGAAAGAAATGTCTCTTCCCCTCCTTAGCAACATTCTTGCAAGTGACCTTTTTAAGAGTGCAAAGTAATTAAAAACAAAAACCCACACCTTTTTGAAAGCTTTTAGGAGCTTCATGTAATTCACAGCACCCCACTGATGAGGTCCATCCTACAAGGGAGACATTGGAGTCAGAGTAATCAAAGGAGGTGTGCAATGCCAAGCAGGGTGAGGGCTTGAATTAGCCCTCAGTGGATGCTTCCATGTGTTTCCTTAAGAAAAAAATTGGTGAGATCCAGCTCAGCTGACATGAGCAATGGAAAGTTTGGCCAAGTCTGCCAGCACCCTTAGCTCCCACTACACACAGCAGAGGTGGGTCCTGGGGAATCCACTGCCTCCCTGGCACCCGGCAGCAGCCTGAAGGTGCTTCACAACGAGCTGAAAGAATGTGGATGGTTTCCTTACATGTGAAACTACATAGTGTTTAGGGGTTCTATATTTTTCCATCATTTTCCTGATGGGGGAAGGGGCTGTATCTCATTGCTGTTATTTAAACCAGAGTAAGGAACAAATACCGAAGCAGTGACCCTGTTGCTGAAAAAGATTTTTAATCCTCTTCAGAAAAAGCAAATGTCAAATTAGTTTGTCCTTCACTCTCTGTTCTTCAGTAATGGATTACAGGAATTTGGAACTCTTGGCCCAACAGGGATGGTAGCATGTAAAGCCAAAATCGCTGAAAGCTTGGACGGAATCGTCACTGGCCAGGAATAGTTCAAACACCATGTGCCTTCCTGTCATAGCTGAGCCATAGTTCCTTTTAAAACACAAGTTTTTCCTTAAGGGAAAAGAAAGCACATCAGGCTGTGCTCTGCTCCCCCAGGGGTCTTCAGCCACACTGTGATAGATCCCTGAGGAGAGGAAGGGCAGAGGAATGGAACCAAAAACTTGGCTTCATGATGACCTTCCAATGGCAGAAGAGCCTCTCTCTCAGCTGCTGCTTTGAGCCAACACAGAGAATGGCTGAGCCTTCAGTGAGGGTCCACATCTCTGTCCTTGCAGTCTCCTGCTCCCAGAGCTGCTTTCTGGACCCTCTGAAGCTTATGGAACTGTGGCTGACCCTCTGTGCCTGTCTGTCTGTCTGTCTGTGTACATAAAGGGGAAGGGGCAGGAGCAGGATCTGGCCCTCAGTTGCAGGAGGTGGCAAACCCTGAAGAGTGATGAGGAGTGCTGTCTCACAGCATCAAGAGTTTGTGCAAATCCTGGCTCTTCCCCGAGCACCATGCAATCTCCCGCTGGGCCTTGGATTTCATCTGCAGCACAGCACTGGCAAGGAGCTCTTTCATCAGGTAACTCCAAGTCCCTTTTTCGTTCACTTGCGGGTTACATCCCATTCATTAGCCCTGGAGCTCACCTAGGGGATTATTTGTAATGCTTTATCTGCAGCTGAATTCAACTGTTAATTTGATAGCATTGTATCTACAGGAGAAAATAAATAAACACTGTGAGTGTTTGCCCTGAAAAAGTACCTGAAATGTTTTTTGCCACTTTCTTGCTTATTGTCAATTTTCCCATAACAATTCTGCTGTTGTGTGTGTGTCCCTACATCTACCCGCCTTTTCCTTGCCAGGCAGAAAGGCCTTGAGCCTTCAGCTCACCCCATCTTGCAGAACAGCATGGGATGGGGCGAGAGGCGTCACTCAGCAGAGAACAAGAGAAGCAGAGCAAGCATCCCTCCCACCAGGTGAGAGGGGCTGTAAATCTCAGCCACCAGCCACGCAGTGAGCCCGGGATCTCGGTGAGCCCAGGGTGGCTTTAATGAGCCAATGCACTCGCAGGCATTCAGCAAAGCTGGGGATTCACTCAGGCTCCAGGAAGGTGTAGCTGTGGTTTAACTCTGCAACTGTCTCAACACAAGTTTGTGCCAAAGTGACAGGAGGATCAAGGTAAAAAAACCTGGGTTTAGTGGGTCGCTAACAGATATTTACTTATTTTTTTAAATCATACATTCTGAATTCCACTTCATAATTGCTCTTCAACATTAAAGAGTTCCTTGTTGAGCAGTGCCTTAAAAAGCGCAGTTTGCTTGAGGATATCAATACTGGGATATGATGCTCCACCTTTATCTCACTGAACTTTAGTCACTGCACATTAAATATTCAGACAGAATATTTTCCATAGGTTCTCACTATAGTGAATGAAAAAATGAACACCTTCAGAGAAAATTCATCCCCTTCAGTAAGTGTCTAGAAGAGGTGGACCAACCTCCCCTCTGAATGAATGCCTCTCTCTGTATTGACTACGGCTGGACATCTCACTTTCAGAAAGCTCAGGGTAGCAGGAACAAATCATCCCTCTCCCCTACAGAAACACTCGGTTCCAATAATAGCAGTTCCCATTGAAGACAGACACTGAGACAGATAGTGAATTCAGAGGCACAGTTTCCAGATCTGGGCAGCTTTCAGAGGGAGCGAGTTAGCTGCAGGGTGCTGGCTCTGGGACCAGCACAGGCAGCCCCACTGTGGCTCACCTCTCATATGGAGGCACCTGGAAGCCTCAGAAGCAGCACTGAGGATAAGCATGCTTGCACTGGAGAGATGGATGTACCAGTGCCTGTCACAGTACTGGGGCTGAGTAGCATTAAGAAATCAGGGAATGAAGATGCACAGGTCCAGGCATCTTCATGGGAAGTAAAAGGTCACCAAGGGCATTCTGTATTTCCTTGGGAGATGAAACCCTTGCCATCATTGGCTACATCATTGGGCTTGTCACTGGGCTACAACAGGAGTCACTAGACAAGCTTTTGTCATGTATCTACTGACCATCCTCCTAAAAGCAGCATGTTGGCCTCTGCAGAACAGCTTCCAGGCACCCAAAAAGCTGCAACAGTGCTGAAGGATCCAGCATGAGCCCTAATCGTAACCCTGCCAGCTGCTGCCCTCCATCTCCCCATTATGGGAAGAGTGACTGCAGTCCAGTCACTCTTGTTCCTTCCAGCACCACTCTCTGGCTGGGACTTTCAGGAAAATGACCCTCATCAGCAGTGAGTTGATGAGATATGGCTCACGCTCTGCTTCCCCTGAAACAGAGGTATGGCCACTGACTGCGGGCTACAGGCTGGAGGTGGTCTGAGGACTGGAGGTGGACTGAGGACCAGAGTTGGACTGAGGACCAGTGGCCACCAGAGCCTTTTGCTGGTCCCAGGGCACTGGTTGTGGCCAAAGCAAGAGATGCCCATGTGCTGCAGCAACCTCATGGAGGCCACTTAATTGATTCATTTCTATTGGTATCCAAATGCAATTAACAAGTTTCTCAATCTTTTATGTAAATTAAGAGGGAACAGCAGAAAATTAATCATTTCTGGGTGAGAACTGCAATCTGCAAACAAAAAACCCTAAAAACCCCAACCAAAGAAATAAAAAAACAAACTAACAAAAGAAAGTGCAACTCAAAACTCTGCAACTCTATGTAAAATATGCTTCAAATACTGACTTGGATCTTATTTAGTTCATTGCTATTTTGCTACCTGAGCAACTTGTATATAAAGACAACTGGCATAACATAAAATATATGAGGTATTTAAACTAGGATTACAATTACTTTCTCTTCCATTGTCACTAGAGAGATAAACTCTACTCTGTTCTTGGGTGAGCCAGTCCACTGTCTGGAGGCACCTATTTCTTTCCACTGATTATGGAGGGAGCTTACTGTGTCTGTGCTCCTAATTTAGGCATCTCACTTACGTTCCCATAACTAGCTTGGATGAATCCAAGCCAAAATCAATCTGCTCAAGTCAAATCTCCCACTGCCAAAGATCAAGCATCTTGCCCTTACAGCAAACAAAAAACATGGCTCTTGACACTTGGTTTTCCTCAGGAACAAAGCCACAGTCAGTCATGAACAGCATCACAGAATCACAGAATGATTTGGGTGGGAAGGGACATTCAGAGTTAGAGCTTCACTGTCATCCTGAGATTTGATTTTAAAGTGAGTTGTGATGTACCTCAATCTTCATGGTTCCTTTAAATGATTTCCTGTACTCATTGTAGTCTAACAGCCCTTTAAATGAAATATTCTTTTGCCAATACTTATACTGAAGTGCTACTTCCCATAACAAAATGTTTAGCACAAAATGTTGCCAGCTATTATATTCATTAATCCCAGGGCCTGCTGAGAAGTTCTCAACAAATAATAATTTTTATTTATTTTCAACGCAGGCATCGATAAGTAATTGTGTAATATTGCCGAGGCTGAATTATCTGCGGATCTGTGCTGCACTGTAAATAAAGTGTTGTGTGTGCTTTGCGTTCTCTGATCTGAGCTGGTGCCAAGAACCTGAGATCATCCGCTTTACCAAGAGAGGATGAGAAAAGGAGAGGGTATATGGAGAATATGGCTCAAGTTTTACATTCGAGTCTGATTAAGGACTCTGGCAGTTGTTTCAGTTCCTCACCTACAGCAGGCAGGTAACAATATTTCCTTTTTCTCACTTTTCTGCTCCGCCTGTGGCAGCAGGAGAGGGGCTGGTGGGTGCCCTCCCCATGCAGGCAGTATGTGCTCTTGGGTGCCTGTTCCCAGCAAGTGACCCTGATGGGCCACAGGCCCCTCTGTTGTCTGATACCATCAGGCACTTCCACTGAAGAGCCTTGGTCTTTGCATAGAATATGAGCTACTGCCACAGGTAGGGATAAAAGAGAAAACAAATTGGCCTGTGGCTTTAAAAAAACCCAACCAACCAACCAAAACAAAACAAGAATCAAAACAAAACAAAAAAAAACCCACCCCAAAAACAACATCTTGAATAAAAATGATGGCCTCCTGGGTACTTAAATACTCTCACTGTGAGAAAAAAAAACCAAAACCTGCCAAGATCTTAAGTCATCTGGCTTCATGCGCATCTGCAGCTGACTTAGTGGTCTTTCCTTCCTCCAGCTGCACAAGTAGCATATTAGGTGTCCTAAAGCCAGGGATGATATCAGCCCATGATGAATGAGCATCTACCACTCCTGTTGCAGATGCTTTGAGAGCCCCCCCAGTATGTCCCTGCTGTGCTAGGCATGTACCAACCCTAAACATAATTTCCTGCCCCACTTGGCTTTCCATGAAAATGAGCAAGATGTAAAGTTTGTTGAATCACTCTGGAGACCCATTAGTCTTTCTGAGAAATCGAAAGTGAGCAGTAGAATTTTTTTCCAGACTGTTTTGCTAGTGTGTCCTCGTAAAAGGAGTAGGAAAAATATCAATGGGCTTGCACAGTGAGAACAAAGAAATAACTATATTGCTCAGACTGTCAACCCCACTGAAAATGTTTGTTCTGTACTAGATAGCATTGAAAAAGAGTTATGCCAAAACCTCAGATTCTTTATACTTACCAAGTACGAAACAGTGATATTTAATTAATATAACCAGTATATGCTTATTTGAAGTAATATTTTAGTATCAGAATCCATTTTCTTCCATTACCTGAAAGGTGCTGCAGCCACAGAGCAAACATTCACCTAATAACTATGCTATTACCAAGTAGACCTGAAGAAATTCACTTAGTAGTACTTCAGGATCTGACTGGAGGAATTTCAGAGTCATTAGTGGTTACACTGAAGGTTCCTGAAAGATGGGGGAGGTCCCAGAAGAGTGAAAAAAAGAGCAAACATCCTTCAGATGGAAAAACTCGGATCACCACTCAAAAATGCTCAAAAAACACTCAACAGTACTTGACAAATAATCTGAGCTATCTGCAAACCCACAGAAAAATAAGATGAAAGAAAGCAGCTAACATGTCTACCAGGAATAAATCATGTGCAACCAACCTGGTTTCCTTCTTAGGCAACATTAGAAGCAGGTGAGTAAGCATCGTCATACATGGCTTCAGTAACATGGTGTCAAGTGGCGTTCTCACACACAAGTTGGGAGAAAACACTCTTAAATGAACCACAGTAATGAGATTACAGGTCTTGACCAAAAACCTGCAAAGAATAAAGAGTATTCTCAGAATGCCTGGAAAAAAGTACAGAATGGGCTGCTGCACACTGCTGTGAATGGGAGCTGCCTGGTATTTTTACTAATGACTCATGTGAGTGGGAATGCATAAAACATCAACCTTGAAGGTCTGCAGGCACTGAAAGACAGGAGAAGAATTCACAATGATCTAAAATCTGCCAAGTGCTCTAAGATCAGCAGTGGGATCCAAGAAGAACGAGCACGAAAACTTGATGCTTTGGCAGAAGCATCAGCTGTGTGAACACAGGGTGAGGAGCAATGCAAGATCAATGGAGTGAATCACAGCACTAGGCAAGTGTCAGACTCTTGTGGGGCAGGAAGCAGCCTCATGGGGATGTCAAGAGTGGGGGTGCAGGCTGGAAGGCATGTGAAGGGGTCCTTCCACTTTGCCTGTTGCTGGTGAAGGCCCAGCAGGACTGCTGTGTCTTGGTTTGAGCACCAGCCTTCAAAGAAGATGTGGACCAAGTGAAGAGAGCTCAGAAGAAAGTTTCAATACTAAAAAAAAAAAAAAAAAAAAAAGCAGAAAATGTGACCTGTACAGAAAGACTGAACAAACTGGTAGCCTGGAGAGGGGAAGGTTGATAAATGCCACAGACCTGACCATCTCCCTGGCAGCCCTGACGCTGGACACTGTGCCTATAAAAGGCACCTCTGCTGACCCACAAAAAGCAGATGTTATTTGTTGCTGACCTACGTGTAATGCTCTGTGTTCCAGCACTTTGTAGAGCCAAGACCACCCTGCTTGACCATGCCTTAGTGGATATGTAATATACGCTCTGTGCCACAAAGTTATGCTGGAGACGGCTGGTTTGGACAGGCATCTCAGGGGTTCTCAGTTATTCTGGAACCTGCCAACACACCAACCAACACTTAATACTGCAGGACCACTGGAAGGAAGATGCCATCAAATGTGCAAGTAGGGATGAGCCATCACAGAACTCTTCTGTCCAACAGGTTGGCATCCAGGGATACTGGAATGCACAGCTGCACTGCCAAGTGCTACCAAGAGTTGTTTGGTACAGGGGGAGTGCTGGAAATGGGTATTTTGTTTTCAGTTTTATTTAGTAAACAATGCTCCACCAAAGTTGATCTCTTGCTGTTCTTCCCACTCTGACTGGGAAAGGGTCCATAATATTGTGTGGAGAAAAAAGAAAGCTTGGCTTAGATTTGTAAAGGCACTGATGCCAAAGTCATGACTTACTATTTTAGGTGCCTTTCTTTAGCTGAAAATGAGCTGTACCATGCCAGGAGGGTAACCTCTGCTCCCTGCAATGGCAGGGGAGAGAAGAGAGACCACAGAGCAGCTCAGCAAGTCTGCAGATTACTAGCTCCTGCTGAGGCAGCTACTCCAAAATCACAGAATCACAGAATATGCTGAGCAGGAAAGGACGCATAAGGATCATGGAGTCCAACCTTTAGCCCTGCACAGGACCATCCCCAAGAGTGTCACTATGTTCCTGAAAGTATCAACCAAATACTTGCTGAAGTCTGTCAGGCCTGGTGCGGTGACCTCTTCCCTGGAGAGCCTGTTCCAGTGCCCAAACACTCACTGGGTGAAGAACCTCACTCTAATATCCAACCCAAACCTCCCCTGACACAACTTCAGGCCATTCCCTCAGTTTCTGTCCCTGGTCACCACAGAGAAGAGATCAGTGCCTTTCCCTCCTCTTCCCCTCATGATGAAGTTGTAATTGCAATGAGGTCTCCCCTCAGTCTCCTCTTCTCCAGGCTGAACAGACCAAGTGATCTCAGCCACTCCTCATACAGCTTCCCTTCAAGGCCCTTCACCATCTTCATTGCCCTCCTTTGAACTGAGCCTTCATCAGCGATTGGACAGTCCTGGTCACTCAGGACCCACCAACCAGTGGAAACCTCTTCCCATCACATGCATCCATCAACAGCTGGACACACAGCTGGAGGAGAGCAGATGGTGCCACCCATTCCACTTGTTCATACTCAGGAGTCCAGTAGTGGAACCACCTGTCTCAGATGGATGTGGCACCAAGCTCACAGCCAGGAGTCCTGGCCACCTCCCAGCCCCAAGAGGGGTCCCTGGAAGCAGGCATGGGGATGAGGCAGGTCCTTGCTGCAGGACAGCTGGGTATGGGGATACTGAGGGAAGAGGAATAGGAGCACAGCTGTAGGTGAACAGCTAGCATGGGAAAGGAGGCCAAAAACTTTGAATCACCTATCTCCCAGCACCTGCCCTGCTCTTCCTGTCACTCCCAAAACAAATGTGATTAAGCACTGAGAACAGACTGACTGAACTGCAGCATAAATAATTTATCAAATTTCATCAATTCTCCTTTCCATTATGACTTCTGAGACAGAGCTGTGATCTTGTCTGTGCTCTGTAGAAGATTGTTTGCAAGTGGTAAACAACCTCAACCATCGCCTGTGCCGTACCTGTCAAATACCCAAACAAGTCACACGCAGCATGATTGCTCAGTTTGGCAAGTCTGCCATCACACACACAGGTGGAGAGAGGCAGCACTCCCATGTCTACACTCACCATTCCCTGTCCCAAAGATGTGGGTTTGCTGGGGCCATGACAAGTTTTTAGCGCTGGACATTTGGTCTCAGAGGTCACAGCTGCGCATCCGCAGGGCAAGACCTCGCCTGAGGCACTTCAGGTAGATCTCTGAGACCTCCACTGTATGAGCCTCACTTTGTCCCGCTGGCCAGAAGGTGAAGATGGTGCCCAGATCTGATGCAGGAGCCCACCCTCAGGTACAGAGGACATTCACACTTCTGACGTTTAACACACCAAGTGAGAGGAGGAAAGCTGTCTGTGGCTTGTAATGTAACTGCTGTACTATGAAACAACATAAACCATTCACTCAGATGTTCCTTTTTTGGTAACAGCATAATAATTTTATGCAAATATCTGCTCTTTTCAGTACTTTTCTTTCTATTCTGGAGTTCTCCACGTCTCCACTCTTTCTACATGTCCATCCTATGCCCAGGTCTAGTGTTTGAATTTAAATATAAGTGATTTTTTTTCCTTATTCTCATTGTTGCACATGGTCCAATTCACCTGAGTTTGTTGGTTTTTTTTAAGTATCAACTATTCAATATCACGCAACCCAAATAACAGTTTATATGCCTTAGGTAAAGTGAAGTTAATGTGAAATCCCTAGTTTATTTTTAGGAGTAGAGCTTTTATTTCATATGCTATTGATCATCAAGAGACAAAATGTTATTGCAAGTTCCCTCTGAACTGTTCCTATTGCACCAGCCTGGGGAAGCATGAAAATCAATATAGCAGAGAAATTATATTTCTTTCAAAAATTTACATGAAAGTAAAAAAAGGTATAATAATTTAGTGAAAAGTTCTGTTTCTCTGTTTATCTCCCATTGAAATCTAGACCTTCTTTTGAACAGCTCTAGGACAAATCAAGGGACCTGGCCAAACATCAAACCAAAACTATTTTTGACAGTGTTCTGAAAATATTGGCTGCCTTTTGCAGTTGGAAATGCAGAGGGGTTTAAATTGAGTCAGTTGCTATCAAAACTGGCATAATTTTATGATAGCTGCAATAGCCAGTCAATGCCCGTGCCCTGGTGTAGGTGCTTTCCTCTGTGCAAGCCCTCACCAAAACATCAAGTCAGTATAAATGAGCTCTCTGAGCGAGCACAGCCATGCTGGGAAAGAAAGCTGGTCTGGAGCTCAGCATGTCTTTAGGATCTATTTTGACTCATTGTACATCAATTTTCCATGTTGCCTACTGAAGCTCTTCTGAAAAATGATGTTCATGGTTCATTTTAAGTAATCTCTGGTGCCTCATAGCCTTGCTCTTTGAAACAACTCAATCTGAATGTCCATCACTGAAAGGTGTTTGAGTGCAGATTTCCAGACAAGATCCTAAACCATCACTGTGTCATGCCCATGTTCACAAATCCACCTGTACAAATTCCTGCATTTACAAAACCTATTTTTCTTAATGCATAATTAGTTTTGTCAAATTAGAAAACTTTCCCAAGGCAGGAGCAAGTGAGGATTTGTTCAACCCCTTGCATCTGTGCTTAAAAGATAAACGAAGATGTGGAAGAGAGCAGAGTCCTGAAAATGAGAATAAATCACCTCTTAGCTCCAGTTGCTTATCCTTTTAAGTCCCATGAAAATTGTAGTGTTAGCAAATTTAACTTTTCCTCCTTTCTACAAGGGATGAGGTATTTTCTTCTTTGGGAGTCTGCCTGGGTGTGACTGTCATTTACCAGCTGAGCACACAAGATTGAGTGGTTTAGACAAATGAATCATCTTTCTCATCCCTGCCAGAAAACTACCTCATCCGTGGAACACCTTATGGGAAATAAGGTAATATTTGTCACTTTGAAACAACTCTAGATGTCTTTAAAGAAGGCAGAGGCTTTCAAATTGATGCAAAAGCTCCTGAGTGAGGCTCCTTCTGGTATGCTGTGGATCCCACATTGATTCCATACGTAACACATCCTGCTTGCTGATGTGCTTGCAGAGAGAGTACAGCAGAACATGCTGAGTTACTACCACTGTAGGAAATGCCAAGCTTTTTGTAGTGATCTGGTTTAGAGTATACGGAAAATGAAATTACATGAAGCCTAGAGGTGTGGGGAGCAGCTTTGTAAATCCCATCCATATGCAAGTGCCATAGAGGAGAGTCTGCTTCATACAGTCAGTGTGATAGAGGATATCTGGGGTGGATTTGCCCTTGAAGTACTTTCATGTACAGTGTGTGGATTGGTTTTGTCCTTCACTCTGGGCCCTTGTTTCAATTTTACACATTTAGATTTAGTATATCTAGCTAAGTCCTGATTTAAGTGCATATGCTTATGCCACCAATACGTTTCTTTAACTGCCTTAAATATTTCTAACAGATCAGGTATCTTCCTCTGTAATGTTCCTCATGGAAGCACAAGCCTTTTAAAATTGCTTTGTGTTGAACAACCCAAGAACTAAAAAGAGATTAGTTGGTTTAACATAAAAAGTCTCAGGCCCTGCAGTGGGACACTGTTTCTGCATTCAAGTCTTCCCCATGGGAAATCTTCTTTTGTCAGAACCACAGCATGCACTATCTATAAGAATTACAGTCTCCAGTAAGACTCACTGGCACCTCTGTGTGCCAAACTTACGCTATTAAAACTCCAGGTGAGAGATGTTATTTGCCTGCAGATGCCACATGTACCCTCCCTGTGTGCCCTGGGTGCTGCAGCCCCACCTCGGGGTTGACCACATGCTCAGTTGTGCTGCTCCTGCTGCCAGAGGTGTCCTCATTTCATAGACACCTTAAAAAACCCTTGGGAGGTTTTGCTGTGTGTTCAGGGAGAAGAGCCAGCCTGGCACCTACCAGCACCCCACAGCTGTAACAACAACCCACTACACTGAGGCAGTCCCACAGCAGCACTGCGAGCCAAGACCCACCCCTGTATAATAAACATATCCTCACATGGTCAAACCTACTGGCAACGTATGGATGGGTGGTTATTATAGGAAAGATTCAAGGGAACAAAACTTAGACTCATAGCAAGCTTTTCTATATACTTAGTGGTATTCTAAATATATAACATATATTTACATATAACCCATTAAGAAGGGCTTTTTCTGCACTTAGTGGTATACCCTGGGGGAGAGGGCAGGGGAATGCATGGGAATACACTGCAGTTAATCTACAAGCAGATGAAAACTTGCTCTTTGCCAGCAGATTGTCAGAGAGAAACACTAAAGTGAAGTGTGACTCTACAAAACATCATAATTTGGGGGTTTAGGGACTGTAAATAAACAAAATCCCATTGAAGGAACAGCTGAATGACATCACAGGAGGTTTTGTATTTATACATCCCCCAGTGTGTGGGATGAGTGCTACAAGGTTTCTCAAAAACCCCAATCCTAAATAGCTCTATCAGCTTTGAAATATTCAAAGTTTACTTACATTGATTGAATCCCCCTGACTTTGGTGGAATCCTGCAGAGGTACCAGAGGAAACGATTTCACAAGGCAGTCCTTCAGCATCTGATTGTTTTCCTTGTACCTTAGCATTTCACAGGCAGCATAGAAGGTCTGCTGACTATGGTTGTCCTGGTGTTGAATTTAGTTGGTTTGGATTGGGATCTAAATTCATGCAAATCTGCCATCAAATCAATGTCACAAACACCATAATTTTGTGTTTAACTCTTGTATCCTCCAGATGGATTTGTTGTTGTTTCTAAACATCAACAATGAAAAAATTAGAGACATTATTTAGCAATCCATATTTTATGCACCATTATTACCTTACCATTCTAAGAGTGTGAAATTTCAAATTATGAAAAGAAGAATTATCCTGCCAATTTAAATGAAACTGGATGTTCTGTCATAAAATTCAGCTGTAAGCCATTCTGTTGAACTGCACAGAGGAAAATGCACACACACACACACACACACACAAATTAATAAATAATTCAAAATTACCAGTATTATCTGATGAATGGTGGTGTGGTTGGAGACTGGGAAATCAATCACTGCTCTTGGCAGTCACTACACATTTCTTCCCAGGCCTTGTTGTCCAAAGCTGTTTCTCAAAATTCCGATCTGAAGTCTCTGCCACCACTACACTGTCCTTTGCATAATAACTATCACTTTCTTTTTTTCTAGAGCATTCTGAGTAATTTTTTCCTGTAAGAGGTGACTGCAATGGTAGTTATTATCTTGAAAGAATATATGACCACATTTGCACAAGACATACTTTTCAAGCACTTCAGATAATCAGCTCTTCAGGTGTTTTTATCGAGGCAGCCTCACAGCACTGAAGAGTGATGTGCATTGTTTTTATTCCAGAACATAAATCTCACCACTCTCCAGAAAATCTCTTACCAGCCAGCAGTCTCAGGGAAGGAGACATCTTCAAAAATCTTTGCTCAATATTTCATTTTTTTCTGAGTTATTTCCTGAGAACTAAACACAATCCATAAGAAAAAAAAAAAAAGAGCAAATATATCAGGGTGTGGATGTCCTGCAGCACTGGGGTAACTTTAAAAGAGCTGCTACATAATGCTTCCATTGCTGCCAATATATTTAGGTTGCAAATGCAATCAATGGAAAACCAGTATTAAAATAAAGAGGAACAAGAGCTGGACACCACAGTGTTTTTCTCATTTTGATGTTTTATAAGAAGGTGTGTTAGGGCACCTCTGCTCTACTCTTTTCTCTTCTTCAGGAGTCCTCTGCACTTTTTTTCAGCCAGTAATAAAACTGGTCATCACTGCAGAGGCCCAAGCCAAACCTGATAGATCCACTCATATATTTAAGCTGAGGGGTTTATGTATACCTATAATGTTATGTCTAACAATAGCAATACATATGCATATAATTAATATACTGTATGTTATATGCATATGTTATTATGTAAAATTTGTAAATATCAAATATAGTAACATATATATATTACAGGTATATTATATAAACATTCTATATATGCATATATACATATATAAACTTGTATTGCATATATACTGTATACTATATACTATAGCAAATCTTTATATATTCATGTCATTAAGTAGCTATTATTATATAAAAATATTGTATTATTTACATGATAAAATATATGCATATATTTATCTATTCTTATATGTTTCATATAATTGATATATAAAATATGTCTGTGCATTTATTCTATATTATTGTAGAAGTTTTATATTATTAGTCAATGTATTTATATGGGTTATAAATGTAGAATTATTTAATTATATTTATTACTGTTATTATTATTAGTGTTGTTGCTATCACTGTGTATTTGTGTGTTGCCACTAAGGTGCTCCCTCCTGCATTTCCTCCAGGCATGGGTTGGCAGGAAGAAGACACACACCAGCTCCCCATTGCAGTCCCCAGGGCCTCATCTGCTCTCACATCACCGTGGCGACAGCAGCAGCAGCATCTCTCTTTCTGCACATCCCTTGTTCTGCAGCCACTCCGAGCCACTCTGCCCTTCCCCTGACCATCAGCTCACTGGGACTGTATTCCCCCACCAGCACCACCAGTGCCAGTGGAAAAGCAAGTGGAAAGCAACCCAATACCTCACAAATGTGGACAAACACAGGGAAAACAACCTCAGCCTGTGGCAGTTTGACCTGTGAAGTCAAAGAGGGTGTAGAAGTGGGCTCCAGAGCCCTAGTCCTCTTGCCGCACTGGATGCCTGTTGCTGTCTCTCTGTGTTCTGCAGTGTTGTCTCCTCCAGCTTATCTTTTTACAGAGCACCCCACGGCTTGATCCCTCCAACTCTGCTGCAGTGCTCGGGCAGGGGGCAGCCACCCAGCCTAGACCAAGACCCCGTCTGTGATGACATGGCACACAGGACATCAGCCACTTGGGTCCTGCAGCCACTCTAGAGGTCAGTCAGCACAGCCCTGTCTTTGCTCTGTCACAGACAGAACCAGAGGCAGCCCGTGCCACATTCTGAGGCAAAAAAATAATTTTCTTATTATGTATTTCTGTGTTTAAAAAAAACCCCAGAACAACAAACCTTTTCAATTATTTACAATAGATTTTGCCAAAGTGTTCTTCAATACCACAATCTTCAAGCTTTCATCATCATGTTGGAGGAATCATGATCACCTAGTTCAAATCTTTGGAAATAGGCTTTCACTAGGGAGACTTATTATGTTTCATACCATTCACCTCAGGTTAACTTTTGCTTTTGGACATTTAATACCTATTACAAAAGAATAGCAATGCAGTTCATGCAACTTAGGATCCTAAAACCAGTCAGTATTTTTGAATTCTGACCAACAGGAAATCAAAATCTTTTCATGTGCAACTTCCTCACCAGTTACCTTACCTTACAGCGCTTCTGTAAAGCTTCTTATAAATGCAATATACAATTACAGAGCTTCTAGCTTCTTATAGCACTGGTTGCTTTGCCTTATAGACCTTCTTCTTCACCTGATAGCTCTTCTGTAAAAGGCAGCTGAAGACCTGATAGCAACTTGCAACTTAATTTTACTCAGGAATTCACAAATAACACATCCTTCCTCAGGGCACTATGAGGAAGAAGCCACTGAGCTGAGCCAGAAAAGTTAAAGGACAGTGTGCTCCAGCACCACAAAGTCACAGGTTTATGGATTCTCTTCCTGAGCATTGTCCATACACTACCTATGCAGAAGCTCAGGACATCAACAACAGCTTCTGGAAAATATATGAATATATGATTATTTCAGTTTATAGCTATATATTGATATATAAAAATTCAAAATGAAAGCCCAGTTTCTTGGTAAAACTGTCACCAGAAATTCAAGCAAGGTGCCATATGACTAGGATTTGCAACTAGCAATAAAAACAGATAAGCAACCTCTCCCCCAAATGCAATGAAACCATCCAACACCTGGATGTGCTCGAGCTGCAGCTCTCGTGTTTTTAAAGAAGTCATGAGACAAAACAAAGGTATATAATGGGTGGTGTGGCAGAAATCAGAGCACCCTCAGCAGGAACCCACAACACCAAGACACAGGCAGGGCAGCCGCATGTGGCGGGAGTCGGTGAACTGCTCCTTCCCAAAGAGAAACAGGAAAAAACACTCACACACGGAGCCCAGACAAACCAAAGTCAAAACAGGAACTAGAGTAAGACTCAAGAGGAAGAAATAAAAGGAACTTTCAGGCACAGCCCGTCAGGGAAGAAAGCTGGGAACCTTTTCGCTCTTCTTTGTTATTCCTGCTCTCAGCAGGAAAGCAGTTGCATCACAGAGCAGCATGGATCCACTGGCAACTTCTCCATCTCGTAAAAAGAGCCTTTTAAGTATGGTTTTTCTTAAATTAATTAGTTCATGCAAGAGAGTATAACCTTCTCACCTGGCACAGCTGCAGAGGTTTTCAAAATATAAAACCAAATAAAACCAAATTCAAATGTAATTATGCTGATTCCTTAGCATAAGATTGTTAGTTGTTCATTTCCTTTGTCCACTCTGATTGGAATCCTCCTTAAAATTAATTATTGAATAAGCTATTCCTATTGTTTCCTCAGGCCTTTGAGCTTGATGCTGCTCTCAGGATTATGGACCTATAGGCACAATATCCTCTGATTTAACATGTGTTAGCTAGAGCCCTGGGACAGATAATCTGAACAGTTTTACTCCATGGGAAATATGAAACTGTCTAGCTCTGAGCAGACAGCAAATAACACATCAGGAGCTACCCTGTGTTTCCCATTGGTAAGAGATATGTATTTGGGCAATTACTGCTAAGCAGTTGAATGGAAGCAGCTTGTCAGTCCCCGGTGCATTGATGTGCTCAGCCACATCGCTGTGAACCAGGGTTAGTTCCCTTGAGGATGGCAGGTGAAATCCACCTTTCAGCAGCACAGTCTGATCTGAAGAGAAGTGCCTGTATCTTGCTGCCTTAAAGCATACTCCTGTGTTTGCCTTGAGCTGAACTATTCAGCCAGGCCTTGCTGTTGTCCCAGTGTGAATCGGGAACTGCTTCAGTGCTGCCCTTGTTTCCAGTGAGCAGGCACAAGGGGAGCGATGTATGCTTGTCTTTTGCAGTCAAGAAGAAAAAGGTGACTTAGCGAAGGAGTGACTATTACAAATTCTTACTTTTTTCCAGTTACAGAAGGACTATACAATTGATTTACAAAAACATCCCACTTTTTCTAGTGTATCCCACGTGGCCATACTGCCCCTGCTGTCCCAGCCTCCTAGGTGTTTCCTTGCTTCTGGCACAATGATGTAAACAGCTGTGCTACAATTAAATATTCAAACTCCTGCATTTGGGATTAGATCCAAATAATACTCTACCTAACCTAATTTCTGCTTAAGCCTTCATATGTGATCCAGTGTTTTGGGCTCCACTCTGCCATTTAGTTGTTGTACTCCTTCAAGAATTATCACAGCGGAGGGTAATTTCAGAAAATACCTGCAACTATAGACCTGCATAAATCCAAGGAAAATTCCAAGATCAGAACATAACACAGGATACTTAATGAATGAAAACTTCCATTGTGTGGCCAACACTGAAATTCTCTCCCAGCTGGAACACTAAGTTACAGTTCCCATCTTACAACAGGTTTCTTTCTGAAGAAGATTCTTATAGGTGCTCTCCCCTGTGCCAGCACTCTGCTGTCTACTGGAAGACCGTCAGATCTATATGAAGAACCTGGCCCTCCTCCTGCAGCACAGTGTCTTGAGAGTGCAGGAGTGGTCTAATTTTACCTAATCTAATCAATCACATTAGATCAATTGAATCTAATCACAGGTTAGATTAGACACCTAGAAAAACAGTTTTAACCAGTCACCTCCTCTGACAAGGAGCGATAAAGATCAGACTGGCTGCATTCCCAATGGCACATCTGCCTCTGGGGAGAAAGAAGATCAGTGAAAAGCTGGAAGCTTCAGCTACGAGTCCAAGGTGATGGGAAAGCTGCTGTAGACAACCTGTGATGGGACGTTGGAAAGTGCCCTTGAATAAACTCTGGACTTTTCCTTCTACTGCTGCAATAGATATGCTGGACCCATGAAATACTGGTTTCAGGATGGAGGGCTTAAGAGAACACTCAGATTGTCTGTCAGTTGGGCTGTCATTGCTGTTGACAGGTGGTGATGAGAAAGCAGGCTATATATTTCTGTCTGTAATGTGATGGCCTTTTGAACTAATATCATGAGACTATAATAAATAGGCTTTGCCTTCCTTGACTGCACCGTAGACTAAAGATGTTTTGATTTGAATACATATCAATTCCTCCTGTTATGGAATTCCCTATAGCAACCTGGACTGCCTTGCAATCTAATGTGATGTGTAACAAATTAAACTTGTTGCTCAGGACTCAAGAACTCAGAATAGATGACCACATCCTTCTGAGACCCAGTTCTTACAGCTGGAAGTTATTTAGGGATGTTTGCTTATTTCAAAATTTTTGATGGTGATATGAACTGGTAAAGGCAAAGAAAAGCCCAATGATTTGTAAGGAACTGATAAAATACACATGTTCTTTATGTGTGTTTAATTTACAAAACAACAGAGCACATGCAGGTGCAGCCTGGCCAGCTCTTGTGTACTTGTTTTTCTGGAAGCCCTGCAGCCTATTTGACAGATTGGGTTTGATTCCTGCTTATACTGACTGACAAGAGGCCACCTCTGGGCTAGAAAGTCAAATTTCTGTGGGTGAATTCCACCCAAAACCAGGTCATAGTGGAGCTCGACCACAGAAGGAGTATAGGATATAGTTTAAGGCAAGATCCACCTTTAACCTGCTTGCTGTCTAGGTGAAAGTAGAATTGTCTTCCCTCTGATGCTCAGCACTCTCTGAAGATCCAGTGCGTTGTGCAGAAATAAAAAAATGCTCTGAACTTGTCATGAGTAGCAGATAGGGAAAAAATGTCATTTAGACTAATAGCTGCAAAAATAGCCAGCTTTTCTGAACACCATCTTTCATGGGGTAAAAGGAAGAAGAATCCCCCTTTTTAATCACAGAAGGGAAATGTCATGTAGCGAAGTTTCTTCTTCCTTATATTGTGGGTGTACCTCCCTCCCAGCTCCCAGGCCATACTAGGGGCAGAAGGAGAGCTCTTCTGGACTCCTGTTCTTTATGCTAGTATGTTTTTACACTGTTTGATGCTTTGGCATTTTTTTACTCAAATTAAAGTGTTTGAGGTTTTTTGTTGTTGTGGGTTTGTTGGTTTGGTTTTTTTTGGTGACTAACGTTACACGTTCTCTTTTTCTAATTTCTTTTTTTTAGTTGGAGAAATTGTTTCCATTCACTTGAGCAATTGATACTGCTGGCTACTGTATTCTGCAATTAGTAACTGTGGGACAACCTGCTCCTTGGATATATCCTCATACAATTTTTGATCAGTAAGATTGTTTTAACTTACAGGAAAACTACTCACTCGAGGCTTGTATTGATGCTTTTCTTTTTCTTTTCCTGACACCAGGAACACAGACATATGTTAACACTGGGATCTTATCTATGGATTTTACCTCTTCCATTGCAGCAGTTTGTTTACCTTTCATTGTCAGCATAGCACTGTGAATGCAGAGAATAATCTGTGAAACTGATGAGGGCTCTGGGTTTTAGCAAAGCAATAAACACATGAAAGCAACTTGTAAACTTTTGTAGCTTCACTGCTGAACTCTCCCCTTTACTACTTGTATTAATTTGAATGTGTGTAAATCAAACAATATAAATGTCAGCAACAACAGTTGTTAGCAGAAATGCAAGTGTGCTTCTGCTTCCTTCTCTGTTGTATTTTCTCCTGATTTTGCGATGAAGGAGCAGTAAAATGAAGGACTACATGATTACTTTCCACTGTGTTCAAAGGAAATGTGCAAAGAAGCAGAAAGTTTTAAGCAGGAATGAGAATCAGAGAGAGTAAACAGAGCAGGAACTGGGAAAAAGAAGGGAGAAAAATCAGAAAAACATAATTAGATTTGGGAGTATGAAAGAGGAAAGGAAAACCTCTGTATGGCAACACTTCTTCCAGGGATTACTTTGAGATTTACTGCTTATTTATTCCTCATTAACATGCATCCTCTGTGTTAATTACATTTCAGTGAAAACAATTCAGCCATCATTACAACTTAATGCTAATGTCATACATTAATAAAAACCAGTGGTCACCTGCTCTGGAAAACACTTAGGTGCATGTGCCATTCTGAAGCTAAGTTTCCAGCAGTTATTTAGCCCACTGAAAACTACTACTCAATCTCAGTCTTGTCCTGTGGGAAAGAAATCGTTGCAAGGCTGAGTTGTCATTTTATGAGATCAAGATGGCTGTGGATGAGAGAGGCAAGGACACTTGAAGTCTTTGCTAGCAGGCACCCTTTGCACACAGGCATAGCAAAATAAAGTAACCTGTTAGTGATTTGATAGCTCCTATGTATTATTAGATGCATCAAAAAAGCCAAAGGTTGGGTATTGTTTCTCCTGGTGAGGAGGCAGGATCTTGACAGATGGCTCTTGACTTGTCCTTCAGAATGCAGGGAGTGTTCCTGTCCCTTTCAGCCAGCAAAGTTTCTGTGTTACCTACACTTTCATTCCCATTAGCTGCTACATGTGCATAGCTTGTCTGTTACAGGTGTTGGCAGGATGTGGTAAGACAGTGAAATCATCCTCTTTTCAAGTTACCTCATCCCAGTTCCTTATGAAAGCTTTTGGTATGAACTATGGTTTCATTTCAACAAGCAAGAAATACATCTAAAAATCCCACAGAGCAGCAACAAATGCTTCATACTGCATCTGCCAGCAAAGGAAGAGTTCAAGAGATTCTGCAGGGCATAGGATGAGCAAGTCTGTGCCTTGGCCTGGGCTTCATTGAGGGCTGTGTCACCACTGACAGGCTTCAGCGGGGCTAAGGACGGTTTCAGCAGGACTCATAGTTTTGATATCAAAGTTTTCTGATTTCAAGTTAATGGGCAACTTTTAAATACCCAAGTAGACTCCTCAGATTCATCAGATCAGATCTCATATTTTCATTCTTTTCATTGCAAGAATTTGCCTTGTGTGCAGCAATCTGTGCACCCTACTCCACAGGAGAAAATGATGACAGTCAGATATTTCTTGGATATGACTATGTTTATTGGCAAATAACATCCTCCTAAGCATGAAGATCATACAGAGCCAATTTCTCTTTTCATATTTCCAACCCTGGCCTACAGCTAACATTCTGTGCAAAATGTGGTCTTCTGGTTTTCTTTTTGACTTACAAAAGTTACTTTTCCTCGCTGCACGGCTTTCTGCCGAAATTCTGCCTGTTCTATAACTTACACACACATATAAACCCTGAATTAATTAATTCCCAGTGTTAGTGTTTATATTCAGTCTAGTCCTTGGCAGTCACTACCAGTCATTACTTTAGGTCTGGCTGAGCAGTGGGATACTTAATTGTTTGCTCATTTAGTCTGAGGAGAGAGCAGCCAGCATAACCATAAAACCCAGGGAGAATTGTATGTGACCAGCTTGAAAAACAAAGATGTATTTGCTGGATTTCACCCAACTGCATGCAAAACAACGAGCCAGCAGTGCATGCAGAGGGGGCTGCTGTCTTCCAGGCTAAGGGGAAGGCATAACAAGTCTCTCATGTGGAGAGCACAGATCCCCTGCATCACCTCTGCATTCTACAGCACCCAGGGGCTGGCACTGCGCCCAGCACTGCTGCTGCTGCCACTTGCTCCTGCCACCTCCTATTCCCTCCAAGGCAACTGTGTAATTAAAAAAAAAAAAAAATCAAAAGGAGAAACTTCGCAAAAGTAAAATAATTTTTAAAATGTTACTTAAAGCACTTTTCCTTTTTTAAAAGAAGTGGCAATGTCCTATGTGTAAGTGGTCCTATGAGCAACCATGCAGATATACCTGAGGAGGACGGCAAGGCTGGTGGCACTGGATAGCTTAGGCTGGGGTGATGGGCATGGGAACACACTAAGCCAAGCATTGCCAACCGCAATGAAACTGCTACATGAAACTTAAGAAGAGGAAAACTCTGGATCTTACTTCCCTTGCCAGTTTTGTGCCTCAGACTGCCCATCCCTGTATTTCTGAGGAGCACCTTAAGACACTTTAACATTGTGAAAAGCTTTGAGGTTCCTGAAAAGGAGACAATACCATTTATAACAGAAGTTTGTTTACTTCTAGTGCTTCAGGTTATTCATCAATAGGACTGTTTCTGCCACTGCAGTCACTCCGTGAAGATACTGTATGTGTTTCCACTAAATAAATGATTGGATGAAGGAATATAATTTGCATAATTACTTAATATCTATAATTTATTCATTTTCAACACCCATTAACTGCTAATTCACAACAACAATTTATTTCTCTGCACTCATCCTGTATTTATCTCTCTGCTACAAATAGCAATGGCCTATTTTTGGCCAGCCCTAGTAAAGAAATTAATAGACTGACTTTATGGTTATTTTTACTTGTCAGCCTTCTGGCAGTAACTATGAGAGTCCCAACAGACTGACATCTGTCTTTTGCCCGGTGTAGCATCTTACATTTTTGGTCTTGAGCGCAGATTTAGGTAAAGCTCAGCCTTCCCATTGTTGTTGTATGCTGTAATTTTACTATAGATCTAAATATTTGGAGAGCTGTTATCACCACATGCTGTAAGGGCACCTGTCTGAGAGCTAGGTGGTCTTCTTGTTAGACCAATGGAGAGAAAGTCTCTTCTAGAGAGCACTTTAGACAATATCAGCTCAGCTCTTGCTCTTTGTCCTTCAAGAGACTGTTGACTGTGGAGAAAGGGTAGAAGCCCAAGATTGTAAGTTCACAGCACTGATGCCTTTCCTCCTGTGCTTTCAGACCCTTGGAATCACAGAATCATTAAAGTTGGGAAAGACCTCTAAGATCATTGAGTCCAACCATTAACCTAATGCTTCTGAGTTCACCACTAAACCATGTCCTTAAGCACAACATCCATATGTTTTTTGAACACCACTCCACCACTTCCTTGGATAGCCTGTTCTAATGCTTGACTACCCTTTCAGTGAAGAAATTTTTTCTAATATCCAATCAAAACCTGTTTTGTTACTAGAAAATGTATTAAACTGATAGTGGTGCTTACTGTAATATATAAAAAAAACCCCGACCTAGTTGACTCCTTCAGTCCAGCAGCATTTCTCTTCCAGTTGGCATCTCAGAGTGGAGCTGTGTGGGGCAAACATGGTAAACAAAAGCTACAAAGGCCTCTTGGGCAGTGTCCTTGTGGCACAAGGGTACAGAGCTGACTCTGTCTGCTTTGCACTGCCTGGAGACTGCTGTAGAAATTCAGCACATTGTTCCCAGGCACGGGGACAAGAGCTGTGCAGTGTGGTTTAGGCTGGTTGCATCCATGCTGCCTTGCTGGTGAGCCTGGGTTTAGGACAACACCTACCTGCCGCCTGAGTTTCTCCACCTGATAAACCTGCTGGCTCACACCAGGCTGGCATTTCTCTTTCTTGCCATTTTTTAATATCTCCCATGAATAATCTTTAGTTAAGTTTAAGACAATGAGTAACTCAGTGAATGCAACAGAAACTACCACTCAGAATTCATCTCTTCAGGCACCATAAATAAAGCATGATACCTTTGATTGATCTATTGTCAAAGTAACTTCAGTTTAGAGTAGCATTTAATTTCAAAGGGTTTCCATTTTATTACTCAGGGCTTTGGCAAAAGGATTTTTCTTTACCTGACTGAGAAAGACACAAGTGCCGGAACACTCAGGGCTCACCTCTACATGGAAATACACTGGAAGAGGTATTCCCGAATAACTGCATCTGATGCAGAAATAAGAGCAGTGAATATTATTCCAGAATAATTTTTTTAATAGATATTTTGATTTAAGTCTCTGTGCAGCCACATGGTTTCTGAATTAGTTGTGAATAAGAATTAGAGTCAGACCAAAAAAAGCATTCCTGTTCTGAAATAGGAGCATCCAGAGAGATGTACGCCCAAGTAATGTTCTGGAATAGCTATTTCAGAGACTTTCCAAGCACTGAGGAGCCCCGAAGGCAGGCAACACGAGGTCTTCCAGCAGCATCAGCGTGGCCAAGTTTTGCATTGCTGTGAAATCTCGGGTGGAGCAGGGAAAGCTGCCACTACCAGCCCTTCATGGAGCTCCTGGAGGGGCCTGGGGTGCAGGGCTTCTCGCAGAGAAATAGTTCCTGTCCTTGAACACACGTCTCCCAGCTCACAGATCTGGAAACACATGATGCTGAATGGGCCTATGTCCATAAGCTCTGCCAGGATACTTTAGCTTGACCTCCTCTCTCTCTTGTGTTTTGGCAGACCTGCAGTCATTTTTATAGAGTTAGCCCAAATACACACTGAATATACTGAAAATATGCATTTTAATTTCTGCTTCCCATTTGCCCTACAATGCCTTACTTTTAAAGAACCCTTCTGCAACCCATTTTTTAAGGTTGAAATTAAGTCTGGGCTCTTCTCCTCACTATTCACTCAGGAAGTGTTTATCTGATTGATTTAGATTTTCTTTTATCTTTTTTTTTTTGTCCTTGAAAGCACTAAGGGTGGGGATGTCCCAAACAGATCTATGAGTCTCGAAAAAGAGGTAAGTTCTCAGAGAAAAATTGCTTTTCTTTTCCCATTCCTCTTCTCTTTCCTCACCTGTCACAGAGATTGGAAGAAAGATTGAATTAAAACTTTGATGTAACACATTTGTTCTTGGCCTGAACAGTGAGATAATTTTTGAGTTTCATTTACAGTATAATGAATGTATAAATGAAAGTAGAAAATATGTACATATTCATTTTCCTAGTTTCTTTTATAGAAATATAATTTTCCCCCTCTATTGCATTGCAGCTTATTTACATATACAATTATAGCTTTCCTTTTGCTAGTGAGTCAACAGCCATGCCTTGTTCTTACTGTTCCTTATCTTCCTATTATTGCAGACATATGTTAGCAAGTATGGTATATATCTAACTAACTTTATGTTCCTCATAGCTATGAATGCAGCACAAAATATATTTTTGTAACCCAAAATAAAAATGTACTTATTTTTTAAAGATGTATAGAGGTTTTTTTGATCTGCACAATATCTATAATTTCATTTCTACAAGACATATATCATGTCTGAAGCTTGATTAAATGGTTTTGGTAAGCAAGCAGATACTTCAGATATTTCTAATATTTCCACAGTTCTGGGAAATTTTGCATTTCTACATATTTTCTTCTATATTTATTTCTTCTATATGTACCTCTCTTGCTTTAGTAGGAGTCCAAGAGCCTCCTTGCATCCCTGAACACAGGCAGGCAGAACTGACCCAGAGACATGGCTGATGGCATATGATGATGCTGGAGTGTCCTTTGGGCAGGTGAGCTGACACCAACCCCATGCAGGTGAGTGGGAATTTCAATCTGGTTCTGCTTTTGAGGCAGCCCTGTGGCACATGCTCCCCGCAGGGCCTGACCAGTTCCCAGTCAAAAAAAAAAACACCTCAGGAGCCCCTGAGCAAATCCAACCAAACCCTAGCTGAACGGTTGGAAGCTGAAAGGAAGCAGCTAGGATTGTTTGTTGATGGTATGTAAGACTGGTAGATAACAGTAACCAAATATCAGGCAAGAACGCAAAAGTAGTGTTTGCTAGGAAACAACTAGAGAACAAACCAGAAAATATTATGCCATTACAGAAATTCATGGTGCAACCGTATCTTGAATACTGCATGCTCTTTTCTTTTCCCACCTTGTACAGTGAAACAGAACTTGGTACAGCAGATGACATGTGTGTTTGACAATGTCTGGCAATGGTCATGATGATGCCATGAAAAACAATAACGGAAGGCAAAGTGTATGAAGGGACTTTGATTTGTTACCTTAAAAACAGCAAGAGTGATGCCAGATTTAAGGAGTGTCTTTAAAACCAAGAATAGCATGGATGCAAGAGTTAGGGAACATCCACTCAAATTATCAGGCAAAGTTTTGAAATAAAAAAGAAGAAAAAACTTCTGCAGTATTGCTGCAGGATATGAAGGGCTATGTTTTGTCAAGGGTTAATAGTTTCACTAAGAAGGAGATTAGTGAATGTTACATGAAAGGTGTGCTTGGAGAAACTCTTCTCTGCATTGTAATAATTTTCCCTGAGGAACAGCTACCAGCTGTTGTCAGACAGCAGAAGGACAGATCTTCGGTCTGACTCACTGTAGCTGTCCTTATCTTCGGGATGAAAATCTGCTCTTCACTGATGGCTGCATAAACCTTTGCTGCAGAAAAATACCTTTAGATTCTGCCATATTCTGTAATGTAGGATCACTGAAAGGGAAACAGATGCTTCAGAATAATTTTAAAATAACAATTCAGTTTTGAGGCATCCACAGGAAGTTCACCTATATTAAAGATGGTGGGGAAAACCTCACATTTTTTCTTTTGTAAGTTTACCCAAAGTGGCCCCAAACGAATCTATGAGAAGCAATGATCCTACCACTGTTACTGCACAAATTACCATCAGTAGAAAGGGAATCTCAGTGCTTTTCAAGTCAATAAAGAGAGTGTAAGAGTTCTTCTTCAAAATTTATACTTATATTTCCTAATTTTCTGAGTCCCTTTACCTGATCCTGAGGATGGCAGATAGTAGAAATTGTGGGGGAAATGGTACACAAGCTAACAAAAAGCGCTTAAACCAGACAGCATCTCTTACATTGCTGACCCGTGGCACTCCTTCTCTCCATTGCTCTTGCACATATCTGTCTTTCCAGAGGGATTTCACACCATGTTTCACTCAGGGCATAACTAAGTGCTAATTTTAAAAAACACAAGACATCAATACCTTTGTAGGACTGGGAGTTCCCTTGCACTTGGCGCACTTACCAAAGCAATATAGATAAAATGTACAGACACAATACAAAGCTTGATAAAGTATGTTTAAGTGTGCGTATGTGTGGAAATACAGCCCAATTATCGCCTGAAATTTAAAGGAGAATGGCCATTGTGTTTTGTGCAATCTGTCTTGGAGATGTGGGATAGGAAAGGTTGTGTGGATGTTTGTTTTCCCACTGTTTTCAGAAACATAAAGGGTATCTGCTCGGTCACAAAAGCATTTATATATGTATATATGGTGGGAGAATGGGAGAGAAAAGAGTCCAGTAAAGTGGATGGGATGATTACTACTTCCTTTCAGATTAGGGGAGGGCTCTCATCACTGAGGTTTGGTACCCAGCTCAGTGACCTTGAATATTCAAACTTCATGGAGCCACCCATGATCAGACCTCTTCCCAACCAGGAAAGTGGTCAAGCCACCACCTTGGGTTGGTAAGAAATCACTCTTTGTCACACCTGCTTAGATCCATCACCCCAGTGCCCTGAAACTCACCTGGCTATGAGATCTCTTTAGTCCTTCAGAGACAAAGACATTTTATGATGGTAGAGAGAGATGTCATGAGCTCTGGGAGAACAGGAATGCACTTACACATTGGATTCTTTCTCTCTCTTTCTTTCTTTCTTTCTTTCTTTCTTTCTTTCTTTCTTTCTTTCTTTCTTTCTTTCTTTCTTTCTTTCTTTCTTTCTTTCTTTCTTTCTTTCTTTCTTTCTTTCTTTCTTTCTTTCTTTCTTTCTTTCTTTTTCCTTCTTTCTTTTCCTTCTTTCTTTTGCTTTTTCCTATCAAGCACTAATTATCAGTATGCTCTGAACGTACCTTTTTCTTTCCCTCTTCCTGCTATAAAACCACACTCTGTGTTCTAAACACTCATATAGTTCTGGTTTTGGTTTTCTCTGGAGAATATCGTGAGGACTTTTAAAAAAAAACCAAACCCAAAACAAAACAAAAAAAAAACACCCAAAAACCCTCCCCCAAACAAGAAAAACATTTTACTTTGTAAAAAAAACTCAATACAACCCTTTTATTTTCTTTTTTCCTGGATGTAAACAAACCAGGCTTTAATGCAATTCAAATACAAAGTACTTCTATAGCTCCACTGAAACTCTTAACTAGCTTCACTCAAAGAAGTAATGAATATGCCTTGTTGGTTTCTGTCATCAAACATACTCACTTTGGAAGTTTTAATCCCCTTTTGGCGTATGTTCAAAGACACCAGAACTGCTTTTTGGCTGGCACTGCGAGAGGAGGGATGTCCTCTTCCCAAAGGAACACCCCAGCTAGAGCAGCAGAAATGCCAACCTGACCAAAGCTGCTGCTGTTGTTTCTCTGTTGCCTACAAAAGGCCAAACCTGAGCCTGGTAAACACTGTGCTCTGGTAATATTACCTAGGAGTGGTGTTTTTAAGACTTACACTATTATATCAAATTATATTGACAAAAAACATTATACTTCTTTTCCACCTTTTTTGCAGTTTGGGAAATGACTTTAAGCTCTACCAAAAAACTCCACAAAAACAAGTAAAGGAAAAACTCAAGAGGATCCGACACCCCAAGGAGGAAACATTGTACTAGTGTTTGAGATAATTTGGTGATCCCCTTGGCTTGGCTTGCTGTGGTATTTTTTAATCTACAACAAATGCATATCATTTCCTTGTTGAGTTGGCAGGAAATGAATGCATGTGATGAATTACTGCTGCTGTTAATTCAGTCTGTGCAGGGAGGTACAATGGGCTCACTGAGTTGGTGTCATCCACCTCAATCACCAGCTATCAGGCACCAAAGAGAAAGTAGTAAGAACTTTGCTGGCTCTTTTGCTCTCATAGACCATTAAGTCTTGAAGGGAAGAACCAGGTCTCACACAGAGCTGAGAGGCAGGAGAGTATTTTCTGTTTATTGGTATATAAATCTCATGGAGTGTCTGTTCTGATGTTTGTGCTCACTGATGCCTCCTCTACACAAGATTTTCTGAAAGCTAATTTGAGCGGCTCTGTCTGACCCAGCACGGATGTGTGCCTTAGCCCAGGCTGTCTGTGCTGTGGTTGAAGGGTGGTATGGGGTCTCTGGAGGGCAGTAAAACCTCCACCTTGCATCATTAGTCACTTAATGTCCTCACTCAGCTATACCCTGGGCAGCACAGAAACCTCATTTAATGCCCAACCCACACACTGTGGCTAAAGGTACCTTTTAAAGTATTTGGCAGCAAAGCAAATGGAGTCACCTGCTCTGCTCCCACTTCCAGCATTGCTCCACAGCCTCCAACAGCACTTTGCTTTATGTTCAACAGCTTACAACTGTGCAAAAGGGCAGAAAGCCCCCACAAGTATGCAGAAGGGAGTAAAAGGTTACTCCCACACTGCATTTCTTTCCACGAGCTTCAATATTTACAGTGCAATGGGTCTGCTGACTACAGCCTAACATTTTTATGTTGGCAGTTAGTATTTCTGCCAGAGCGTTGCCAACATTTGGTCCAAAAGAATGAGATTTAGGGAGTTATTTCACTACACAGAACAGAAGAAAATATGGGTTTACTCTGATTTACTGAAATCTGTCACATAGATGTTCCAAGGTCTAAAAAAGGCTAACTGCTACTAATAGAGGATTTGGGAGGGGATTTTGGTGTTTCAGATATCTAGAGGTTTCAGACAGCACCTTGAAAACCAAATATCTGGGATGACTTGAATCCATAGTTAAATATCAGGCCAGTTCTTTCCTGGTGCTGAGGGGCTGACACATTCTCAACATTCTCTGAAGAGGGGGACATCTGGAATTGTTCAGCAGCTTTAAATTCCATCCCCTTTAGGTGTCTAAGCATGGATTAAAAAAAAAAATGTGTCTAGATCTTAAGATATTCATCATGCTTTCTTCTCTCCTTAAATATGCTAAAACAATCCTTCCTTGTGCTCACATTTATGGATAAATCCTGAGAGTTCTCAGTCAAAACTTTTTTCAAATGAGAAATACAGAATTTGGTTGAAGTGGGTCACTGTCATTATTCCCATTATGTCAGGTCCCTAATACACGATCTCATCAACGCTCACAGTAATAGTACCAACAATGCTTTATAGTTCTCCTGTGCCTGGAACTCAGGAATCCCAAAAAGTGCTTCTGAAACATTGAGCCAAGTAACAAATGCAACCCCCACATTTATATTTGGAAGGCTTCTGCTAGGTAAGTAGTTTTGCAAGTGTATAAACTGAGATTTGGTAAGTCACAGAACAAACCCAAAATTTAAACTGGAGATAAATGACTTCAGTAATAACAAATAAATAAATACTTTGTATTTTGTTTTTGTCATCTGAACTTTTCATTTACCGATGTTTGTTTATTTGATCTGCTTTCTTCCTTCTTCCCAAGACTAAGGCAAGCATTCTTCAAGCTTTGATTAGATTTAGATCTCTCTCTTTCTCCAACTTTGTAAGAGAGCAGAATGAGGTGCTTTATAATACTCAGGATCAGATTGCATTGTTTTTCTCTAGCTTTGGTTTCAATTACTCTCCCTTTTTTTTTTCTTTTCTTTTTTTCAGGACCTTTTTTCCCCTTCTCACTTGTCTTGCACACGTGTTCTGCCTCTGGAAGTCTGTGCCTCCATGTGCTGCCAGGTGTAGCCATACTGAGGAGCACACCATAGGGAATCTTCCTGGGCCATGCTGTGACTGCCTTGCAGCCAGCAGATTTGGAGATGCTTTCTGTGGAAATGGAAGCAAAGGGAAGGTGTGCCTGGTGCACAACTCTGGGATGAGAAGCTCAAGTGCACTAGAAAATATTGGAGATCAGGAGCTCTGCTTTGCAAACCTAGCCCAGCAGACCTTTAGAAAAGCCAATTTTTCCATTGTTCTAGTATTTCCAAGGGTGAAACAAACAAACAAAGACTAATGAAATAGCTTTTATCACCAGTTAATGTATTTTTACTAATTGAATGATTCTATAGAAAAATATGCACAGAAGTACAGCTCATTTCTGTAGGTGTTTTTAATGAGGTTTTTTTCCTATAATCCCCTGTTGTTCCATACATGAACAACATTTAAGGAAAAATGGGGCTGCATAAAACTCTAGAATCTACAATTTTGACATTTTGACTTTGTTCTGTTACACTGCACTTGAATATAACAAAATTTTTAGCTCACTGAATAACGCTGACCCCTTTGGATGTCACATTCTACACCATGCACAGCAAATTTGGACTGAATATAAAATTCACCTTTTCACTTTTTTTGCTTTCGACAGCTCATGTCATAACCTTAGTAACACACTTTTTTTTCCTGCTTTACTATATCATATAAATTATTATCAGCCACAATCTTTTCAAAATGCTAGTTCAATAAGAACTCACTAAACTTCAATTCATCCACAATGTGATAGCTTCAAGCCACAGCTTGCAAACTTCCCTAAAGGACTCAAACTTACGTTGCAGCAGCCTGGTAACATCAGCATAGCCACTGGCAGTGCTAGGTCATGAGCTTCAGATTTCTATGCAGTAGTTTACAGTAAAATGTCTTATGAGAAGTGGCTGAGGGAATCAGCAAGAAAGTTTTGAATATCTGTGCTTTTATGTGATGAAGAACATCTTCATTCTGTTAGAAACTGCATTTTTTAAGACAGTGTAAATCATTCTTTCATGTCAAAGTTAAAAAACTCTATTTTCCAGGAAATTAATCCTACAGTAAGACATAGCACAAAACTATTTTCTTTGAATATTTAGGTATTTTTTAACATTACTTACTCATACATATCTTAGTCATTCACAGGTGGGAAATATAGGATCATCATCATGGCTAGGCTTCACAAACGAAGATTTGGGAAGGGCTTTACCCACGCTTGCTGCAAGAACGCTGAAGGCTAAAAAAGCCAATGAGAGGTAGGCAAGTCTGATTGCAAAAGGCACAGTGGAAAGTCTCCAAGGGAGGTATTGATGAGGCACGGCTCTTCCTAGGTTGTCTTTTTTCCTCAAGACTGATTCTGCTTGTGTTCTCAAAGGAAGCAGCAGCGTTATGAATGGTGTGTCTCCATTTCTCCCGATTGGAGGCCAGAGTGGACCATTGATGGTGGTCAATACGGCCAAGGCTGAGGTGTTGTTTCAGGGAATCCTTGTATTTCCTCTTCGGGGCTCCTCTCTTGCAGCAGCCAGTGGCAAGTTCCCCATAGAGCACAATCTTAGGGAGGCAGTGATCCTCCATCCTGGAGACATGCCCTGCCCAGCACAGCTGCGTTCTCAGCAGCATGGCCTCAATACTGGTGATCTCTGCCTGTTCAAGGACAGACACATTTGTCCTGTAATCAGACCAGTGGATGTTTAGGATTGTATGGAGGCAGTGCTGATGGAAGCGTTCGAGGAGTGTCAGGTGGTGGCAGTAGATGACCCATGATTCAGACCCATATAGAAGAGTAGACAGTGCAACGGCTCTGTAGACACTAATCTTTGTGCTTCTCTTCAGGTGTTTATTGCACCAGACTCTTTTACAGTTTTCCAAAAGCACTGTATGTCTTTGCTAACCTGTTGTCTATCTCTTTGTCAATCTTACTATCTGAGGAAATGATGCTTCCCAGACAGCTGAACTGCTGGACTGACTTAAGCTCTGATTCACCTATGGTGATGTGGGGATGATGGACGACTTCCTGAGGTGCAGATTGATAGAGAACTTCTGTCTTCTTCAAGCT
The DNA here is from genome assembly GCA_013396755.1 of Sclerurus mexicanus. NCBI lineage: Eukaryota > Metazoa > Chordata > Aves > Passeriformes > Furnariidae > Sclerurus > Sclerurus mexicanus. Next base: position 334,343 of record VWZF01001225.1, read on the forward strand.
GACTTCCAGCCCAAAAAGCTCAGCAGTCTCTGCAAAGCAGAATGTTAAGCTCTGAAGAGCTGCTTCTGTGTGAGCAACGAGGGTGGCATTGTCAGCAAAAAGCAGCTCACAAGGATCAGCGCGGCCAAGTCAGATATGGCGATGCTCTCTCTGAGCCCTTTCAAATAACCAATGGTGTGAAACAAGGTTGCATTCTCACACCAAGTCTATTCACAATCTTCTTCAGCATGATGCTCCAAAGGGCCACGGCAGCCCTTGATGAAGAAAACGGCATCTACATCCGATATCGTACCGATGGAAGCCTATTCAACCTAAGACGACTGAAGGCCCACACTAAGACCCTGAATCACCTTGTCCGTGAGCTGCTTTTTGCTGACAAAATATAGAATAGCAGATAACAAAAATGGTGATAGATAGTAATAAGGGTGACAGATTTCTTATAGATTATTTTAAACTTGACAGCATACAGATTTATAGCACAGTAGCACTAGCAGTCATTTTGAAAAATGCATAAAAAACCTCCTAATAAGTGTTCCATTAAATAGAAAATGCGACTCCTTTTCTTCTACTATGGACAGAAGTCTTTTCATTCTGAAGCTGAAATTATAGATCTCTGCAATCATGGATCTCCTTCATTATCCTGCAGTTGCAGAGTTGGAGTAGGAAGAGAAACTGGTGCCTTACCCTGGTACTACACATTGGTGCTAGGGGTGGTACTCACGCTAGTAACCAATGCACTTGACTAAGCTGCCATGTATCCCTTTATCAAGGCAAGGAAATTTACTGGCAAAGACATTGGTTTTTACTAGTTGAACTGTTAAAAATTAACATTTACCCTGATCTAACTTTGTGAACAATGTCTGCCTGAAGAGAAAAACCAGTGTACCTGGAAAGATGTAATTCTACAGGAATAACAAGGAACTCTTCCATACAAACATCATGTGGGCAGTGGAAGCACAAAGGAACCCACACTCATTTAGACTGTACTGAATTTCTGGAGAGCAATTTATCATAATTTGTATCCCTAGTAAGCAAACCTAGGAATTACCTGTTAGAAATGCAGCTGCCCCAATAATATGGATGGGTAAGGAGTAGTCACCACCTAAGTAACCCTCCAGCTGTATTTGCACAATTTGGACATGGTGCTTCTCATCTAAGATTATGCAACATTATTCATTTCTTCAGCGTCCAGAAAGCAATAAAAAAAATAATCCACAAACAAACAAAAAGCCCAAATGTCTTCTGGGCATGAGGTCTTTGAGCTATTCCATGTCATGCATTAGAACCCCTGCTTGGGATAGTACTGAAAGGCAAAAGCTAGGCTTTGTTAACAATGTATTAATTTTTCCACAGACCCTCAGGAGAAACACCAGTGACTTTTTCCATAGAAGGGGGTCAGCACTAGGATGTGTACCTTTATTTACTGAATTGATTGATTTATATGCTAGTGTAATTCACTTGTTTACTTAGGCATTTCCCTGCAGGCTTACTTAATGGAGAAAATCTCTGCATATATGTATGACTAGCTGGATTTTTTCCTACTTTTATATAATTAGGTTAAGAATTTTCATTTTGTTTGCCTAGTTGTTGTCATACTTATTGTCAGAGATATTGTAATGGCCAAGTCTTCAAAAATTACACAGTAAAATTATGCCTTCAGGTCTTTGCAGAACACAAGGATCAATAAATCAAAGAAAAATATGCAATATTTTATATATTCAAGCACATACCCCCTAAAAAAATCTCATTCTTTCTTGTAGTGGTGGTGAAGAGGCACATGACTTCTGCTAGGCAGCAGCCAGACATTTATAGAGCCATCACACGAGGCATTCCTCATTTTTGTGGGCTCAGGTCCTCCCTTTTGTGGGGGTCTCTTCAGTAGCATGAGGAATACTTGTAGCACATTAAGATGGGCACAATGGTCACTGAAAAAACAGGGAGTTGATGTACCACCACTGGATCTCCATGTTGAGTCACCCATCAGATAGCATTACCCTTGCTGCAACTGTGCAGACTGAAAAGACTTACTGAGGTCCAGGTGACCAAAACCTCTTTGAGGGAGCTTAGCAAAAATAAGATCGTTTTCTTCTTAGCACTGGGCTGATGAGGAGTTAAGGCAAGCACCAGTCTCTCATCTCCTGTCATCTGGGCTCTGCTAAACCCAGGGATGCTGCATTAGAGGGAACTCGAAGGCCCTGTGCTTAGGGAGCTTGCTGTTTAAGCAGTGATGAAAGAAGTATTTCTAGACTGCAAACTAGGATTTAGCTGACCACCAGGTACCCAGACCCTATGACAAGTTAATGGGATGTGCTGCCTTCCCTCTGAAATTACCTCACTGATAGGTTTTCATCAGCTTACACAAGAAAGATGTGGTGAAATACTGTATCCAGATGCCAAGCCTTTCTTTGCAAAGAAAGCAAAAGATGACTATTAAAATCTATCACGTACAAATTGATTAATTTGGTGGCTTGATAGCTGAGTTATCCTGTGCCATCTGAAACAGTTCAATACTTCCCTTTAAAGGCAGTGACAAACTAATCAACTGCAGGCTCCTATGCTGCTGAACTCATCTAGAAACCCTGCACAGGATGACTAAACTAGATGTTATCTGCTTTGAAATTCAAAGGAAACTTTACTTACTAGGTATTTCTTAAGCAAATGCAGGATGACTGACTTTGCTTACACATATAATGACTACTTACCTTCAAGATCAACATCAAGATCAATGTGGAATTGCCAAATCTAATATGAAGTTATAAAAATGGTTTTACAGAAGCAGGATTGTGAGATCACAGCATTCTACAACAACACAACAGACACAATACAAGGCACAGCAGGCCATGGGTAAATCTAAACATTTGTCTTCACAGGAAATGTAAGCTTACTAGTTTTGCTATCAATCTTCACCTTTCCTAAAACATGAATTTCTCAGCCCCAAGTAACTGATAGGTTTTTTTGGTTTTTGCTGTTTGCAATAGATACAAGTTCCTGATGAAACAGTAGATAGTAAACTATCATGATATTAAAAACAAAAGGATCTATGCAAAGTACATATTGAGTCTACTAAAGCCAGAAGGAGGATACAGTGGAATTTCAAAGCTAGTGATTTTATGGTATAAGTGTAATATGTGAACATGTAAAGTCATCAATAGTGGATGAAATAAAGGCAGGGAGAGCTATAAAAAAATTAAATTACATTATTTTAAATCTACATAAAAACTATCCAAATTTAAGTTACAAAATTCTTATGAGAAGTACTGGTATGCAAATTTACCCACAGAAGATAAACTCTTCTAACTGAAGCCTTTGCTAAAACCTCTGAACTCTCTAAATCAAAGTAAGCTTCTTAAAGCATAAGCAAATTCTCAGCCAGTACAAATCTCTCCAGCTTTAGCCTAAACTGAATTCCTAGATTGGAATTATCCCCTTGTGGCTAAAGCAAGCTCTATATTCCCTGACTCCCAAACATAAGGGACATAGTCTCTGTTACCTGACCTACATTAAGCATCATACACATAAAGCACTATGAGCTTTCAGAAAGTAACTCTTTCACTTGTATCTGCTTTACAGTAGACCTTTCTGTTAAGCAAAACTGAGTATATTATTAGTGAATACCTGGGGGAAAATTTGGATCTAAAATTTTAAGTGCTGTAAAAAAGTGGAAATTCTAGATTGCTGTAGATTTATGTCTTGTTGGGGACACACAAAGAAAATGCTTAAGTAGCAAGCTGCCTGTTTCCTTGGTGATCCACACCGGCTTTACGTGCTAGTGCATTGAGAATGGAGACAAGCAGCCACTGAGTGGTGAAAACTTGATTTTGGAAGAACTTTGAGTTTTGGTTTTGTAATAACTAAATGCTGAAAAAACCATTGTCAGTGAAGGTGAGGTTAGAGACAAGAAAACCTTAATGATTCTATGATAATGTGAAATCTGCAAAGACTCAGCCACATAAACAGTTATCTAGTTTTCTTAAATTTAGATCAGCTACACAATTGGATAAGTAATACCAAAACAGAATTTAAGAGCCTGGTCCAGTATTCTTTAGATTTCCTATGCCTTTAATTTCAAACATTTGTTTTAAAGTATTTTAGGTAAGTCTCTGTCAGAAGAAATGGGGCTAACCCAAGGTCTCCTTTCAGCTTATGTACTGCTATGTTCAAGAGCAAAAAGAGACAAAAAAAGATTGCTCCTTTAACTAGGTTTTGAACTAACTGAAGGGAATCTTTCTCTTGTGAAATTTAACTGGGTAACTAAATCTCATTTTTAATACTGATCTCAAAGGCATAAGAGAGAATAAAACTACTTGGGTGTATTACTAGCATTTTTATTAATAGATGAGGAAACCTCAGATTATGAAGATCTTGATCTATCCATAGAAAAGAGTCTTAACAAAAAGAGCTAATCTGATAAAATACCTGTTTAGATTACACTGATATTTCCACACTGCACATATGCAGGTTTTTTCCTCTCCCTTCTGTATGAAGGTATTTTGAAACAAAATACAGCTCTGCTGAAGTCAGAGAAAACTTTTATCAATGACGCCAAAGAGGCCAAGATTTCAGTAATTTGGCCTAAGCATAGCAGTTAAAAACAACTCAGTCTTGCATCACTAGTCTGTGCATGGAACATTTTTTTTCATGCTAAAGAAAATTAATAGGAATGGAAAATACACAAATGTAGGCAAATGCTACTGACTCCTGCATACTTTATTAGAAAACTAATTAATAATCAAAACTGAGTAATGACTTCTGCAGAAATATTTATAGCTCTCTTCCTGACACTGTCATTATCCAGGGCTACAGCAGAGTTTTCCCCTATTAGCATGTCACACTAGCCTTGATTATGTAGGAGTATTCAGGAAAATTATCTGAATCAGCTACAGGTGTGGCTTTGAAGTGTAGTAATAAAACTGCCTTTAATCCTGGGTGGACACTAGTTCAGAATGAAAATACTTTTAATTTAATTTTTTGTGTATTTCAGAAGCAAAGTAAACAAAGTGAAATCACGGTCAAATCAATAGTAAGACTATATATGTGAGGAGTAAATATAATTTAATCCATTTTTTAAAGACTTCCCAAGTGTAGTAAGCAACACTCTTAATTGCAAAAATCCTTGTTCTGAATAAGAGGTTCACATGCAGTTTCATTGAATTGATAACACTTGCTGTAAAATTATTTTTAATTTTCAACTTCCATGAATAACAGGTATTTTTCTACAGAATTCTATGGAAAATATATGGGCACAATTTCATGAGCCATAACTCTAACTCCATCTGTCACATAACTGGATCAGTTTTGTTGCTTAGCTAGTATATTGTTACTTTTTCCAATGCCATTCGATTTTTTAATTCCTCAGTGCATTTGATTGCATTAATTAACTAAAATTCTATACCTCCATAGTATGCTTCTATACTCTGTATAATTCTATACTTCTTTATATTAGAAACCAAGCACATTTCTCAGATTCTGGACTCCACAGGCATTCTTGCAGTTACAGATTATAGATTGCCAAATGTTTAAAAGGGCAGAAGATTAAGTGTCTGCATGGTACAATAACAATAACACTTTAGATGCTTAATGTACTGTTTGGACTAGACCTTTATCCCTTGCCAGGGAAAGTTAAATTACTGCAAATTCCATCATTCTCTGAAAGTTTTTGCTAGAGGAAACTCACACCTGAGTGCCGGGCACTCTGGCTGTGTGCAGAGGTGGGTGGAAACTAAAGGGTTTTCTTGTGGTTTTCTGTTTCATTACATTTAAAAAAAACCCCAATCAATCAATCAACCAAACAGAAAAACACTAAACAAAACAGGCAAGGAAATACATTTTATAGATCACTGTGAGAAGTTGAATCCATAGTGAAAACTCCAGGAAGAAAAGTCAGTCAGGTTTTATTAAAACCAAAGATGCTGATAAGGTTTCTAGAATAGGAAGCTGTTGCTGGCAGGACATGCCAGGGGAAATACAACACAGAACATGCTCTGTGCCTTGTTTCTTTTCTTAAAGATCCTTGTCAGAGAGAGAATACTGTGGCAAATGGACTCTTGGCCTGATACAGTCATACTGAAGCAAGTATCCTTTTTTGTTCCAGAAGGATGCTTGTCTTTTAGCAATATTGTTTCCCATTCCTTGGTTTGCATCTTGTCTGTATTGTTCATAAACATGGCTATTGCTACAGCTGCACCATAAATAGCCTTAGATGTTTACTCCTCTCTGCGGTGAAGAGATTCATACTCTTTCTCTCGAGGCAGAAGAATGGTATTTAAGTGTCTTTACAATTTATGTGAGGCAATGACTGCCTTCCTGCAATTTGGGCTAGCAGTGGAGAAAATAAAAAGTTATTTCTCAAAGATGAAATTTTCATATGACATTGATCAATGCAAAGCAATGGAAATAAAAACCACAATGGAACATTTGCTTTGAGGGAACAGGGCATTATGGAAGTGGAAGATTGTTAGGAAAAAATATAAATGAGGCAATATCTATGTTCCTGTTCTGTAGGATTGATGAAAGCTTCTGTGGCTTTGGGAAGGTTGTATCACTCAGATGAAAATAATTTGAGGTTTTAAACTCTTAAAAAATGTATTTGTAGTACACAATCCATGGCTGTTTGTTGACAATTCTGCAAGAATACATGTTAGTGTAGATGTGGAATTGGAAAAGAAAGTTGGAGTAGTTGATAAACAGCATGAATGTGAAACTAGGACATTGTTGCTTGCTTAGTAACAGGTTTGACAGAGTTTGCTAGAAGAATCTGTGTATGTTGGCTTTCAACACATATAGCACTTTATTATTAATCGTGGTTTGTTGTCTGATTCCAATAATAGCAAACATTGAAAATGAAGGAAAAAAAACCTGAAAAAAAACCCCCATGGAGTTTCTAGCTTGAAGATGTCATTTGAGTAATACATTGTCAGGATTAATTCACTAATATGTAAGTGAATACTTTCAGATCATTGCACTCAAGTTGAACTACAAAGGAAGCACATAATTAGTTTTCTCACATCTGAAGCCCATTATTAGAATAGTAAATAAAGAATATTTTAAATGTCAGGAAAGAAGAGAAGTTACAAATAAACGACATTCTGTCTTAAATCACACATGACATATAAAAAAGCAGGCTTCCTCACTTCAGAAAAATATTTCACTCTTTCATAAGTTAAAGAATATTTATTCCTCCAACACATTTTCATTAATGATCACTCAAGATGTTTGTAACATAACGTGCAGTAAACACAAGACCTATCCATGTCTCCTCCCAGTTACAGTCAAAGTGGCTTTTCATGCAGCCAGTAGACACAGACTCAATGGGGTATCCTGCCACCTGCAGCATCTGCTTATAGTCCCTCATCTTCTCATGCTGATACAAAGAGCACTGGTGGGCAGTAACCATGGCTTACCTGGACATGTCCCAGGAGTGACTGATGTTGTTGGGGGCTGCCCTCCTCCAGTACCTATCAATCTATTTTTGAGTCTGTGACACTTGCACACTCTCCTTTTAACAATTCTTGGTACTCTTTAATCTCTTCTTGTCCTCCCTGTACTTCTTTTTTCGTCTAGACCTTTCTGCTCAGAGGGGTTGAAGGTTTGGTTACGGTTGGGCTAGCACCTGACTCTAAAAGAGAGAAAGACAGCTGATGTGGTTTAAACAGACTTAATTAAAACTTTTTAGCTCCTTCCTGCATGGTCTAGTGAGAGTTTATATGCTCACTGCATCACTGAGAAATACTTGAAGAATAATTGGCCCCCAGAGAGTCATATGCTGGTGTCTTGAGATTCCCCCTTCACAATGAGTAGTTCCCTTTGTGATCTTCCCACTGCTGATGTCAACCAGCAGAACAAGAGCTGAACTGGAATGTTTCTGGAATATTTTTCTTTGCCATACCCTTTTTCCTGTCTGTCTTTTCAGGGATTTTTTTTTTGTGAGAAATGGCCCCACAACGCTCTGAGCAAGGAGAAAATGTGGAGGTGAGCCTTGCACTCTTCAGAGTCCTTGTGCTGTAAATTTGGATCAAAACTGTAGGTAAGAAATGGGTCTCCAAAGAAAACTGAGGCCATATCCACTATAGCCTGTCATCCCCTTGCAGCGCAGAGATGTCACTCTTGGTACAGAGCTGCTGCACTGGTAGATAGCTGTGCCTGGTAAATCAGTCTCTGTTTTCTCCCCCAGTACACTGTTTTGCTCAGATAATGGGGGAACCAGAAAACAAAAGGTCCTACTTGGAGGGCTTTGCCTGTTTGGAGCTCATGGAGTATTATTCATGAAAATATTTCAGGCTGAGATCACCAGTTCACCAAATTTTTTTGCTGTTGATTTAAATAAAATGCTGGGGAAGTTTCATTAGGTTTAACTCTTTACTACTTCTGCAAAGCAGATTGCCAAGTAGTCTAGAAGATGACGCATGTTTGATTGTATGTCCTGTGGCTTGCATACTCAAAAGATAATCTCCCAATTTTTCATTTTCATTAGATTTTGGTAATTCAAAATTGTAAATGCACTAGATTTCTTGAAAAACTGTTTCTGCCCAACATAATACAAAACACAGCATACCTCAAAAAATGGAGAACTGCACCCACTTCAGATTATGTTTTTTCCTGCAGACAATGAAATTTTAGTACTTGAAATCTTCTGAGTGCACTTTTATCTAATGTATGTATTGCAAAGAACAGTACTGGTTCAGGCAATTTTAACTTTTTTGTGTCTAGAAAAAATTTTTGAACATACTTGTGGAAGAGAAAAGGGATGTAAGACTGGAGAAGTTAGGCAGTGGTATGCTTTATCTACTATTTTATTTCCAGCAGAGGTCACTGGCAATTTGATCTTCATTACAGCAAAAAACCCTGCAGTAGAGAATAATGGAATATATTCTCAGGCTATTAAAATCTAGCTTGAGAAAATTAGCATATTCCTTGAAACGTGGTCTTATACATAATATGAGCTTCTTTGGGTTGACTTGCATTACCTGATGTTCTTGTTATCCACATAAAATTTCTGTTTCTTGAATACAGCTTCAATGACATTCTTTGGAAATGAATTCACACAGTGTGCAATTACACAGTTGAAAAAATCTATTTCCCTTTTCAGTTATAACTGCATTATCTTTTGACTAAATGTATCCTTCCTTGTTTATATCTGTTGAGAAGAGGCAATTCTATTAGGTCTATCCACCTTCCCAATCTTTTTCTGTGTACGTTTATTCCATTTCCTCATATTTATGTCTGGTTTAAAGCAGAGTATCAATCTATCTTCATTACAGTATTTTTCCATGTCTAAGAATCTTTGTCATCAGTTCTGGCCTTCTTCTGTTTTTGCTATGTCATCCCTGGGGACATAAAATCTCTATAATAAATCGTAAGAACAAAGTATAAATTAATTTAGCATGCATTTGCATGCAATAATCTGCCTCCTCTAAGACTCCTTGTATTTCTTGAACTGACTTAGAGTTGATTCAATCTACTGTCAATTTTTTTAATATTTTCCAAAAATATTCTGCTTTCGTCTTTCACACACTTTCTTTGCACAAAAGGCCACATTGAATAAGTTATATGCCAAGCCACAAACTACTTTCCTATACATGTCAGTATTTCAAATCAAATTGGTTTTGTTATCAGTAAGAATGGAGTTTGGCTACAAGCAGATTTCCTTCCCTTATAGGGTTGGACCCCACTTTTCTATTGGTAAGGCTTAAATTAGTCATGTAAGAGTTTAGAAAAGAAGGTTATACTATTTTGAGGTGTTTTCTGGCTCCTAAACCAGCTACATTTTACATTTTGTTTTAAATAGGAATTACACTGAAGTCCCCAAAAAGTAATATACATCCTTCTTCAAATTGCTCTAGAACAGCTTTTCTCTAATAAGTGTGATCGATGCATACATATATATAAGTGAAATAGAAGTATTTCATTTGAGTGAGCTTGGGCACCATGATGACTTGCAGAACTCATGAACTGTAGTCATCCAGAATTCATATTCATACAAATTGTGTATCGTGTCACAAAATACGTATTCTTTCATATATATTACATATGTTTTAGCTTCAAGTTTGCTAGGGAACTGCTAGGAAGTATGGGGAAAAACATGAAGAAGAAAGTCTTGACCTCTCTGGACTCTGTTATTACAAGTTGCTGAACCTTCCTCCGCTTCTGCAGAAGATACAGCCCTGGTGTTGCTTATTTTTGTGAACTCTGGTATGGTTATAGCTACAGGTCCACCCAAGAAACACCCAAGAACGTTAAGATAAAAAGGACTAAACACACAATATTTCTCTCTACCAATTAGAAAGGGAGAATAGCTGAGATTAGACATGTAGACGTTCAACATTTCATGAGATAAATACCAGACTGGGACTCCAGCACTTTCAGTGTCTGGAAAGTGAAAAACACTTGGGCGTAAGAGCCCCAGAAAACATATATGGATACTCTGGCACCTATGCTATGTTCTGGTACAATGCTATAACGACAGTTTTTACCACAAAATGGCTAACAATGGCCCATGCAGGAGGAGAAGGATGTCTCCCAAATGCTTGTGGTGCATGCCTAACACTGACGGGAAGGGGTGCACCTCATCTTGATGGCAACGGTCTCCAACAGCTTGGTTAATCTCTGAGTACCAAGCATAGCTGAGAATGTTGCCAATGGTGGCAGCAGTGGTGGATGTGTTATCTCCAGTGCAATGTGGATTTCTTTTCACTTTTTGCTTAGAGCAGCAGCACTGCAGCTGTGGTCAGGCAGCCATAGCAAAGTTAGTCTGCCAGGGAAGAGTAACATGAAACACTGATTGTGGCACAGGTGAGTGAGAGATGCCATGAACAGACACAGGGATTTGAAAGGCAAATGCTGAGGGCTGTTGGGATAGATATGGTACCTGAAACCATTGTTCAGAGAAGGTCAACAAAGCTGGTGGTGGGTCTGGAGCACAAATCTTATGAGGAGCTGCTGAGGGGGCTGGGGTTGTTTCGGCTGGGGAAGGAAAGGCTCAGGGGTGACCTTACTGCTCCCTACAACTACATTAAAGGGGGCTGTAGCCAGCAGGGAGTCGGTCTCTACTCCTAGGCAACTAGCAAGAGGATGAGAGAACATAGGCCTAAGCTGCACCTGGGGAAGTTTAGGTTGGACATTAGGAAGAATTTCTACACAGAAGGGGTGATTAGATATTGGAATGGGCTGTCCAGGGAGGTGATAGAATCACCATCTCTGGAGATGTTTAAGGAAAGACTGGACATGGCACTCAGTGCCATAGTCTAGTTGACATGTGGTGCTCATTCATAGACTGGACTCAGTGACCTCAGAGATCTTTTCCAACCACACTGATTCTGTGATTCTGTGTGTACCTGAATGTATGGCAATATCCAAAGGTCCTGCAGGCTGGAGTCACTGAAGTATCCTAACATCACTAAGTGTCATGGAGTTATTTGGTACGACATAGGGGATCATATCTTTACCTTTCCCACTTTTGCTCTGTGTCTCCTAAGAGTCTGCAGCAAAAGAACTCCACCCTTTTCTTTCCTGGGTGAGAGCCTGGAGTAAAAGAGGAGAGAGGAAACAAGTTTTTCAGTAGCATAATGCTTTGCCAGGTCACAAAGTGGCTGCTAATGCCATGTTGTCTGGCTTTGCTTTTGAAACAGCTCAGTCTTCCATGACAGCCAGAGACAAAGGCTGCATTTTCTGTTACTTTGCTTAATTTTTTCCCCCTTGCTCTGTTTGTGTTTCCTTAAGGGAGATGGGATCAGAGTTCAGAAGTAGAACCATCAATTTTTCTTTATAATGATATTTATAAAGATGTTCATAACATTTTAAATACTATGCAACAAGTTTCTCAAACAGGATTTCACAGCCTTTCCCTGCATACAACTTGGGGATACATGACAATGTAGTTACTTGGAGGAAGAAACTTTGTATTTGAGTGTTTTGTACTATTTTTCACTTTAGGCAGATCCAGTCAGCAGATGTGAGCTTCTGACTCTGGGAAAAAAAAATTACTTTTGATTAGATGCATATAATTATTTTAAAAGGAAATAATACATTTGTAAGCTCAAACTCTGTAGAACAGATCAGCAGAAAATAACACTCTTCTTAGAAGAATGAGAGATGGTGCTCAGTCATACCCTGGGGTCTTGAAGCCTAATAGAAAACCTGAACTGAAATTCTCACCTCTCTGAAGTCAACTGGACTGATTTTCAGTGACCAAAGTAAAGCCAGGATTTCACACCAAAATTCAAGATCTTAGGAAAAAATCTAATGGGAAAAAAATGAAAATTATTAAAAATAAAAAAGACCAAAGGCATGTAGTTAATTTTGTGTGTATTGGGAATGTCGTGTGGATTTCTTGATGAGACCAAAACTGAACAGAATCATAAGTATTTGCAGGATTGAAGCCTAATGGTAGAACTGGTGTTTCACATAACCATAAGAAAAATAGCATAAAGAAGGCAATTGGATTAAAATAGTAGGGTCACATAGCGACTAAAAACTTATTTTGTCCTTTCAAGGTTTAAATACAGAACTCAAACCAAATAAAATAGTTGTTTACTACTTAGAGCTGCCCAAATGTGGCAATGTAAATTAGAAATATTTGTGTTTATAGATTTGAAGGAGTGAGAGGTTAAAGAACTGGTTACAAAGTTGACTCGACCTTCTAGGGGAAAGCAATGCTAAACCTGATCTGTCTTTAATAACCAAGAATGTGTTTTGTCTCCCACCCTCTTGAGATTTGGTTGATATTAATGCAAGATGTGAAAGGAAATTCTGTGCTTCACTTTCTAGTAGCTTTTAGTCTTGCAAGAGAAGGCATGGGAAATGAGATAAAGATTTTGCTTGAAAATGTGTTGCAAAACTAAAGGCTTTTACAGTCCTTCAAACACTTGTGCACTTGCTTTATGGACACTGATGTAATTTTGTGAAGTTCACTTTCAAGACAGAGGGTTAAAACTGCACTGGTGTAAATTCCATGATTTCAGGTTCAAGTGAAGTGAATGTGTCTTTTGTGCAGCTAGCTAATAAATTATAGTTAGCTACATGGCATTCCTAAGTCATTACAGAAATCCTTAATCAGTACAAAAGTGAGTTTGTAGTTAAAACCATGATGCCTCTGAAGCTAGCTATTATAGATAGGACATTTTATGACGGAAAAACTTTTTTTTCCATTGATTTGCAAACCTCCACTCTGTGGGTGTCCACATGATGGGGGTTAAAGGCAGCAAGCAGCACACTGAGCAGCCAGCCCGAAGGACTTGGTGTTCCAGCCCCGGGGTGAGCCCCTTTCCAGTTAAGCAGGTAGGAGCACATTGCAGCCAAAAACACTCTCGGCCAAGCATTGCTGCTGCCTAATTGCTGCTGCCGAGCCCCGAGGTCATCAGACAGTCAAAGCAAGACCTGCAAGTCTGTCATGAGGGGTCCTTGATGTTTATGGCTTTTCCCTAGTGAAATTACAGCAATGTTAAGCAAGCAGAACAATGACAAATTGCCTTTTAAAATAGTTTCCCAGTTCTTTGGACATCAGACTCTAATTCGTCGTTCAAAATAATAGATAAGGGAGAGGTTAGGTGGAGATTTTGGTGGGAAAGTATCCTAGCACATCTGTCTGAACACTAAGAACTGATGGACACAGCAGCTGGTACATCGGGCATTAAATCTGGATCATTCAGCCATCAAACTAGGAGCTCCCACTACTCCCTGGGCTCCAGCTGGATGCACCAGCCTTCTCCACCGTGGCTGCAGGGCTGGGCGGGATGAGGGGAGGCGGCGTGCGGTGCCGGCTGTGGAGCCTGCCCTTCCTGAGGGGCACCCGGGTGACCCGCGGGGGGACTCCGGTCGGTCCTCGGGTGGGTGCAGGGGTGGGCACGCAGGCAGGTGCCCGGGCAGGTACACAGGTGTGTAAACTGGAGAGTAAACCAGCAGGTTCCCAGACAGGTACCCGTGTGTGCAGACTGGAGAGCGAACCGGCAGGTGCCCGGGCGGGTGAAGGGGCGGGCACCACTGCCGGGACCGCTGCCAGGGATGTCGGGCCATCCCTGGCGCTCCACGGCCGCGCCCCCCCCCCAGGCAGGTGAGTGCCCCCCGCAGGCA